>CM042243.1:56096983-56496983 GCA_023566225.1 Romanogobio albipinnatus
TGTTGATGGAAGGCTTGTTCCCAGCGGTGCTGTGCAGACCGATCACCGTATGATACCGAGTCCAGCGAGAGCACACGACTCCTTATGCTTTTGATTCACTCATGCGTTTTTTTTTTATTTATATCATACGCTGATCGTCTGCGCAGCGCCGATGCATCTCGAACAAGCCTGGTGTGTGTGTGTTTCCCGCTGCCCAGGGTTGCCAGGTTTTCACAACAAAACCCACCCAATTGCTACTCAAAACAAGCCCAAGTTTCAGAGGGCCTTCCCCAGTAAAAATCACATTTGGGGGTAAAATGTGTGTGTTTTTTTGGCATGGTTGCCTACTAAAATTTGCATTCCCGGGGCTAAATATCACAATTGGGGTCGCTTCAACCCGCGGACATGAAAAACAGCCCGCGGCAACAGTGATGAAGTAGCCCAATTCCGCGGGAAAACCGCAGACTTGGCAACACTGCCGCTGCCTTGCTAGTGTGGCGGCACGAGTACGGACAAAACTGAGGAGGTTATAGTCTAGTTGTAACCTACCCCCAAAAACGCAGACTACGCCACCCTGGGACTTTCACCCAGAGAATGATGGTATATACTTCTTAGTTGCAAAACTATTAATATACTTAAGGACACCCAGGTACGCATACAATTCAGCCAGAGACTGTTCAACTTTGACAATGGGCAACTTTATTATAATAATAAAAACAAAGAAAAAAAATAATAAAACACATTCATACTTTGGGGGGGAGAACAAAGAGATAAATTATAATGGCTGCTGAGGCTTACCAGTGGAGGAGAGGAAGTCGTGAAGGCAGAGGGAAATCCCAAACAAAAATCACCCACGTGATCACACAAAAAGGAAAAAAAAGAAACACGACAGTGAACACAGCAACGGAAAATGGGTAAAACCACAACACAAAAACAGAAGAGGGGACACCACCACCCGGACACCAACACCACCACCTTCGGCACTCAGCGACTGAAACAGAGAAACACACAATCAAAGGGGATTCATTCACAGGAGGGAAAATCAAATCAATATAATATGAAAAACAAAATAAATCAATCACAAAATAGACAAACTGCCAGAACCAACAATGGTTCCAAACGGCAGTACACTAGAACTTGGAAAAAAACACTTCTCAATAAACCAGAAAAAAACATATATATAATTAGCACAAAAAGACCTTGGCCAAGGGAAACGAATGTAATGATAAAACAATCAAACACTATAAATACCTCTTGAACTAAATTAATTTAACTCAAGTCGGTAAAGAAAACAAAACAAAAAGGCGACTCGACTTAATTGAAAGCACAAAGAAATTAAACACTTGATCAGCCAAATAAGAATTATAAAGCATCACCCCCTGTATTTATGGGGGGGGCTTGTAGCTGTGATTTGCCAAAAGAACGCCTGCTCATTACGAGTTAACTCACACTACCACAATCTACCCCACCTTTTGCATCGTCGCCCCGACGATGGATAAAGAAAAGCCAAAAGGTACCCTATCCTAACTCCAAGGTCGAAAAAGAGCCATTACTGCATTGGACACCGGGCGTGGGGGATCAGAAGCATCATCCGCAGCCACCACCGGTCTTGGCAGGTGATAGACATTGGAATGCTGGCCAGCAGTTGACCGCGCTGTTCGAAGTATGGCCACCTCACTAACTGCTGGAACAAACGAAGGCAAAGGGGGTGAAGAGGGAATGGGTCCTTCTGCCGTCCTGGTAGAAATAGACCCTAACGGGGCTTGCCCAATAGGTACCAGGGAAGTTGGTGGGAGTTGCAACCGAGGAATGGTTTGGGTAACAGACACTTGAGTGGGCATTACCAAAGGGGCCTCATGACTCACCAACAACAGATCATCCCCTGACAACTCGTCCTCTGACTCGGGCGGATCAACACGAGGTGAACCAGGTGAAACGACCTCACTCAAAGGTTCAGCCACAACCACAGCCTTCAACAGTGCACGATTGACTTGCCTGGCTTTGGTCGGTTCGTCCACTGGTGCAATTGTATACACTGAACCTCCCTCTCTAGGCACTTTAAGGACTCGGTACTGTACAGTACTGTAAAGGTCACGGAGCTTATGACGTCCCCGTGCAGTCAAATCGCGAAACCACACTAACTGGCCCAACTTAAGGGGTAGAGCTCTCACCCGGCGATCATAGTTATTCTTACGACGTCCCGCGCCAACCCGCAACCTCTCTGTAGCACCTTCAAAGGCCAACTGCAAGCGGGTCTGGTGCTCCTGAATCCACTCATGGATGTTTCCACCCACAGGATCCTGAACTCTACCCAACAGAAAATCAACTGGTAGTCTAGGCTCCTGTCCAAACATCAAAAAGAACGGTGACTCACCAGTTGCCTGATGGGGGGTAGTATTATAAGAGAACAGGACCTGTGGCAAGCAGGAACTCCAGTCCCTTTTCCGAGACACTGGCAGAGTGCGCAACAAGTTATGGAGCGTCCTATTAAACCGTTCGCATTGGCCGTTTCCGGCCGGATGGTATGGTGTGGTGCGAGACTTTTCAATGCCATAAAGGCGACACAGCTGTTGAATAAGAGAGCTCTCGAAGTTGCGGCCCTGGTCAGAGTGGATGCGGGCCGGGACACCAAACTTAGAGAACCACTCCACCACCAAAGCCTGAGCCACAGTAGGGGCTCGTTGGTCACGGGTTGGAACAGCAAGTGTGTATTTGCTAAAAACGTCAGTCATGACCAGTACATTTTCTAGCCCACTCTGGGTGGGCTCTAATATAGTATAGTCAATGGCTACAATCTCATTAGGCCGTGAGGCCAACAGGTGTCCCATAAAACTAGAAGGGGGATGATGAACATCCTTGGCAACTTGGCACCTCTCACAGGCCTGACACCACTTAGACACGTCTGCGGACATACCCGGCCAATAACAGCGCTGGCGTAGGAGCTCCAATGTCCTGTCAACACCCTGATGGCCATGCTCCTGGTGAACCTTAGTCAACACCTCTTCCCTTAGGGAAGCAGGAAGCATAGCTTCCATATTTGCTGGAACAGGGGGATACTGGCGGGAAAGAGCATCCGCATTCTTGTTATTTCTGCCCGAGCGATACCTTACCTCAAAATCAAATGATGCAAGCTGGGCTGCCCAACGTTGCTCAGTGGCACCAAGTTTAGCCGATGACAGGTGGCTAAGCGGATTATTGTCAGTAAAGACCACGCATTTATGGCCCAGCAGATACTCCCGAAATTTCTCCGTCATGGCCCACTTAAGTGCCACAAACTCCAATTTCATAGAACTGTAGTTCACCATGTTGCGTTCAGTGGGCCTCAAACCCCGACTAGCATAAGCTATGGGCCTAACCTTACCATATTGCTCTTGTGACAACACTGCACCAAGGCCACCATGACTTGCGTCCACCTCCAAAATGAAAGGGAGGGAAAAATCAGCATACGCAAGCACCGGAGTACTGGTTAGCCTGGCTTTCAGTGCTTCAAAGCTGCTATGGCATTCCTCTGTCCAGTTTTCAATAACAGCTCGCTCGGCCCCTCTCTTGGACTTGGTGGCCCCCAGATGTGCTACAAGCCTGTGCAAAGGTGCCGCCAACTTCGCAAAACCCTCCACAAAGCGGCGGTAATAACTTGCGAACCCAAGAAATGACCGCAGCTCTGAAACAGTAGCAGGAGACTGCCAGTTGGCTACTACCTCTACCTTGCTTGGATCTGTACCAACCCCCTTACTGGAAATCACATGCCCCAAATAACGCACCTCTTGCTGGAAAAAGGCACATTTGGTGAGCTTTGCCTTTAAGTTCTCCCGTTGAAGCCGTCCCAGTACCACTTCCAACCTCTCCAAATGCTGCTGAATAGTGGAGGAGAAAACCACGATGTCATCAAGGTAAAGCAACAAGGACTGATTTTGTTGGTCACCAAACAGCCGTTGCATCAACCTCTGAAAGGTTCCAGGGGCATTACAAAGCCCAAAGGGCATGCGATTCCATTCAAAAAGCCCAAAGGGCGTGCAAAACGCAGTCTTGGGCCGATCCACCTCAGTAACTGGGACCTGGTTATACCCACTGGCCAGGTCCAAAGTAGAAAACCAGCGAGCACCCGTAAGTGCATCCAAAGATTCCTCGATACGAGGAAGAGGGAAGGCATCCTTGCGGGTTTTACAGTTAAGCTGCCTATAGTCAACACACATTCTTAGAGTTCCATCCTTCTTCCTAACAAGGACAATGGGGCTAGCATAAGGACTGCTACTCTCCCTGATTACCTGTGACTCCAGAAGTTGGTGAATATGCTCTTTAACCACCTCATACTCAGACGGTGGAATACGCCTGTAGCGTTGCCTAACAGGAACGTTGTCTAAGAGAGGGATGTCATGGGTAATCAGGTTGGTGCAACCAAGATCGCCCTCATGGGCTGAAAAGACAGAACTATATCTACCTAGAAGGGACTTCACCGGACCCTGCTCTTCAGCAGACATCGACGACAGGTCCATGGCCTCTATCTGCTCTTGCACTGTGGGTGAGGCAGTCTGGGATGCCACTGTGGCCACAACTGAAGGCACCTCTATGACTCCTGTGGGCAAGCTGACAACACAAGCCCCATCCAAGGTACCTACAACAGTATGTGGATAAAGCAGCACATCAACAGTACCCACATTCACCACTGGGATGTAGGCGGTACCCCTTACCACCCGAACCAAGGCAGGAGATGCAAGAAGTCCCGCTGGTAGGCCAGAGCTCAGAGGTTCAAACAACACAGTGCTCTCAGAGTATTGCATTGAACATGTGGTAGTGACTATTTTCATCACACCTCCAGGAATCCGACAAGCCTTCCTGCCTCGTACTCTTACCTTACCAGCTGCATCAAGGGAGCAAGTGCTAGCCTGCTGGCACCTCTGCAACGCCCTTACAACAAATTCTGGACTATTGGTGACCACAGGTAAATCAAACATGGCCAAGCCATGCCGACTGAA
The DNA here is from genome assembly GCA_023566225.1 of Romanogobio albipinnatus. Lineage (NCBI taxonomy): Eukaryota > Metazoa > Chordata > Actinopteri > Cypriniformes > Gobionidae > Romanogobio > Romanogobio albipinnatus. The sequence continues at coordinate 56,101,936 of CM042243.1, forward strand.
AAGCTCCCGATAACATCTGCGAATCACGTTCATTCCCAAAATACCAGGAACCTGAGAAGACACACTACCAGGGGGATCCTTGACTACCAGCAACCCACACCGCTGCAATAATTTACCACAAAGCTCAATGTCAAGCTCCAAGTAGCCAAGGTAGGGAATAGCCAACCCATTGGCTGCCCTGAGCTGCAGCCAGTGACAAGACTGGAGCCTCTCTTGACCCCATGGTTTGAACTGCTGGAGAAAGAAACTCTCTGTGACGGTAGAAACCATTGAACCGGTGTCTACCAAACAGGGGACCTCTACCCCACCCATACACACATCTAAATATGGGCAATTTGACATCAGATTCGAAGTTTCCATCAGATAATCAAAAACAACTGAACCAGTAGCTGCCCCCTCCGAACTGTGGCTCTGCAATTCGGCGGGTGCTAGTTTTCCGACGCCGGAGCAGGGCGAGGCTGCCTATTAACAGGTGGAGGTGGAGAGAAGTGTGCACGAGCAGGGACACGTTCTCCTTCGCATTCCCTGGCAAAATGGCCAGGCCGCTGACACCGCCTACATATTATAGGGCCATTATAAGATGAACGACCGCGCTGGCTAGAGCCCTGCAAGCGGGCAATGCTTTGAGTAAGCTGGTTGAGTTGCCCTTGCTGCAGCTTCAGCATCTCTCGCATTTCACTCAGCTCAGATACTTGGGGTGAATTAACAACCAACCGAGGATCACTCTGAACGCCAAACTGAAAACCAAGGGCTGAAGGGACAGAATGACTCCGGCCCCTAGCACCCCCTGGCAAACCCTCACGCTCCCACCGTATCGCCTCTGCCCTCACCTCTAGTAAAGTAGCGTCCGGCTGTCTACGCACACACTGTTTCAACTCGCGACGGAGGGCGCCGTCAAGTACATGTTCAACAAATTGATCGCGTAATAAAACTTCGGCATTTGGTATATCACCAGGAGCGCGCTGCTTTACCGATGTCATGAGACTCATCAGCGCGAGGGAGAACTCTTGCAGGGTTTCCCCCTCCTGCTGTCTGCGGGAGAAAAACGCTTCCTGTAAGGCTACATAAGACTCACAACAACCGTAAAGCTCCTGTAAAACGGCAATTATCTTAGCTGGGTCCTCACGCTCAGCACTGGGACGAAACTTTACTTCGTCACGGGCTTCCCCTTCCAGGTGATCGAACAAAAAAAATGCCTGATCGGATGTTGACAAATGGCGCGCCCTCATACAAGCTTGCACTTCCTCAATCCATTCTGTCAACCCTATGCCTGATCTTCCCCTAAACATAGGACATTTTCGGTCACGGGGCACAAAAACCAACCTCTCAGTTATAGGGGTTCTAGTCACGGGTAGAGCAGTAGGTGACACATTAAGGGGTGCGGAACTAGGTCCAGGCAGGGCCGCAGCCTGTTCCCGGCGCAGCCTCTCATTATCTGCTCTTAACTGCTCAACTATGGCCCTCAACTCTTGTAACTCTCCCTCCATACTGCAGAGAAGGAACACCAGCTGCTGTTTTGCCTATAACACAGAACAAAGGTGACAACAAAAAAAGGAAAAAAAAAGAAAAAGAAAATGTGAACACTCCTGGACAAATCAAAAATTCACCCAGGTCCACAGGGGAGCAAAAACAATCAAATACAACAAAATTGAACACGTCTCGGCTTTAAATTGTATACCCTGCCGACTACGCCAGATTGTGGCGGCACGAGTACGGACAAAACTGAGGAGGTTATAGTCTAGGTGTAACCTACCCCCAAAAACGCAGACTACGCCACCCTGGGACTTTCACCCAGAGAATGATGGTATATACTTCTTAGTTGCAAAACTATTAATATACTTAAGGACACCCAGGTACGCATACAATTCAGCCAGAGACTGTTCAACTTTGACAATGGGCAACTTTATTATAATAATAAAAACAAAGAAAAAAAATAATAAAACACATTCATACTTTGGGGGGGAGAACAAAGAGATAAATTATAATGGCTGCTGAGGCTTACCAGTGGAGGAGAGGAAGTCGTGAAGGCAGAGGGAAATCCCAAACAAAAATCACCCACGTGATCACACAAAAAGGAAAAAAAAGAAACACGACAGTGAACACAGCAACGGAAAATGGGTAAAACCACAACACAAAAACAGAAGAGGGGACACCACCACCCGGACACCAACACCACCACCTTCGGCACTCAGCGACTGAAACAGAGAAACACACAATCAAAGGGGATTCATTCACAGGAGGGAAAATCAAATCAATTTAATATGAAAAACAAAATAAATCAATCACAAAATAGACAAACTGCCAGAACCAACAATGGTTCCAAACGGCAGTACACTAGAACTTGGAAAAAAACACTTCTCAATAAACCAGAAAAAAACATATATATAATTAGCACAAAAAGACCTTGGCCAAGGGAAACGAATGTAATGATAAAACAATCAAACACTATAAATACCTCTTGAACTAAATTAATTTAACTCAAGTCGGTAAAGAAAACAAAACAAAAAGGCGACTCGACTTAATTGAAAGCACAAAGAAATTAAACACTTGATCAGCCAAATAAGAATTATAAAGCATCACCCCCTGTATTTATGGGGGGGGCTTGTAGCTGTGATTGGCCAAAAGAACGCCTGCTCATTACGAGTTAACTCACACTACCACACTAGCATTGCTGAGAAAGATGAGACGTATACAGTGACGTAAGACATGGCTCTGTTGTGGCTCTCAGCATGTGGAAAAGCAAACGGTTCTTAGAAGGCTCCTCAGTCGAACCAACTATCTGGGATTAGCACTGGCTCTGAACTAGCACCCGGTTCATTCTGGTGGAAAATGGGTACCAAAGAACCGCTGAAGAACCACTGAAGCACCAAGATTTGGTGCTATACAGTGCTTAAAGTGCTATGATTACAAGCCAAAGAACCACTTTTAGTGCTGTAGCACCTTTTTTTTTAGAGTGTGGGTGTAGAAATCATGACTTCATTGTCTGCCAAATTGTAGTATAATTTTATTTTAAGGTGTCATTGTTACAGAGTAACCAATAAGTACTTACTATTCATGGTTAGTGTTTGTTTTAGGGTGAGTTGCTTGCAATTATTGTGCATAATTTACTATTACATCTAAATACATGTAAAATGTTTATTAAGGACACTGTAAAATTAAGTGTTACCCACTTTTTTTAAATCTCACATTAAATGAAAGCAGGGCCGGCGTTTGCTATAGGCGAGCTAGGCACTTGCTCTTTTAAAGCCCTTTGTAGTTGCACTGAAACTGTCATTTGGACCTTGAACCGTTTGGAGCCCATTGAAGTCCATTATATGGAGAAATATCCTGGAATATTTTCATAAAAAACCTTAATTTCTTTTCAACTGAAGAAAGAAAGACATGGACATCTTGGATGACTTTGGGGTGAGTAAATTATCAGCAAAAGTTTATTTAAAAGTGAATTAATCCTTTAAACCTACCCACAATATAAAACACGGGTAGACCGAGTACAGTTGGTACAGGGGTACATTTGAGACACCTCAAATAACTTGAGTGCTCATCAAGTCTGATCGGTGATATTTGCTTCGCACATGCGTATTAGCGCCCTCTTCAATCGTGGGAAATTTGAAGTACGTGTGTTTCTCCTGTCCGAAGATATCGGTGAAAGTGTTTTTTCCAAGGTAAGTTTTTCATTTCACCACCTCCCTTCCACATTGAATAGCTTCTCATCCTTACATGACTTTTAAAGTTAACTTACATTTTCTTAAACCTTAATCTGTGCTCTGAAAACTGGCTTATTGAATGACTGTGTGTCATGCAAGACCATCGTCAAATCTAGAGAAATGTGCAGGTGGTCAGGTGGGGACAGGTGAGACACAGTGCATCAATACCCGCACTAGAATCCTATTGCGGCCCATGCACGATATTTACTCTTATTATGTTGAATATGTTATTTTTGTGCATTTGATTGTTTGCAATTGTTCAATGTGCTTTACTGTCACTCAACCCAACTGTAGCCTAGCCTACTATTAAAATGATAAACTGAAATTAAATATTGTATCTCTGTTTACCATTACTGTTCAATGTTTTACTAATTAACTGTTTTTAACTTAACAAATAATCAAATCAAATACTGAATGGAAATAAAAACTGTTGAATTCTCATTTTAAAGGTAGGCTATTTTACAAATTCAATGAATTGGTTAGGCAGCTTTACAGCATTACGGATGGGCGTCTCAACTGTACTCGGGTACAGTTGGAACGAAAAAGCTTCTTGTGTTTATAAGCTAATTGTGGTAAATATGACCTATTTATGAATGGTAATAATTATTCATATTTTAGTAGACAAGTAAAGGAAATGTCATATGAAAAATCACTTCTTTTCAGTCCTCAGTTTTGGTGTGGTAACTGAAAAAGCAAAAAGTGTGCCAACTGTACTCGGTCTACCCTAGCAGGCAAATACAAGTTCAGTCACATGTATTTATTGCAAAAACGGACCAAAAAAAGTGCAGAGTTGATCTTAATGTTTTAATCATTGAAATGATGATCCCGCCGCTCCGTGAACGCGCTCATTCATATCTCACTCAAATAATACACACGACTCTTTAGCATGACACGATCGGTTACAAGACACACGAGAGCCAATTACATTTTACAATAAAAGCTGACGAAATTGGTCACGAGACATACAAGAGCCAATGCAATTTCACTATGAAAACTGACATAACGGGCGGCAATATTTGAAATTTAATGTGCTCATGATCTTCTGCGGATGGAGACGCTGATCGCTTTTGGGGACTTCCTTCACACAAATGAATCGCTTGGCCTCGGAATATTTGTACTTTTTGAATAAATTGTGCCTGCAGTCGACTCTGCCTGTTATATCTGTGTTTTATATACCACACAAATGGGTAGGTTTAGGGATGGAATGGGGTTGGGTTACATGTTAAAACGTGTCTAGATAGCATAAATAAAATGATGCTGGCTGATTAAATTGAGAATCACACTCCAACATGTCATAATGGCAAAATCATAACCCAATATATGATCATCATGACGATAACTCTCCCATGCCCAACACGTCTGTGTCTGACGCCAAAGGTTTCTCATTGAAATGAATGGAGCACTCAGCGCGTCGATATAGTGACGCTTACGGGTACCTTTAGCGTCTTTATTATGATGCGGAAAGCACGTGACCATGCTTCGGACTTTGACGCCTTGGGTTGTGATATATTAAAGCGTCTTTGGTGTTTCCATGGTTTCCACGGAAATCGAGGGTAACGCGGGTATGATGTCATTGATAGGCGACGCACAGAAACGGTCCATGTCCTGGTTTAAATGACTTATTTCTCTGGATTTATACATTCTTGGAAACATTTAGGATAATGTAAGTACACAAAATATATAACACGATTCTAGTGGTTTTTGGATATTTTAATCCAAAAATCTTACATATTATGCCTTTAAGAGTTTGTGTTGACAGATGGACAGACAGATCGGTGCAGCTTCTGCAGTAATGCGGTCGATGTACCGGTCTGTCGTGGTGAAGAAAGAGCTAAACTGTAAGCCGAAGCTCTCGATTTACCGGTCAATCTACGTTCCTACTCTCACCTATGGTCATGAGCTTTGGGTCATGACCGAAAGGACAAGATCCCGGATACAGGCGGCCGAAATGAGCTTTCTCCGCAGGGTGGCTGGGCGCTCCCTTAGAGATAGGGTGAGAAGCTCAGTCACTCGGGAGGAACTCGGAGTAGAGTCGCTGCTCCTCCACATCGAGAGGGGACAGCTGAGGTGGCTCGGGCATCTGTTCCGGATGCCTCCTGAACGCCTTCCCGGGAAGGTGTTTCGGGCATTTCCAACCGGGAGGAGGCCCCGGGGAAGACCAAGGACACGCTGGAGGGATTATGTCTCCCAGCTGGCCTTGGAACGCCTCGGTGTCCCCCCGGAAGAGCTAGAGGAAGTGTCTAGGGAGAGGGAAGTCTGGGCATCTCTGCTTAGACTGCTGCCCCCGCGACCCGGCCCCGGATAAAGCGGAAGAAGATGGATGGATGGATGGAGTTTGTGTTGAACCATTGTTTGCCAAATGGTGCAACTGTTTAGGTCAGTGTTTCCCAACCGGCTGACGAGAGCAGGGGTGCCGTGTAAAAGTCCTTCAAATATTTTTTTTTTCTTCACATTTTTCAAATAGTTCTCTCTTTGTAAACTTTGTTCAATGCATGCGAGTGCTGCCGTATGTTCGAATATGACCAGTCATTTTTGCCGTCATCACCCGGGTGTAGTAGTGCCAGAAGACTCGAATGAGAAGTCGCGCGCGCTGTGAGAAAATGTGTTTCTGTGCACTCATCCAAAAGCGCGCATACATCTCACAGCGCGCAAATATTGAGTTCTCTTTCAAGTCTCGCTCTTGAACGAACAAACTCACGCAAAAACTATGTCAACATGTCCATCTTGAGTATTCTAGCAGACATAGTCTGAACATGCCTTAAGTAAACTTTATACAGTCGAGAAAGACGACGCATATCCGAGCATTAGGTCTTAAAGGGGCAGTAGCCTTAATGTCAAACAACAAAAGACAAGGACATCACTCACTGCTCTTGATTGAATAGCTTTTGTAAGCTTAATAGGATAAATCTTTAATTTATACAGTCAAACATGCTATGTTATTTTATATTTGATCAATTTCTGTACCTGGAAACTAATGTTAGACGTACCTGAAAAACCTGAAAAGCATAGTTTATTTTATTAGTATCTTTGCTCAATAGTATTTATTTGTGCTGCTGCTTGCGAGGGGGTGCCACAAAATGGAGAAAATTTTCAAAGGGTGCCATGACTGAAAAAAGGTTGGGAAACACTGGTTTAGGTAATTCATCCCATAATGTTTAAAGCATAGGCTCCTTGTCGCACTTGTTTTTGTCTTGCACACTAGGGAACTAAATATATCAAGTACATGTATCATGTTATATAAGTATTATACCATGACAATTATCTCCTTAAACTGATTAGGTGTCGAAATTTTAAGCCTGTCATCTATATGTATAATTTACCCGTGACAGTGATACACATCACCAAATAGGTTTGTGACTACATCAAATGACATGTTATAAATGGAACAAAACCTTACCGGTCACACATCACAAAATCCTCATGACAAATGAACACCTCCCAACATACAACTACTGTAAGTACAGTGAGGAAAATAAGTATTTGAACACCCTGCTATTTTGCAAGTTATCCCACTTGGAAATCATGGAGGGGTCTGAAATTGTCATCGTAGGTGCATGTCCACTGTGAGAGACATGACATGATGCTACCACCCCCATGCTTCACAGTAGGGATGGTGTTCTTGGGATGGTACTCATCATTCTTCTTCCTCCAAACACGTTTAGTGGAATTATGACCAAAAAGTTCTATTTTGGTCTCATCTGACCACATGACTTTCTTCCATGACTCCTCTGGATCATCCAAATGGTCATTGGCAAACTTAAGACGGGCCTTGACATGTGCTGGTTTAAGCAGGGGAACCTTCCGTGCCATGCATGATTTCAAACCATGACGTCTTAGTGTATTACCAACAGTAACCTTGGAAACGGTGGTCCCAGCTCTTTTCAGGTCATTGACCAGCTCCTCCCGTGTAATTCTGGGCTGATTTCTCACCTTTCTTAGGATCATTGAGACCCCACGAGGTGAGATCTTGCATGGAGCCCCAGTCCGAGGGAGATTGACAGTCATGTTTAGCTTCTTCCATTTTCTAATGATTGCTCCAACAGTGGACCTTTTTCCCCCAAGCTGCTTGGCAATTTCCCTGTAGCCCTTTCCAGCCTTGTGGAGGTGTACAATTTTGCCTCTAGTGTCTTTGGACAGCTCTTTGGTCTTGGCCATGTTAGTAGTTGGATTCTTACTGATTGTATGGGGTGGACAGGTGTCTTTATGCAGCTAACGACCTCAAACAGGTGCATCTAATTTAGGATAATAAATGGAGTGGAGGTGGACATTTTAAAGGCAGACTAACAGGTCTTTGAGGGTCAGAATTCTAGCTGATAGACAGGTGTTCAAATACTTATTTGCAGCTGTATCATACAAATAAATAGTTAAAAAATCATATATTGTGATTTCTGGGGGTTTTTTTAGGTTATGTCTCTCACAGTGGACATGCACCTACGATGACAATTTCAGACCCCTCCATGATTTCCAAGTGGAAGAACTTGCAAAATAGCAGGGTGTTCAAATACTTATTTTCCTCACTGTATATCCAGCACACACTCACATAAAGCGATATATAACTGTCTATCTAATCTGCTAAATGCGACTATGATGCATGAGGAAATTGAGATATTGTAACCATTAACATCATGATTTTCTGTAAAGCTTCTTTGAAACAGTTTAGTAAAAAGTTAGCCTGACGTCGTCATACTCAATTCTAGTCAGAATATGAGTCTGATCTGCTCCGTTGGGCTGTGATTATGGGGCGTGTTTCAACCGAACCAGGAAAGACCTCAATTGGATAGACCTACAACTAATCAGAGCAACGGAGCGACGCATAACGTTAGTTGTCAAATGTCAACAGAACTCAACTGCACTGTGTTGCCAAGTCCGCGGGTTGAAGCGACCCCAATTATGTGATATACAGACCCAGGAATGCGAAATTTAGCAGCCGTGCCAAAATAACACATATTTTACCCCACAAATGCCTTTTTTCCCGGAGAACCCCCCCACCTGGAAAGCTATTGGGCTTGTTTTTGGCTAGTTTTGAGTAGCAATTGGGCGGGTTTTGCTGTAAAAACTTGGCAACCCTGTCCGCACGCAAGCTGGAATAAGTCACGTTAGAAGAAGAAGATGAGTGTAAACGATCTTTGCCGGTGTTGTAAAAAAGAATGTAAGGATACACAGAGTACTTACCAACACCATCATCATTTCTGAGAGAAATACGAAATGCATATACGAACAAGTTCTCCGTTTAGGATTAGAACAAATTCAACCCAAGCGCCTTTGATGACGTTACTGTTTATCATCTGTCCATCATCGTCTAAAGTGATGAACCGCCCTGACAATTTCATTGGTCCGAACAGTTTCTGTCCAGTTCAAGTCCAGACCGAACTGCCCATGCAAAAAAATTTGTGGGCGGGGCTAAGTTCGTCTGCCATCCAGGCTAGTAAAAAGTGCTATACAAATTAAGAATTCAGTGTGGATCAAATAATGAATGCATTTAATTAATAAATGAATGAATAAATAAATAACTTCCCAGGGAAGTCTTTTAACTAATCTATAAAGAGACGCAGATCTTGGCAGAGAAGTGTCAGAATCACAAGTTGAGTGTGTGGAGAACGAGGTCTATTAAACAGCCTCCATTAAGGGCCGTGTCCATGTGTGAGGAGCGCCGTGTCCTCTCCCTCTCTCTAGATGTGAGAAGTGTGCTACTGATATTGAGATGCTAATGGCTTCAGTACAATTATCTCACCATTTGAGCAAATGGACTCGGCCATGCGTGTGTGTGATCGCCGTCTCAGAGAATGTGCTCTCCTGAACGTATCGACTCCCATGAATATGGAACTACATCAGATTCTGTCTTTGTCACAGAGGGTCATTATGGAAGCACAAGCTACACAATGAAACTTTTATATTGGGGCAGCCAAAGAACAAATATGGAGATGGAGACAGCGTATATCTGGAGTTAACCATTCATTTTATGAATCGTGGGTATGTGTAATGTGCATGAAAGCAGCAATCAAACATTTGGTTAAGGACGGCTCTGTTGCTATTTTGGATTCCGGATTAAAATTGCTCTTAAGGGTAGGGATTTGAACAAAACAATATTAAATAAAGCATGTAACTTGTCCAATGCAATGATAGCTCAAATATTATGCTTAAAGAGAGGTAGGCTTAAGAATAAACATGAATTAATATCTTAAGGTACACTCTAAAAAAAAGGTTCTATATCCTCCTGGGACCCAAGAATAGACTTTTGTCCACTGTAGTGGACGTTATATTTTAGTGAATTTCTCTGACATCATAAATGTCACAGTCTGGATGCACATCCGGGGCTTTGCAGGGATACCAAATGTTTGCAGGTTTCACCAGGACAACAACTTCTTCTTGATCTTTAAAAACAGCTGACATTAATGTTTAGCACTCTTATGGAAATATGATCATATTTTTAAATTATAATTTAAATCTGATTAATTTTCAAATTGTTTGTTATAAATCAACATCTCAGGAAAATGTTATGGGGTTTCTAATCAAAATATGACTTTCTGTTACAAAACAGGGCATTGATTTCATAAATGACCACTGTAGTGACACCAGGATTTAAATCATGTTTATCAGGCATTCTGGAGACATAACAAGTGAACAGGGAAAGAAATTACATATCAATATTCCTATGAAATATTAGATATTATTATGAAAATGTTGCCACTTCTTTTTTCATGACATGTTGCACCAAGAACACATTAATATGCAAATGAGATGCAGTGAATAGATACATTGTATTGAATGGGAAAATCCAAGTATTGTCCTTTTACCCACATATTTAATAAAGTAAAATGGTATATGAATGCATTTAATTATATCTTTCATAACATAGTTCAGAATCATCTTTAAATAAAGTTTGTTTAAAAAAAACCCTGAAACCTAAAAATTGATTGGTGAATTAAAAATAAATCCCATTGTTTTTGCCTATACATGCAATTTCATGTCATTTAATTTTTTTAACAACTGAGTCCTGCTGTCAACTACAGAGAACACATCATAACATATCAATAAAATATCATTTTTCAAAAAAAAATTTTTTTCCCATTTGTTTCTTATGCTCTAAACAATGTAATGACATAAAAAAATACTAAATTCAAAAAACTTTTTTTTTTGGGTCCCAGGAGGATATGGCACCAAAAATGGTTCTTGGCTCGTAATCATAGGGGAACCTTTTTTAGTGCTATATAGCACCAATTTTGGTGCTTCAGTGGTTCTTCAGCGGTTCTTCAGAGGTGCTATATAGCACCTTAGTCAAAGAACCGGTGAAGAACCTCTGAAGAACCGCTGAAGAACCACCAATCGTTGCTATATAGCACTAAAAAAGGTTCCCCTATGATTACAAGCCAAGAACCATTTTTGGTGCCATATATACATGTATTCTACTTAACCTCTTAGTGATGTCTTGATTATTTAATGTATGTTTAGATAAATCTGTCATGAAAATGACAGCCACTGTGTATAAAAGATTATAAGAGTGTATAAGAGAAAAAAACTATTTTTATAATTATTTAGGAGTTAATGCAAAAATTGCCTTATGTGAAGTTTACATGTTTGCACACAATGTGTTATTTGAGTGTTGATTATTATATCTAAACATTAATATCAGCTGAATCTAGGCTCATAGTTTGGGCTCTGTTGGTAACCTTTAATATTATAATGTGCAAGTAAGGGCTCCCTATATAGTTTACAGCATTATCTTTAAGAAACTTGTAGTTATAATTGAATTAATTTAAGGTCAGACACAATTTTTTCAGTAAACCACTGTTTAATAAAAAATAAATAAAAAGCAATTTTTTAAAACTGCTGTACCGAACCCGTACCGAACCGTGACTTCAAAACCGAGGTACGTGCGGCAGTCGTCCGTGAGGGGCTGCCGCTTTTACTTTCATTTTGTGTTCATTTGTTTTATTAAAGTGTGTTGAACGTTCGCCGGTTCCCGCCTCCTTCTTCCCACACGAACGAACATTGCTACAGTACCGAACCGTCAGTTTTGTGTACCGTTACACCCCAAGTAGCCACTGAGTGAACCCACAGAGTAGCATTAGTACATAACTTTCAACACACTCAAATGTATCTATTATGATAAAACAGCTCTGCGTAACTCCACATACGCATGAGCAGAAGAAGAGGGAGCTCTCATCTGCGGCAGAATAAAAGCTCCACTGCTCTCGAGCCGTGTGGCGCACTCGTCTCTCATTAGCAATCCTCATTCCGTAACGTCAGTAAATCTTTAATACATTAGCTCATCCATGAATATGAGTCCCGTCTGATTCTTTTGAGGTGAAGAGAACATCTCCCATGATCCTGCGAAATCAAGGCATCATCAAGCTACGCCTTAGTGGCGAAAATTACATATTGTGCCTTTAACGACCAGTCACAAGTTTGTGACCGCACAGGGCCTTGCCCCTCCCCAGGGCCTTGGACAAAAGTAAAGTGACAGCTGACTTGATGATGTAAAGCCAATAGTTCATGTTTTTGTCCTTCAAAATACTATAATAGTTAAAAAACATAGCTAAAAATGTGTATCGTGATGCTTTATTATTCTGCTTGTTAAAAATGTATTATGCAGTAACTTGCAATAGCCTATTTCTCTGTGCGTGAGACTGTGCGTGTGACAGTGATTCATGCGCATACACGTCAGTCAGCGCGGCATCGCACGTCAAGTTCGTAGAGAGCTTTATTCAGTCCAGTCAAATTTTGCTTTTGGCCGCCTCTGAAATGGGTGAAACCATAGATATTACCTAAGGAGAGAACGAGTAAAGCCTACTCTATCTCTAGACATTTTTAAAATTTTAAATCTGAAAACTGCAAACAGCGACAAAATTGTCAGACATCCATTTTGCGCATGTTCACAGAGGAAATACTGAAAAACAGCGCTGGTCCTCTCAATACTGTCTGTTTATTTTACTGAGCAATCGCTTCAGATGATTCAGTGAGAGAGCAGCCCAAACTCATTCAAGTGGATTCAGGCCATTTTGCAAACGGTTTTGACCCAATTTAACAATTTAACTTCTTCAACCTAGTTAAACTGAATATACGATTTTTTTCTTAAATATCTACATGAATAACAAATTGTTCGTCACTATAGCAACGGTATAGGCTACCCTGTTAATATACCCCATGGCCTCGCACCCCCTTGCGACGGGCATGGTTAGAGAATTTGGTTACACTTTTTTTATGGTCCCCTTTAGACATTCTGTTCACTAAAAGTAACGTTTCACATGTCGACAAATGCCGAGTTCAGACTGCACGATTTTCAAACTCGTCGGATCACTGCATGACTATCTGGGGTAGCATTCAGTCGCTGCTGTGTTCACACTGCACGATGGATCGGCGACAGGGGGTTTCACATTGCATGACTGCACAAGAGGAAGAATCACAGACAGCTCTGTCCCATCCACAAACTACGTTTCACAACCAAACACATGCGAGAAGCGACAAGGAAACAACGCGGGAGTCACACACGCGAGACTGGAATTGTTGTTAAAAATGATAAACTGCAGAAAGCTTGCAATCCAAATTGTCTGTGCGCTGATTTTCAGCGAAAAGGAGGAAAAGAAAATAGAATTATGGAGGAGGAAATGGTTGGGGAGACGCGGGGAGCAAGGATTGTGTTCTGCAAAGAGAGTAGGAGGTAAATAAATCATTTGCAATGTGCTGCTGTTGTGGCTGGTCAAGCGAACGTTTGTGCTTTGTTTCTGTTTGATATAATTGTAAATACATCTATTACTAAATACTGATATTCTGGTCCCCGAACTTCCCGCTGCCCTGTATCTTGCTCTCTCATTGGCTGTAGGTCATAGCCGATGTCATTTCCAGTCAGAACACATTTCACACAGCAGGATTTTGAATCGCCGACAGGTCCAGATATTTCTCTCAGATGATTCTCTCAGATCGCGTCTTTGATCATTCACAGTGCGTGATTGTCACTCGCGTGAACAAGTACCGATTTGCCTATGAGTTCAGGCATTTGTCTGTGATTTCGCAAAACCTATCGGCGAGTCAAAATCGGAGCTAAAATCGGGCAGTGTGAACTCGGCATAACTCTCATTAGAGTAGGCCTAGTAGTTGTGTATTTGGCTATTAGGGGTAGGGTTAGGGTTAGTAGAATACGTTTGTCAGGGTTATGTCCAGTTTCCAGTATCTTTGAGTTTTACAACGAGATGGTTTTTCTGTTTCCTTTGTTTCTTTTTCCCGCTTCTAGTCTCCTAGGTTACTCATTTTCTGCGTCACAATTCGCATACTATCCGTACTAAATAGTATTCGACAAAAGAATTAGGATGTCCCAATATTCCAAAGATTCCCGGATGATATACTATTTCCGGTCAGAATTCGAAGTACAGATCAACGCACACTCTAACGGCTGATATTGCCCACAACTCATTGCGAAATGGACGAGGATTCGATTAGAACTACAAACACGGATAAAAAGTGTTAAAAAACTACAAACATGACGGTTATGCGAGTCAGATGGTTAAGTAGAGAGGGTTAGATAAAGGGGTTTGAGTGATCAATTATCAGTATTTAACCTGACGAAAAGATATTTATTAAATATTATCCACATTATATTTCACCTGCAGCAGCATTGAGAACTTTTGTAATGATACGTTTGGCCATTAACTTTTAAATGCACCATTATATTTAAACTGCAAACACATGAGAGGAGTCTCTGCATTAAGACCCACGAATGGCAGATCAACGTGCGACTACATTTCTCTCCGATACGGCAAGAAATTAAATTGAATGTGGAGGATTTGAACTGTGATGACGATTGACAGGGCAGTTTAAACAGGGACGGGATGCACATAGCTAAGCGACAGAGTCCGTTAAAGATGACGAAGTAGTATGTCCCAAAGCTTGCATACTCAAAAGTATGTAGTTTTTCTTCACAAAAAGAGTACATACTTTTAGGACGTAGTATAAGTAGGCGAATTGGGACGCAGCAATTGTTTGATTATCGTTTGCACCTGATGTTCATTTAGTTGATTAGTTTGCTCTTGTATTCAAGCCCTGTTTCTTTTCAGTTCATTGTCTGTCCTCGTCCGTACTAAGTTGGTTGTTGTGTTCATGATTCTAGAGTGTTTTGTGAAGATTTGAGTTTGTTTCTAATTAAAATAACTGCTACATCTGCCAACTTTCTTTTTTGCTGCAACCAGCACTCGTGACAAAGTTGACACGTACTTGCAAAGTTAGGGCTATCGAAATGAAGTGTTAGACAATATTAAGCAGACAGTCCACTAATAGAGTGGTGCAGGTGTGACGTCACTTTATAGGCCAAAACACGGAAGCTAGTTAGCATTTTTGCACTTGCGGTTCCCTCGTCCCAAAGTCAATGGGTTTTTGAATGGGGTTTTGTTTAAACGGCTGACATAAGGTCTGTGGTGAATACGAGCTCAAGACACTTTCACGTTTTATTCTACGACATAAAATACATCAGTATTACCCCACTTGTGATTTTTGAAGCTGTTACGTGTCTTGAAAAAGGTGATTTACAAATGGATAAATGGGACTACAGAGGCTGTCGAGGAGATTAAACGCCATCATGCCGAAAAGGCAAGCTCAGTCCACGTTTACAGTATAGTTTGTTCTATATTTGTTCTGACTGTTCTAGTTGCTTCTATTGCTCTCATTTGTAAGTCGCTTTGGATAAAAGCGTCTGCTAAATGACTAAATGTAAATGTAAATGTAATAGTTTAACTCAAACGTTCTGGGAAAATGTTTTGAGATAAAATGTTTTGAGAGTTGTTGGCAGCTTAGTGATGGTGAAGTTGAAATCTCGGGACCGTGGTGTAGTCTGTTTGTAGCCTACCTTTTAGCTTTTAACTTCTGGCGAATGAATTTAGGCTTCAAAATTAATAAAAGTTGTGTTCATCTGTGATAATTATCTTGATGGACAAAACGTGTAAGTATCATAAACTTGTGTTGATCACAGAGCTTGTTTTCATCAATTAATCCAAAAGCCAATGTGAAAATCCTATTGGTTTTTGTCTCAAAGGGAACCAGTGCGATGCGAACTGCCGGTTGGCCTGCAAAGTGACCTGTCATACCTGCACCACTCAATACGCCAGGGGTCTTCAACTAAAATTGCTTGAGGTCCAGTAAATGAACCCTCGTCAGCGGCTGAGGTCCAGACAATTATATACCTAAAAACAATAATTGATGTTTATTGCCAAACTAAAGAAATTAGTGTAGATAGCATTTGTTCTTAATTGAACAAAATATAATATGTTCTCATATGGACAAAACATGTCTGTTCATATTGTTAAAGCAAACATAGGTATCCTTCACAAAATTGATCTCTTTTTGTTGTTGTTCTGTTATGTCCTTTAAGTTGCTTTGGTACAAAATATCTCAATTCAACCAGTAACCATGTCTGACAAAAATATGAAGAACTAAAAATGCCTTCATCTCTAAATCTGCACTGAAAATACATTCATTTCAACATCACTAGCAACTAAAGTGCTTTTTCCTGCTGAACTGAGATAAATAATAACAAATAATAACAGTCAATGAACGCAACCCCCCCGCCCCCACTGAGCTGCCTGATATAAATGTGATTTTTTTTTTTTTTATGACGTGGCATATTTATTTCATTACGTCACAAGGCTTCACGGTCCGGATGGACGCATCTCGCGGTCCGGATTCGGACCGGAGTCCGCTAGTTGGCGACCATGCAATACGCCAATGACCATTAGTTGACATGCAGGTGCAATGTTACTTATAGTGAACAGAATGTCTAAAGGGAACCATCAAAATAAAGTATTAATTCTGTTTGAAAGGCAGAAATGGAGAAGAACGTATAACCAGTGTAGTCGAGTGCCAGTCGCAGTAAAGTATGGCAGATTGTGGATGTCTGCTGTATCCGGCATAACCCAGCACTCAGAACCAGACTACAAGATGAAGAAATGTAGGCTACTTAGGAAATTGCATTCAGAACACATATTAGGGTTGTGTTTGCAGTATTAACTGATTTGCAAACTTCTAAAACACAAACAGCAAACACACAACACTATCAGCAATCATCAGTCATTCGTAGTGACCCCCCCCCCCCCCCCTCATCTTTCATTTCTGTGTCTCACTTTTCGCTTTATTTTCCTCTTTTCTCTTCCATCCAGGTTGGCATGACAACAGATTAAACCAATGGCTTTATTTGGCAATCACACAATTCCCATCAGCCCCCTCTGCTCCGGCCAGGCTATCCGAAATCAATCTGAACCTCCCCAAACAATGTTGCAATGTCACCGTATACCTGACAGGTATTGAGGTATTCAGCTCATGTCCTGTATCATGCTGGGACCCCCTCCCCCTTCCCCTCCATCCCATTACCCTCCCATTCAGAGCAGTCAAAGCCCAGAGCTCAAGCAGGCAAAACTGTTATGATCCTCCAGGTTTGGGCTCAGATAAAGCGCAGTTGAGGGAACACACTGAAGTCTGTGTTTGGCTGATATACACATACAGAGCCATTAGGAGACCTCAGTTGACATGAGATAGGGAGGTCTTGTATAGAGACTGTACAACACTGAAACAGTTCATTGATGCCCCATCTCACTAATGAAAGAGACAAATTACACACAGACTGGTGTAATGACCGGTCTGAGATGGGAAAGTGTGGTTTTGTATTACTGGAATGATTAAAGGTATTGTTGTTTAAAGCACCAAAAGTCACATGGTCCTTTGTGTCGATTCACTCTGGAGATGTTTGACAGCTGGATGCGGTCATGCATTTTCACAAACTGTTGCTCTGAAATTTGTCCACAGAGGCCGTGACTTCATTAATATGCGGTCACGGTTAATTAGTCGCCTCAGTGTACCAATTGTGAAGACAGTTGCTTTGGAGCCACCTGGAATAAAGTCACATGTTGTTTCTCTCCATGCTCCAGAGTCAACCTACTTTTTAATTTAAATAATGAATCAATACTTTGAGTCTGATGGCAAAATGAACTCGTAATAAAACCAGAATCAACATAGGCATAGCTTTTAGGGAAGGGCGTATCGATCTATCGATACTGATGTGAGCATCGAAAAGTATCAATACTCAAGTAAAAATATCGATACTAGGGTGTTTTTGGGGTTTTTTTACCAGAAATTTAGTTTATTTAAAAAGATTATTTTATGCAAACAATACGAATAACCTATGTTACAGAATAATTGTGTTGTAAATAGAGCTATTTTCTTGCTCATCTGAACCATGATCTGAACACAGTACACACGCAAATGCTGCAAGACAGAACCAATCGATCACGTTCACTCACTGCTGACACTGTATTCAAACAGGGCTGCGTTTCCCAAAACGATCATAAGAAACCATGGGCGTCGGAAGCAAAAAAAACGTGGGTGGGTCCTCAGAAATTTTTTACTGGAGTAGATGCCAATAAGTTCAAATATACCGCGTATTTCGGAGAGACAAAATTACGGAAATCTCTGTTCATTGAGAGTGGCAGTAGTGTAGGGGTAAGATGCATGGCGTCTAGTTTTGACACAAATCGACCCGCGGTTCGAGTCCGCCTTTCGCAGAGTTCAATCTTCTCCCTTTTCCCATCACATATCAGATCGGAAAGGCATTTATTTTCAATAAAAATTACGAAAATATTAGAAAAGTGGAACTAAAGCGTCTAACATGTGTTTATCGATTAGGGGTAGGTAAACGGACATGTGCTGAGATGATAAAAGTGAGTGGGTCCAATATCATTGATCGTAAAAAGCGGGTGGGTCTTGTCCCACCCACATACAATGGTTCCGACGCCCATGTAAGAAACCATGCTTCTGGAAACGCAGCGCTGAACATTGCTCATTAGAAGACAGAAAAGCATACGTTTGAGTTATTTCACAATAAACAAATAGAAATTGTAGCCTACATTTTGTGTTAAAAGTTCGTATTGATCAGGTTCTATTCTGCAACAATTGTTAATATAAATCATACACTATCAGAGTAAAAAGGTTGCATTTAATGGGTGCAACGGCCTGTCACTGGCAGTCCTTGTAAAAATAAACCATAATTTATTGTTTACAACAGTGACCGTATAGTTCAACTATAGTATTTATAGATTCCCATCACTTCAAGTAAACATATTTGAATATGTGTAAACAAAAATATGATCTAATAAGTTGCAATTAAGGCGTATTGAATGTTAAAATACCTTTCAAATATAATGTTAAGTGGGTATCTTTACCCATTTTACTCTTAGTAATTTTAATCATTTAAAAGTTCAGTTTAGAAGTATCGTATCGGTATCGATATCGGCGATACTGGCCTTGAAAGTATCGGTATCGTATCGAAAACAAAATAAGTGGTATCGCCCATCCCTAATAGCTTTTCAGAGAAGGGAGAACTGAGGAATTTTAAATGTTGTAAAAGCGACACAGAGATGGTGATTTTATAAGGTGTTTTCTTGAACAGATAAACTGCAATATGTCGCTCTCTAACAGAGCTTGTTGTAAAACATCATCTATTGTGAAGGGTCATTTCCTTGTGGTTGTTGTAGAGCTGTGCTGGAAGTTATTTTCAAGGAAGTACCGTGTCTATTAACGGGTAAAACTACGGTAACGTCTTCATGTAGTCAGCTTGAGATCCTTTCCATCTAAACTGGTTATGGGCCAGATTCATTACCATCTTGCACCAGCGCAAACCCTCTTTTTGTGATAAAAAACTACTGTCAGACTAAAGACACGCAGGAAAAATGAGTGCTGAAAAGACGTGGACAGGGTTATTTTTGCAGCTATTGCATATGCATTGTCCACTCCCATCTAAACTCCCATCTTGCTATTTTGCTCTTTTTTTAGTAAATCTGGCCCTATATCTCTTAAGCCTAGTAGTGAATGTTTTATGAGCAGTATGATAATCATATTCATCCGCACAGTCACACAGAGCCAAAGCACAACCAAAACAATTATCTTCCGCAAAATGCATGCAGTCTTGTTGCATAGGCACCTTTAATATAGAAATAATATACGTTATTTTATTTTTTTCCTTCCAACTACAATGTGTAATTAAAACAATGCTACCAGGATTCTGTTATCTATTCAAATTATAAGTGAATTCTTTACATGACAGTTAAAATAGGGTTAGTAGTAAGACAAAAAAATATTAGTACTGGTGAATGGGATATGGTTGATAGTTTTAGAATCAGCCTCTAAAAATGTATATTGGTTGACTGCTAAATTGAAGATTGAACAGGTCAGTTCTGTACACTGGTGCTTTGGGCATGAGGTAGGAAAATATGTTTTTTAAATGGTCAGAAGTAACCTTTTCAAATGAAATTATAAAAATAAACTTCTCAAAAGCCTTCTTTCGGCATCCTGCTGATCTCACAATAGGTGACCATTTTATTCCTGATCAGGTGAGACTTCGGTCTATAATATTATTTCTACGAGAAATAATCGTCTGCTTGAGCTGGTAATAATTTAGTTTTTGGTTTTCCTGTTGCTGACTGAGGCTTTATTATGCAGCTAAATGTTTAGATCTGTAGATCAAATCATGTCCCAAAGGACAATTAAC
The DNA here is from genome assembly GCA_023566225.1 of Romanogobio albipinnatus. Taxonomy (NCBI): domain Eukaryota; kingdom Metazoa; phylum Chordata; class Actinopteri; order Cypriniformes; family Gobionidae; genus Romanogobio; species Romanogobio albipinnatus. The sequence goes on from CM042243.1 coordinate 56,122,159, forward strand.
CAGAAATTAACCCAAATTGCAGCTAATTTTATGTTTTTCTCTATTTTTTTGCTCAGTCTGTTTATACTTTGCTCTCTTTCTCAGAAACTCCTTCCTTTTTAATCACTCAAAAGGTTGTTGTTGTTGTTTTTGTATGACCCAGCTGCAGTTTTCCTCTTCAGGAGGGAGATGCTATCGATGGCGAAAGTGAGTACACTGAAAAAAGTGGGAAACTGCAATTGTTACCTTAAAGAGCTATTGCCAAAAGTTTTGGGACGTCTGCCTTTACAAGCATGTGATCTTTATTGACATCCCATTCTTAATCCGTAGGGTTTAATATGGAGTTGGCCCACCCTTTGCAGCTCTAACAGCTTCAACTCTTCTGGGAAGGCTTTCCACAAGGTTTAGGAGTGTGTTTGTGAGAATTTTTGACCATTCTTCTAGAAGCGCATTTGTGAGGTCAGGAACTGATGTTGGACGAGAAGGCCTGGATCACAGTCTCCGCTCTAATTCATCTCAAAGGTGTTCTATCGGGTTGAGGTCAGGACAGTCAAGTTCCTCCACACCAAACTCACTCATTCATGTCTTTATGGACCGACGCTTTGTGCACTGATGTTGGAACAGGAAGAGGTCATCCCCAAACTGCTCCCACAAAGGTGGGAGCATGAACTTGTCCAAAATATTGTGGTATGCTAAAGCATTAAGAGTTCCTTTCACTGGAACTAAGGCTCCAATCCCAAACCCTGAAAAATAACCCCACACCATAATCCCCCCTCCACCAAACTTTTCACTTGGCACAATGCAGTCAGGCAAGTACCGTTCTCCTGGCAACCACCAAACTCAGACTCGTCCATCGGATTGCCAGAAGAGAAACATGATTGGTCACTCCAGAAAACATGTCTCCACTGCTCTAGAGTCCAGCATTGCACTTGGTGAGGTTAAGCTTGGATGAGCTGCTCAGCCATGAAAACCCATTCCACGAAGCTCTCTACAGACTGTTCTTGAGCTCATCTGAAGGACACACAAAGTTTGGAGGTCTGTAGCTATTGACTCTGCAGAAAGTTGGCGACCCTCAGCATGTGCTGACCCCGCTCTGTGATTTTACCACTTCATGCCTGAGTTGCTGTTATTCCCAATTACTTCCACTTTGTCATGATTTAACCCATAAAAATGTTGGTGTAATAATGACGAATGTATTTAATGATATTAAATAACATTTTTGACTTTAATCCGGTTCATTTAGATTTGGCTAATTTAGAATAATTTAGAATTTTTAGGTTAGCAATTTTTTCCAGTGTATTTGTTGCATAGAGTCTGCAGTCTGTTTATAGATGGGTGATCAATTGAGTGCTTCTATTTGACATTATTTTATAAATTGATTACATTTTTTATTACAAATTATCAGAGTAAAAATTCCAGTCAAAAAATTGTATTGGGAAAATCCCAGATTTGCAATGTGCTCCCTGACACCCCCACTGCATACAGACTTTTGATATCCTTTGATGGGCCTAGTTTTATGTTTTGTTTTTGATTTTTTTGCATGAGCGGTAATGCCAGGAAAAACAGCAGACTGAGAAAGAGGAATGTGTGTTGTTTGCTCAGGCGGCTGGTTAGTAACTCCCATCTCGTTTCATTTCACCCCTCTCGTTATTCTGTCCTTCCTTCCCTACGTTTCCCAATTCCCACTGACCCCAGGCGCGCTCCCATCAGCCGGTGAGCCGGGCCAGTGTCGTGGACAGAGAGAAATGGAGAAAGAAGCAGGAGTGGAGGGAAAGAGGGACATGTGAGCGGTGTGACTCTGCCGAGGAGTGTTAATAGTTATTGATCCACTGTGTTTTTAATGTGTGGCGTGGGCCGACTGCCACAGCGAGGCGGGGGAGGCAGACACGCTCACGGGCAAGCTAACACACAGAGAGCGAATGTAATAGAAATCTCGCTCCCCTGTTTTTTGCGCCATGTCCCTCCCCTCGCTTCCATCTCTCTATCTCAGGCTGTAGATTGATCTTCCTCTTCCTGCTGTTTGGGGCTCTGTCATTACCCTCTCTGTCATTAGAGTGGAGTCAGCAGCCGGGCCGCCCTGCCCGCATCACTCTACACAGACAGCTCGACTCATCCCTCACACTAACTCTACATTTATAACCACAGCTGACACACACACACACAGATACACACACATCCAGACCAATGGATCTTGAACCCCTCACTTGGGCTCCAGGGGTCTGAGGGTTTTACCAGCACACTGACAGCTCTGTGATTTTCAAAACACAGATCAACTAAAACACACCTATTGATTTTTTGTTCCCCCAACATTTACATTTTGCACGCTTGTTTCCACTGTATTCACCAACATTGCTTTCTGAAAACCTAGGACAGAAGTATTAGCCAACAAAATGTACCATACTATTATAGCATGTTTTTTTTTTGTTTGACAAGGTACTATGTTTTTATTTCGAAGGATACTGTATTAATTCTTGGAATATATGGGACGCTGCGTGTAAAACGGTGTAGTTGTTGTTTTGTTCGTTGAAGTGATATTAGTGTCGTGATTAATATTTTTGATTGGAATAAAGCCACCATATTTCACTGATATCACATAAAGAACTATTTTAATGCGAAACGAAACAATTATGAACAGATATTAAGTAATATACATATCAGCCATCCTGTCTTCTTGATACTTACAGTATATATTTATTTACACATTAGTTTGTCTAACCTGCTAATATATTAATTATATATATATATATATATATATATATATATATATATATATATATATATATATATATATATATATATATATATATATATATATATATTGTATATATACTATTATTGTATATTTAGCGAGATTGTCATTCATTACAGACGACTATTGCTCTGTAATTCACTATTGAATTATTCACTATTATTTCACTATTGGTCATTCACGTCCTTCATTCACTTCTTTATTGCAGGATTTCCCAAACTTTTTGGGGAAATTTGAATGAAAATATGGTAACAGTCTCCTTGTTACATATGTTACATGTACATACCATAGTAATAACAGTAAATTATACATAATTACAAGTAGGTAACTAACCCTAAACAAAACTATAACCCTAACCATAACCCTATAGTAAGTACATGTTGTTAATTAATATTACTCAGTACTTAAATGTATAATTACACTGTAACAAGGATGCCTTAAAATAAAGTGTAACCCTTTATTTTAAGATGATGTAGTTACATTGTCATTACTCAAATAAGTACTGAGTTATATAAATTAACTACGTGTACTTACTTTAGAGTAAGGGTTAGGGTTTTGGTTCGGGGTTAGTTGCTTGTAATTATGCATAATTTGCTGTTATTACTACAGTAAGTACATGTAGTGATGTGTAACTACATCGCCTTAAAAAATAATATTACCCATTCACATGTTCACGGTTTTCTGATGTCGGTAAATGGTCACATGACATGAAAAATGTTATATTTTATCTTATATTTAGTGTGTGTATAGTTGTTTATTCATTTTAATTTTACATTTTAATGATTGAATTCATTTTTAGCTTTTCATAAACTCACAATCCCCCTGCAGTTCCCATTCAAAACTGGATGTAATAAAGACATGAAGTGTGGCATTACAGTAAACACCATTGTGTTTAGCAAATATTTGAATACTGCACTCAGTAAGATCTAAATACTACATTGTTTGTACCTTTTGTGATTCACATCATAGTTGATTTCTAACTGGAATGCTTTTTGATCCCAATGACCTGTATTGAGTCATTTGTGGAAGGAAATAACATATATCCGTATAAGCACAGGGACTGAATACCTACACAATCAGCACTTTTGAATTATTAACAATACATACAGACATATAGGTTACTGTGTCTTTAACTTAAAATATGAAGCTCTTTTGAAACGCCAGTACATCAACCGTTTGATTATTACAGTTTATTTATTCATATGTTTAACGTTTGCAGGTGTTTTGTGCTGTTGTCTCTTCTTTTGTTATGCTTATTGAGGTCTTTATTAAGCTGACGGATGCAATGCAAATGAAGTTATTACTTCAGTTTAAATTATGATAATTGTTGTTTTTGTCATCATTGCTGTTGTGAGCGACTGAAGGACAGGGGTATCTGTCTGTTTGTTTCTCTTTGATGGAGACGTTGAATGTTTCAGATAACACGCTCCGGTTCTTAGGAACCATTCCGGCATTTACCGTGGTGACATGACAACTGGTCAGTGTGCTTCATTGAGAGACGGATATGGGCGCTGTAAAAACGAAATACTGCCTTACATTTTTAAGTGCAATCAACTTGACTATTTAAGTCATTTCAACTTAAACTGGCTTAAAAATGAGTTGAATTTAAAAAAAGTTGTTTAACTTATTTTAATGAGTTAAAGTAATGTACAAATATAGGTTGTTATAACTTATTGGTCATATCATGTTTAAAAGTGTGTGTCCTTGAGAGAAGGGGACGGGTTAAAGGAGTTATGTTAACCTCATCCTGTCGTTACTGATAAAACGATGGGATTCCGATCTGGGGCTTTTCCCAACTTCCGTCGCAAGTTCCCTTGAACTCTACTGTAAACTAGCGACCATAGTTGGCTTTGGGAAACGCACCTCGGAATGGCTGAGCTCCCAGAGGCCTCGATTTCTCCAGATGTCTGTGGACCCCCACACAGGGGGTCAGACCTCGTACATGTGGGAGCAGTTTAGGGATGAAGGGAAAGAGGGAAAGGCAGGAGTAAGAAGATACCTGAGGATGCCATTGTGTGATTTGCGTGAAAACCATCCAGGATGGAAATCTTGAGGGCCAGTCACATGTGACGGTCCCCTATACGCGCTTTATTTGTTGAAATATGAGGGTTCAACAGATCTCAGTCTGAGTAAATATTTGACTACTTTCCCCATCTCCCTTTCCACTTTGCACCCCACAAAAAGCCAATTTCATTGCAGAACTATTAAACTGGAATCGCGGGTTATGAATATGAATTACTCGGCATTTACATGCATCATTTGTGAAGTGACGCAGAATGAATTTTCTTCATAGAGAGAGAGAGCGAGCGAGGGTGAGAAATTACAGGCTGAGCTCTTTCTTCGAGAAGAGTCCTGAATATCCTTTAGCATTGTGAGGAAATGTTTAATCTGACTCCCGCTGGGAAACTGAAGCCTAATGCAGTATCTCAGTGCCTCTGCTGTCTGCCGGCAGAATGGCGGAGACATTTTAATGCATTTCAGAGTTCTTCTCTAGGTACGAGATGATGGACGGAGGAACCTTATATTTGCGAACACCCAGGGTTTAATGCACTCAGCGCCGCTCGCCGCCTTGTCTTCCACCCAACAAAACATGTTCCGTGGAATAAAAGAAAAAGCAAAGCACAAAATTATTCTCCCTGCCTTCTATCAAGCTCCTGCATTCAGCAGCGCGTCTGAAGGGCGCGTCAGTCCGCCTGCCTCTCTCAGAGAGGTAATTATCCTTTTTCCTGTCACAGGGCTCCAAATGATCTCTAACCACTGGGGAGCTTTTTTAGGGGCTCAGCTTTGTCAATAGGAAGTCGAAAGAGCTTTAATTTTCAGACAGCTGCACATGTACTTTAATCTCGGCATTATTCCCCTATAGCGGTCATCCATCCGAGCGCGCGCTTTTGTTTGTGACGTGGGGCCGCGCGCGTGTGTGTACGGCCTCCCCGCATTAGCATATTTATTTATAGACTTGCACTTTTCTTACAGTCATTTTTGTGTAACAATTTTCACACTCGACATTGTCTGTGTAATTTCCCTTTCAGTGTCTCTCTGTTTTCTCCTCTCTTTCCTTCCCTTTCAGAAAGAGCCATGAATGGATGGAAAATTATCACAATTACTCACATAATTGAGCCGTCTTTGTGGCAAGTGCAGCTCGAGGAGCCCTTTTTCCATCAGCCAAAATGGTTTCATTATAGGGGTTTTCATATTCCCTGACACAGGGCACGGAGGGGGGAGGCGGGCGGCGAGGGGCTGAGGAGCGCTGGAGTGCGCGGAGAAGTCGCTGGGGGAGAAGGGTGGATCATTAAGGTCACAGTGGGGATAATTATCTTGACTATGGAAAGAGCATCCAGCACCTTTTTCTCTTCCCCACCACAAAAGCACCGTCCCTGGCCTTTCGGCACAAAGAACTTTGAAATAAATGGAGCTTCTACCTACAACTTGTTCACAAAGAGAGAGAGACTTGTATCAACATGACAATTTTCCATTATTAAGACTAATGGCGGGCTGCCTTAGCAGATCAAGGGGAGAGGGAAACGCGTTCAGGTGTGCTGGAGTACTGACCTCTCCCCTGTCTTTGTTTGGGACTTAACTCCGAACAAAACCCCAAAGAGAAGGAGAACGTGGCTCTCCGGCCGCCCGCTGCCCCCACCGCCGCGCCTCATTATTTCATTAGAGAATTTGCATGTTTCCCCTCTTTATGGTGCCATTAATTGGACAATGGGGAAGTGCGTTTGCGACGGTGTAATCAAACCTCGTTTCGATATGCACAAGAGAGCAACCCAAACGAAGCCGTGCTATAGAGGCGCACGGGCGTGTGTAGATCCAGCTGTTTAAAATCATCCACAGGCCTCGGCTGGTCCAAATGATTCTGTTTTGCCGGGCTATGACTTTTATTGATTTTAATTTGCTGCTTAGTTTGAAGATTTGAAGACTGCCTGTCTCGAGCTTAGAGAGACACAACAAGCAAACATACCACAAGGGACAATTCCACAGCCATTTCTGGGTCATTCCTGAGATTCGGTAATATTTCAGTCCCCTAGATTTTTGAATGTGGTGTTTCACCTAAATTAAATGTTAAAAGCTTTTCACAATACATTGGTATGTCCTTTATAATGAATACAAATAATTATTGCATTTAAATAATTTTTATCATTAATTTTTCTGTCTTACAGCAAGCATTTTGTCATGTCCCTGAGGTTCTTTGCTGAATTTGTACTTGGAAAATAATTAATAAAATATGCACAATGTCTATAATTTTCGGCAATAATGCAAGTATTTATTTGTGTTCTTTGCGTTTGAAAAGAAAAAATGCAAGATATTTGATAAAAAAAACAACTTATAAAGTTATGTCCCTCAGTCTGAACTCAACCCCTTCACCAACCATTCTCCGCCCATAATAATTTAGACTCCACCAATATGTGAAATCATTCACAGGAAGTTGCATCATTCAGCTCTCTTTAACAGCATGGTGCAGAAGAAGGTGAGTGATATCACACTTTTTATTCATTTTTTTAGGTGTATTATAGTCAGGGAGGGTACTGTCAAGCTTAACAACTCAACCCCATCATATACAATTAAGATGGAAAACGATGACTTTTCACAATTTTATTTTAATCCATAAAAATCTAAAATATACTTATTTCATTGGCTGCCATGTGGCCCACTCTTCTACACCGCATTAAGAGCAGTGGCCATTTTGAGCAAAAAAACTCCATCACGCTCAACCCGGTCACATATGTCATTGTTTCGGGGATGTAAACTTTGTGACAGGGTTGAGTTATTCACTTAATTTAATCAATGATTTCAATTTAAAAATGTAATTTCAATAAATATATTATTACATCAATCATAACTCATATTTTTGTTATAGATAAACTATTTGATGTAATGTTTCCACTTAAACTTCAACAGGCATCCTAGTCAGAAATGGCACCCGCATCAACAGCAGAGAGTCAAAGGCAGTTTCGTGCACGCAGAGATGCTGACCCAGAAAAAAGCTGGGGCTGGATGCCATGGTGCAGACGTGGCCGAGGCTGCGTCTGTACGCTTTCCCCCGATCGTTCTGCTCCCGGGAGTCCTGGAGAGGGTCCGTCAACAAGGGGTCAGCCTGCTCTTGGTGGCACCTCGTTGGCCGTGAGGGGGCCAGATACCTAGAGGCCGGCCTGTCGGCAGATGTGATTGAGACCTTGCTCAGCTCCAGGGCTCCGTCTACAAGGAGACTTAAATTGAATGTTTTCTGCGTTTGGTGTAGAGAGCTTGAGGTGGACCCAGTTAACTGCCCGGTGGCTTCTGTGCTGGGGTTCCTCCAAAATCGCTTCTCTGCAGGTCTTACCCCGTCCACACTCAAGGTGTATGTGGCTGCCATTGGGGCTTTCCACACTCCTGTGAGTGATGGGCCTTTGGGTAGGCACCATCTGGTTGTACGGTTCCTCCGTGGGGCTCGGAGGATTAGGCCTGCGGTTCGTTCCAGAGTTCCAACCTGGGATCTGGCAGTGGTACTTGAAGGGTTGGCTGAGGCCCCCTTTGAGCCACTGGAGTCGGCTGAGGCAAAGAACCTGACCCTTAAGGTGGCCTTTCTCCTTGCTTTCACTTCTCTGAGGAGAGTGGGGAACCTCCAGGCCTTGGTGATGATGCCAACTTGCCTGGAGTTTGCCCCCTGGTGGAGTTAAGGCCATCTTGCATCCTAAGTCGGGTTACATGCCCAAGGTGCCATCTAGTGTGGCCAGCTGAGGCCACCTTTGAGCCACTGGAGTCGGCTGAGGCAAAGAACCTGACCCTTAAGGTGGCCTTTCTCCTTGCTATCATTTCTCTGAGGAGAGTGGGGGACCTCCAGGCCTTGGCGATGACGCCAACTTGCCTGGAGTTTGCCTCTGGTGGAGTTAAGGCCATCTTGCATCCTAAGCCGGGCTACGTGCCCAAGGTGCCATCTAGTGTGGGCAGGTCATTGGTTCTTCCGGCATTCCATCCTCCACCTCATGTGACAGCGGAAGAAGGGAGACTTCACCTGCTCTGCCCGGTCAGAGCTCTTAAAATATTTGGAGAAGTATGCGCAGTGGAGGAAATTAGAACAGCTGTTAGTGTGCTTTGGTTCACCCAAGAAAGGGCTGCCTGCCTCGACTCAGACAATCAGTAACTGGATTGTCCAGGCAATAGCCACGGCCTATCAGGTGCGCAATTTGCCTTCACCGATGGCCGCGAGGGCTCATTCCACCAGGGGCATGGCCTCCTCAGTGGCCCTCCTTTCTGGAGTCCCGATGCAGGAGATCTGCGAGGCGGCTGGGTGGGCCACACATTATACTTTCATTAGATTTTACAGCTTGCACCTCCCTGCGACGCCCGGCGCTAGGGTGCTCCAGTCCTAGTTGTGCCTGGTCTCCAGCTTCACACTAGGGCAGGCCTGAGGTTCTTTGCTGAATTTGTACTTGGAAAATAATTAATAAAATATGCACAATGTCTATAAAATTTCGGCAATAATGCAAGTATTTATTTGTGTTCTTTGCTTTTGAAAAGAAAAAATGCAAGATATTTGATAAAAAAAAACAACTTATAAAGTTATGTCCCTCAGTCTGAACTCAACCCCTTCACCAACCATTCTCCGCCCATAATAATTTAGACTCCACCCATATGTGAAATCATTCACAGGAAGTTGCATCATTCAGCTCTCTTTAACAGCATGGTGCAGGAGAAGGTGAGTGATATCACACTTTTTATTCATTTTTTTAGGTGTATTATAGTCAGGGAGGGTACTGTCAAGCTTAACAACTCAACCCCATCATATACAATTAAGATGGAAAACGATGACTTTTCACAATTTTATTTTAATCCATAAAAATCTAAAATATACTTATTTCATTGGCTGCCATGTGGCCCACTCTTCTACACCGCATTAAGAGCAGTGGCCATTTTGAGCAAAAAAACTCCATCACGCTCAACCCGGTCACATATGTCATTGTTTCGGGGATGTAAACTTTGTGACAGGGTTGAGTTATTCACTTGATTTAATCAATGATTTCAATTTAAAAATGTAATTTCAATAAATATATTATTACATCAATCATAACTCATATTTTTGTTATAGATAAACTATTTGATGTAATGTTTCCACTTAAACTTCAACAGGCATCCTAGTCAGAAATGGCACCCGCATCAACAGCAGAGAGTCAAAGGCAGTTTCGTGCACGCAGAGATGCTGACCCAGAAAAAAGCTGGGGCTGGATGCCATGGTGCAGACGTGGCCGAGGCTGCGTCTGTACGCTTTCCCCCGATCGTTCTGCTCCTGGGAGTCCTGGAGAGGGTCCGTCAACAAGGGGTCAGCCTGCTCTTGGTGGCACCTCGTTGGCCGTGAGGGGGCCAGATACCTAGAGGCCGGCCTGTCGGCAGATGTGATTGAGACCTTGCTCAGCTCCAGGGCTCCGTCTACAAGGAGACTTAAATTGAATGTTTTCTGCGTTTGGTGTAGAGAGCTTGAGGTGGACCCAGTTAACTGCCCGGTGGCTTCTGTGCTGGGGTTCCTCCAAAATCGCTTCTCTGCAGGTCTTACCCCGTCCACACTCAAGGTGTATGTGGCTGCCATTGGGGCTTTCCACACTCCTGTGAGTGATGGGCCTTTGGGTAGGCACCATCTGGTTGTACGGTTCCTCCGTGGGGCTCGGAGGATTAGGCCTGCGGTTCGTTCCAGAGTTCCAACCTGGGATCTGGCAGTGGTACTTGAAGGGTTGGCTGAGGCCCCCTTTGAGCCACTGGAGTCGGCTGAGGCAAAGAACCTGACCCTTAAGGTGGCCTTTCTCCTTGCTTTCACTTCTCTGAGGAGAGTGGGGGACCTCCAGGCCTTGGTGATGATGCCAACTTGCCTGGAGTTTGCCCCCTGGTGGAGTTAAGGCCATCTTGCATCCTAAGTCGGGTTACATGCCCAAGGTGCCATCTAGTGTGGCCAGCTGAGGCCACCTTTGAGCCACTGGAGTCGGCTGAGGCAAAGAACCTGACCCTTAAGGTGGCCTTTCTCCTTGCTATCATTTCTCTGAGGAGAGTGGGGGACCTCCAGGCCTTGGCGATGACGCCAACTTGCCTGGAGTTTGCCTCTGGTGGAGTTAAGGCCATCTTGCATCCTAAGCCGGGCTACGTGCCCAAGGTGCCATCTAGTGTGGGCAGGTCATTGGTTCTTCCGGCATTCCATCCTCCACCTCATGTGACAGCGGAAGAAGGGAGACTTCACCTGCTCTGCCCGGTCAGAGCTCTTAAAATATTTGGAGAAGTATGCGCAGTGGAGGAAATTAGAACAGCTGTTAGTGTGCTTTGGTTCACCCAAGAAAGGGCTGCCTGCCTCGACTCAGACAATCAGTAACTGGATTGTCCAGGCAATAGCCACGGCCTATCAGGTGCGCAATTTGCCTTCACCGATGGCCGCGAGGGCTCATTCCACCAGGGGCATGGCCTCCTCAGTGGCCCTCCTTTCTGGAGTCCCGATGCAGGAGATCTGCGAGGCGGCTGGGTGGGCCACCCATTATACTTTCATTAGGTTTTACAGCTTGCACCTCCCTGCGACGCCCGGCGCTAGGGTGCTCCAGTCCTAGTTGTGCCTGGTCTCCAGCTTCACACTAGGGCAGGCGTGACCCTCGGTGTGGCCTCGTGGGTACTCGTTCCCCAAATTCAAATCGTTCCGACGCAGTGCGAGTTCCCTCGAAAGGGAACGGCTCGGGTTATGTCTATAACCCTTATTCCCTGAGAATGGGAACGAGCACTGTGTCTCGTCGTCACGCCTGGAGCGCATGCTTCATCACGATAACTGACATTACTATGCACCGGCCCCCCTTATGTAGCTTCCGGGTATGCCGTCACATACTACGTCATGACGCAACACCAATCAGGATTGGAATAGTTTCATTCGTACTTCAGACACGCTGTTGCTAAGGGAGCGTCCCCAAATTCGTCGTTCCGACGCAGTGCTCGTTCCCTTTCTCAGGGAACAAGGGTTATAGTCATAACCCGAGCCGTTTTCTTTGTTTAAAATCTCACTACAGTTCGGATAATAAAGTAAAAATGAAAAAACTAAATATGACTGTCTTTATTACATGGTTGCCTAAAATAAAATACTGTTTTGTTTGAGTCTCAAAGAGGGATTTTCGTATTAAACAAATACAAATTAAAAGTACACGGACAAACAATTTGGATATTTGTAACTTCCATCACATACAAATGTGAAAATTATCATAAATGTTACATTTGAAGTCATTGAATTGGTATGAGCAGTAGGTAGATGATGGTTTTATAACAAGTTTTGTGTAAAATCCTGTTTAAACTAATTCAATTTTGTCCGTTATGGGGTTGAGAATAAAAAAAAATGAAAATAATAAAAAGTCTTTAATGCCTGAGATGGGAAGATATGCTTTTTTGAAGGTTTGACATGTGCCTAATAATGTGGGGTATTTAGAAATGTAATCATATGTAGTTCAAAAATTAAAAAAGTCCAAGTTGAAATTGTTACCGAATCCCAGCAATGACCCTTCTGCTCTCGATGCATTAAGTAACCATCTATTGGGGCTCTTTTTTTCTATTTCTCCCAGTAGCACCTAACTCAGGTAATTGGTCATTTTTGGAGGGCAATTTTGGGGCAGGTGGGGGGATGCTGGGCAGACTGTTCTGACCCCTGCTGCTGTAGTAATGATGGAGGTTGTTGGCTCGTCTCTCTCGCGTGCACAGATCAGCTGTGTGTCGCGCCGTACCGTCTCCGCATACTCCCTCACCTGCTGCCCAGGTGAGTGATGGGTGTAGATTAGCAGGTAGCAGAAGATTCCATCCAATCGCTTCTGAATCACATCCGTGCGTTTTGGTAATCGTGTGACACGCACACCTGCCATTTGTTGCTAGATTTCGTATTTTAGGGAATGACTGGGCGGGGGTCTTTTAAAGGCCCCGATCTTTCATTAAATGAAGCATGCTCAGAAAACCAGACTAGTGGGTGGATTTAACACTGCAATTTATTGATTCTTTCAGGAAAACATGACGTGATACAATTTAGCATACTGTGTTATAGTGATTATAATACAGTGTTATAATACTGCGCTGTCAACAAAATAATATATTACAGGAAAACAGCAGTGGCCTGCAGAAAGAGCGCACCGCTGGATAGAGCATGTTGTTTCATCTACAGGTGTTAACCACTGGCCAGCTCTGCAGACATTTTTTGTTTGTATGTTTTCCCAAAGCAGAACAAGAGGCGAAGAAACCTGTCAGCTGAAGCTGAAAAAAAAATCAGCAATTTAAAGGATTGAAAATAATATGAATCCATGATCTCAAAACATATGGTATGCAGAACATAAACGACAATCTATCATCTATATATAGCAAGTATGGACTTGCTACAGCTAATAAATACACAGGCACATGCATTTTGAGCGATTCTTAAACACCTGATTGGCCATTGTGTTGACTCAACATATATGTCTGTGATTGGCTGCAATGATCAGCGCTTTAAAAACATGTTGTAAATAGTCTTTGACACTCTTTGCCAAGCACTTACACAGATGCACACGGGAGCGTTTGAATGTACGTGCCTATCAGTGGATCCATCTATCCCAACCTTAACCCAATCCCTATCCCCGTCAACACAATGGCCAATCAGAGGTGTTTAAGAATCTACTCAACAGTGCTCAAAATGCTAGAGGGAAATGCTGGCATTGTCACGTTTTTTGATATGCTGCATAAATAGACATACATGAATCCCACAGCAGATCTAGGCAGGTGGAGCTGGGGAGGAGGAGGGGTTCAGAGGAACTCTGATAGCACTGCGGGACAGCAAACAGTGAACCAAACTATTTAAATGTTGAGCAAGCGATCTCATTGGTCAATCTCAATCAGGTTGTGCCAATGCGGTAATGATGTGATTGCCATCTAGAGTTTCATGACTGAACTATATATTTAAACTCTGTCCCGAATTGATCACCAAAAGGGTTCCTTGACTGTTATTTTTTGAGAGATTTACCAACGCTATCTCACAACCAATTCGTATGTATTTTTACGAGTTGGCTAGAGTTGGCTAATTCGTACGAATTTGTACGACCTCACTCGTACGAATTTGTACGTTTTGTCTAATCCCCAGTGACGGTTAGGTTTAGGGGCGGGGTTTGAGGTAGGTCATTCGTACAAATTCGTACGAATTTGGCAACTCGTCAAATACGTACGATTTAGCAAAAATCGGATGAATTCGTACGACTGAGGTCGTACAGATTCGTACGAATTAGCCACCTCGTAAAATATGTACGAATTGCCATGGGATCGGGTTGGATTTACACATAAAAAAAGATGGTTAAGAGCACACAATTCCAAAGGTTATTCAATTTGTACCCCAAACAGATGATTCAAAAATACCCGAATGTCCAATGCTATCTCACAACCAATTCGTGAGTGGCTAATTCGTACGAACTCGAATGAATTCGTACGATTTGTCTATATTGCAGTGATGGGATTACGGCGGGTTTTGAGGTTAATACGTATGATTAATCAAAAAAAGGTCATACAAATTCGTACGAATTAGCCACCTAGTAAAATATGTACGAATTGCCGTGAGATCGGGTTGGAATGTCTGTCTAAAGCAATGTAACATTCTGAAAATAAAAGAAGAGTTGTGCATTTATTATTTACTAAATATTTTCTTACATCACAATTCAGAACAAAGTCGGACATGCAGTGATTAAATTGTGTCTAATTCTCTCAAAAAGCTTCTTGTCTTCAGTCTTTGACATTCTAATGGAAACAAAACATTACAAACCCACCAGCTGCATTATTTTAACATCACACTTAACCGTTCCATACTGATTGACACAGTAATCTGTGGTTGCACCTCAGAGTGTCCTCTCTCTCACACACACACAAACACACACACGTGTTGCTCTCAGTCTCAACAAATACTCTCGCAGTGTCTCTTTGTCCATTGGAATTCAGTGGAGCAGCAAATTGAAGGTGCTGCCTGCTTAAAACCCTCCACGAGAAACCCAGAAAACCCACAGCTATTTTATCATCAGGATTGATCAGATACTCTGAAATTGGATCATTACGTCTGATCGAATTTGCCGTAGTGTGTCTTTGCTGCTGGGAGGAAAGAACAGGGGTGAATTCATATTAGCGGGTGTGTGTCACTTTGTAAGTAAGGTGTAATTGTAAGTCCCTGGGTAAAAACCGGACCGATATACATCCCCAAACACGGAGCATAGATGGATCCAGTTGAGATGTCAATGTTAATGCTGTCTTAATAACCGCTCCACTCAAACGTCCAAATATGTGAGTCTAGGGCTGTCGTTTTCAGTGTGAATATGTGTGTGTTTTACTAATATGATAATGGGATCACATTCCATCTCATAAGTGTTCTGTCTCTTTAATTTGAAATAGCCCTCCATCATAATGCAGGATGCACTTTCAGACTGAATTAGAGCCTATGTAGTGCACTACAACTTATTTATGTCTGTACGCTCCGCCAAATGTACTTTGTCAAGTTGGAAATCTGTGCTGTAAATGAATTTAATTCACATTTTCAGTCCACCTAACTATGTGGATCTGAATTGACGGAAAATGTACTTGACCCTGTTTAAATCACCGGACAAAGAGATCAGGTTATTAACAGATACTAACACAAAAGCACTGTGCTCTTCCGACACTAAAATACATATTAATATGCAGTTACATATTCAGTAATATCAATTTCCAACTTTCATATTAGACCCATGAAACTATGAATTGCGATGATGCCTTACAATCTGTTAGCCATTTTTCAAATGATTAGACATCTGTCCGGATTTGGGGTTTGGTTCTCAGGAACGCTTTATCAACAGGACATCTAATGGGTCACACTAACCAGAGAGCTGGTGGGAAAGCTTCATATTGAAGCAATTAAAGAAGAATCCTGTGCCACCAAAAACAGAAACTAATCAGGGACTTTGCTTTAAATTTACTCCGGACGCATACAGTTCAGAATCAGACCCTGCTGAATGGACGGATATACACAATTGTCTCTTTTTGGAGCAGTTTGTCAGCACATGTCTGTATCTGAAACACACGCGCACACACACACACACACACTGAGTGGGCCTGAACTGGCGTGGTGCACTAAATCAGGGCAGCATAGCAGGTGTTTGACTCTCATTCTTGATGATCCTCTCCTCTGGAAAGTGCTCTAACTCGTTATCTCACATGCTGCTTTATTTGAGTTGCGTCTAAACAGAAAACTGCTGCGGTATCATCCTGACATGGTGGGCAGTTGGAATGTGCTGTATAATTATTATGGGGCTGACCAAATGGATAGGAAGACACTGTTATGTGATGTCAATAATATTTCATTAGAGTCCAACATTTTGCTGCTGTCCTTTAATTAAAACCACGCTTGAAAATGGTACTAAAGAGTACCAGATTCAGAATAGAATAACCTTTTCGTATATATATATATATATATACACACACACACACACACACACACACACACACACACACACACACACACACACACACACACACACACACACATAAGATTCTAAATGAGTGTAGTGCAAGAGAAAATGCAATTCAGGGTACAATTTCCCTTAGATATAAACAAAGAGAAATATTAATTTCATTGCATAATAAGAAATCTTCTTTATTAATACCATTTTGCTGATTTCCCACGACGAATATTTTTTTTCTTCACGTCTAGATCACGTGGATACACTCTGGATTGTATTCTCATCCTAAAATGTTAAAGATCATACTCAATATAATAATACATATCATTGCATTATTATAAATAATTGCAAATACAAGAATAAATCCATTTTCTAATTAAATAATTGCACACATTTACGTGAATTTGCGTAATTATGAATTTTGAAACGAGCATGTTTGTTATACATGATATTTGCTGCCCTTGTGCCATAACACTTTATTTTGTTTTTCTCATAATTTTTAGATTAATCGAAGACAATAAACACGTGTAACTTGTGATCTGAAGGATGATAATTATCGGTTGTAATACCGTCATTATTTTCGCTATTGTTGAAGTATCCCCGTGGTAGATTGCAAATGTCATTTGAAATACAAATTGCTTTAAATTGGACAATTTTGAGGACGGTGGATATCTAACAGGTACTGTTAAAGTGTGCTCGTCAGTCCATATCATCTGGGCATCGTGTTGGTGCCAATGACATTTTTTGTCCAATGTTCTGGACTTTTGCTCGAGGCGATTCTGTTTTTAATGTATGTTTTTGTCATGACGGAATGTAAATAAATACATGTGGAGATTATGACCATTTCGAGGAAGACTGGGGGAAAGACAACCGCAGAGACTGAGAAAGAGAGATAGAAATGAAAGGAGGATGTGGAGGTGTGATCCGTGTCCAACGGGGAGTCGCACACAGACGGTACGACCTCGTCTCGTTCTCTTCTGCTTCTTGGGAAACAAGCCTTTTCTATTTCTCTTCATGTTTTTTGTTTGAATTTTATTCGTTGTCTTAAAAGCGGATATATTTTCAGCTCGCCGTATTATCGAATATAGCTTTATTGAATGCTGTTTTGCTTATGTGAAAATTATTTATTAAAAAGCTTCACATGCACTCTAAAAAAAAAAGGTTCTATATGGCACCAAAAATGGTTCTTGGCTCGTAATCATAGGGGAACCTTTTTAGTGCTATATAGCACCAATTTTGGTGCTTCAGTGGTTCTTCAGAGGTGCTATATAGCACCTTAGTCAAAGAACCGGTGAAGAACCTCTGAAGAACCGCTGAAGAACCATTTTTGGTGCCATATAGAACCTTTTTTTTTTGAGTGTGTGTTCCAATCACGCGTCGTCATTTATCATTTTACGTCTCCAAAATTCAGCTTGTTCTTTGAAAAGGTTTGACAGATAAATGTGTAATATTATTTACATAATGAAATCAAAGAGCAGAGAAATGGCCCTTGTTCTGTTTAAAGGTCTACATGACTGTCGACACGATTTCCCAGTCAGGTGGTAAAATAATTCATTATCAAAAATAAATCATATACGATTATTCAATGTTTAGTTGTTAGTGTTTTTTTTTTTTTTTTTTTTTTTTGCTTCCTTAATCCCAGGTAAAGAGCTAATAACTACAAACGTAAGAATTGTATTTAGAAATAGCAATTTTCAGGGGTTTTAAACTGCTGAGTAATTAGATATGCGACTTTTGAGTTTATTCGACCCTTATTCTAAACTGGCATGGTGTTGTTGTGATGTTGTAGATGTCGTCATAGAATGTAGTTTACATTTAGTAAACGTGGGACAATATTGTCTTGTTGTAGAGGTGCTTTTTGTTGCTTTGTTTTCATGCCTTGAATATTTCCTGTTTTCAGCATCATTGGGCCTACGCGCATTTAAGATTCAGCCAGGTCTAAAAACAAAAAATCGACCAACTTTTATTTTTTATTTTTACAATAACCATAAAATATAAACCAACGCACTGCAATATGAACCAAATCTAGAGGTGAAAGGAAGTCGCCAAATAACAGGAGCTGTTATCAACATCGACCTGTTTCTCTGATCCTCGCGCGCAATAATTCAACCCACGCGCGCGTGCGAGTGATGCGAATCTGCAAGTGTTAAATACACAGCTAATTATGCGTATGAAAATTAAACAACAGTGTTATGCTAATTTAGCTGGTTTCAGCTGTGTCTTCAAGCACTCGAGACTAGCATTTTAACCAAATGAATCATCAAAGTAATTCATCTTTGCTTGGAGACACACATTTATACCTGTGCTTAATCATATTTGTTAGGTGTTATATTTTTGAGCAGAACATTTGTTCAATTTATTCATTATATTGAGCTTTATTCGTTTATATGTCATATCATTTTGTTTGTTGTTTAGAGGTTTTTATATTAAGAATTGCACTTATAATCAATGCATTTATGATGATATAGTGCATTTTACAATTGACACACGAGAGCCAATTGTCACTAAAATAATATGTTATTGGTTTTAATGCGTTGCATTGTTTTGTGTTGATTTGTTAACTATAATAGGCCTATAACACAAGACCAAATATCAAAATGATGATGTTTTACAGCGCGTGTGTTAAATCCGAATGTGTTTGAACCCTCCATACGGCCTATATGTGTCTTGGTCCGTTCCCTAAATTTCTACATTAGCATTGCACAATAGAGTCACAGGTTGGTCTTATTTCTTGAGTTCATGCAGGTCCGTCGGACCCGACCCTCGGATTACCAATCCGCAGCGCTCTTGGAGGGAGTGGACCAATCAGAGAGCACCTTGGATAAATATTCATGATTCCCTGATTCAAACCTTTGAGCGAGTTTGTGTGGATCCACAGCATCGTACCTAGACTTTTCACAGAGACAAACTACATTTTCTTATGAATGGAAAGTGAAAAAATCCGTTGAGCTTAAATTGGGATCCATCCTTCACTCAGATCATAGAAGAAAACAAAAAAGCAGGGAGAGAGAGAGAGAGAGCGAGAGACATGACCATGTCTACAATACCAGAGAGTCTAAACAGCCCAGTCTCAGGAAAGAGCGTGTTCATGGAATTTGGGCCACCAAGTCAGCAAATGTCGCCTTCATCAATGACCCACGGACATTATTCAATGCACTGTTTACACTCCTCCGGACACCCGCAGCACGACAGCGCGTACAGCCCGGCTCCGTCCTTCCCCAGGTCTCTGCCTTATCCATACGTCAACTCGGTTGGTAGCCATTCCTCCAGCCCGTACCTCAGCACCGTGCAGACTTACCCAAACAACTCGACTTTGGCGCAGACGAGATTGGAGGACCCAGGTAAGAAATGCTTCTTTTGGTCTTCTCTGGTCGTCGCGTTTGTCGGCGCACTGCAAGAATGTTGGACTGAAGTAGCCCAGATGTGCTGTTATTAGGCTTGGTAATTATTTATTGCGTAATGCTATAAACAATGTATGCAATTAAGGCTAATTATACCTAAAGTGCCGCCTGTAAAACTTGTGCACAGTGATGTGAGTCGCACTGCATGAACAGTCTGTGAGACAGTTTCTTTTCTTTCTCCCTCCCAGCACCAGAGTCAGAGAAAAACACCGTGGTGGAAGGGGGAGAGGTTCGTTTCAACGGGAAAGGCAAAAAGATCCGCAAACCCCGAACCATCTACTCCAGTCTCCAGCTGCAGGCTCTGAACAGGAGGTTCCAGCAAACTCAGTATCTGGCTCTGCCGGAGAGAGCCGAGCTCGCCGCGTCGCTGGGGCTCACGCAAACACAGGCATGTGCACGGCTTTTACGCGCTTTCGATGGGAGAATTAGACTTTGTGCGACGAAGGCGAACCCGTGTCACATGTCGCCGATTGTTGTTGTTGTTTTAAATTCCCTTGATTTTCGCATGTTCTTTCTGAATTTGATCTGTTTGAGGGAAATGTTTTGGAACGCGTTCGATTCGATTGCGCACGGTTCCATACCCAGATAGCGCGAGTACATCTCGGAGACGTCTATTTGATGACGAGTGTTTGCTCGTCTACATCCTATTAGATGTCATATGTTGTAAAACTGCTAAGACGTTTATCAGACGTTGGCTTTCCATTTTACAGGGGCAGGCTGGCAGAAACTCTTGTTTGATTTGCCTTTCTTTCTTTCTTTCTTTTTCTAGGTGAAGATCTGGTTTCAGAATAAACGCTCCAAGTTTAAGAAACTGATGAAGCAGGGCGGAGGAACAATAGACACAAACGCTTTGGCTAACGGGCGCGGACTGTCCACCGGATCTCCATCCGTAGCGCCTGTCTGGAACTCAACCGCCACCGTCAAAACCTCCACACCGACCTCTTATATTCCCAGCTACACCTCATGGTATCCCACAGCACACCAGGACACTATGCAGCAGCCGCAACTCATGTGAACCAGGACTGCTAAAACAACCCCGCCCCTCTATCCACCAATGGCCCAGTTCAGGGGACCCGACACAGGCCAGTCACTCTGCGGCCTTACACACACTGGCACTCCGCAGCCCAGACCAGATGTGATCCGGAGACTCTCTCAAACAGACAAGTGCTGAGTCAGCGTGGACTGAACGAGAGTCGTCTTCACCGGAGAGGACACAAGTCTCTTTTTGGAATCGAAGGGAATGCCGCCGGGAAAGTGGGTCAAATCAAAGCTGCTACTCTCCCCATTTTCCGTGACTTTTTGTTGTGTAAAAAAAAAAAAAAAAAATCATGAAACTGTACCCTAGTCAGAAATGTATTTCGTTTCTTCAAAAATTGTAATTTTCCATAAGAAAGTTGGAATTACCGGGTTGTCCCTCCACAACACGGGCAGTGAGATCAACATGAACTGCGCATTTTCCCAAAGCTCATGCAGTCGCTTCAGGCTTCGCTATGGCGCGGTGAATGTGTAAAAACCGCGATAAACACACCGTGAGCAAGTATGATTTTCCCCATTTTAAAGGGAACAAAGAAATCTTTAAACAAAGTTATTTTGTATGTATGGCGTTTTGTGTTTATTTAAATATAACTTATTTAGAACTTGTGTTTTGTTTTGTTTTTTTATCTGTTTGTATGTTTTTTTTGTTCTTTTATTTAAAACAAATGTTCTTTAAATTATGATGTGAGGCTGCACTATAAAACAGAGACACTTCCCTCGGATTTGAACCCAATTTGTAAAGCCGACTGTTTTATTGGATCAGATAAACGCGTCCATCATCGCCGCCAGACGGGAAGTGTTGACAGCTCTAATGTACAGAAATAGTCGTTTTCGTTGTGTGCTGAATAATTTGTGCAAAAGGATCTAAACATGATTGTGTTTATTAAAATTCATGTGTTTTCCGTTTCACATTGGAAAAAAAAAATAGTTTTATAGCTCACATTAATTTATTGTTTTGTTTCATGGAGTCTTGTATAATGTGTAAACTCGAACAGTAAAACTCTGTTTATGAAAGAAGCTACAAAATGTCATCGCAACGTTTATTGCTTTGCCAATAATGAATGAATCTCAGGTAACTGAGCAATGCAATATATGAATAAGAATATATGTGCTGCAAGAAAATACATCTCAATATTTAGACAACTTATTCTAAATGCCCACAGACAAAACACAATAAAAGCATTGTGATAAATATTCTTTTTATTAATATTATATAGCTAGCTAGCTATTTGTTCTCGCAGTGTCTCTCCCAAAACACCTCTAGCTTTGCATTGCAATCTGAACCAGCGATTAATCTTGTGCTGGTTTCTGTAACTCAGTAATTCCTCCGACAATAAGGGCACTTGTTTCTTTTCACTTTCGTTTAGCCGCTATGAGCTCTTTTCTGCTCTTGTGTGGTTGCTTTTGATGGCCGTGTGTTAAGTGAATAATCGGGCAGGTGCCGCTCATAGAGGGGCAGATGAAGAAAGCCTGCGTGTGGAGGGGGGGAATGCGGATAGATAAAGCATGACATGTTCAGCGGCTCTTTTGTTTGGGGCTGATGGTTTAACTGCGCATTTTAAGAAAATTCTGATGCAGATTGATCCCGGCAAACTAACAAAACAAAGGATGTTTCCTGTGATATCTTTTGCTCTTTCGAGGATAGATTAACCTTGACATTTTAATTTGCTTGTTTATTCTTATTCGTATTATTTGTAGTAGTAGTAGTAGTCCTGATTAAATCAAGCATTTAAGATTTGAACTAAATGAGATTCAATATTAAAATACACAGGAAAAAAATAAGAAATACTAGGAATGGATTGAACCTAGCCTCTGCTGTTTGAGGATTGAGAGTTGTTAGGGTTGCAGTGGAGCGGGGGGTGCAGCAATTATTGTGACAAATTTTGACACTCTTCATGTGTGGTCTTTAAAAATGGCCTGGTCAGAGCAGGAAATGGCCCCGCGCGCTCTGATCACAAGCGCGCTTCATTCATATTTTTAAGACCTCTTAAAAAAGACATGACATACGTTTTTTTATTTGTATTATTATTATTATTATTATTATTATTATTAGTATTATTAGTATTGTATTAATGTGTTGTCGCTATCGTTGTTTATAAAATATAGTAGCTATTATTATTATGGTTACACTTTATTTGGTAACACTTTATTTTACATAATGTTTATTTGGTAACACATATTTTACATAATGTTTATTTGGTAACACTTTATTTTACATAATGTTTATTTGGTAACACTTTATTTTACATAATGTTTATTTGGTAACACTTTATTTTACATAATGTTTATTTGGTAACACTTTGTTTTACATATATTACATATCACCTTGCTACATATGTTACATGTATTTACCATAGTAATACAATAAACCATGCGTAATTAAAACCCTCAACCAAACCCTAATCCTAACCCTATAGTAAGTACATATTAATTAATATTACTCAGTACTTAAATATATAATTACACTGTACCAATGACAGCTTAAAATAAAGCGTAACCCTTTATTTTAAGGTAGTTGCATCGTACTGCGTAATATCAATTACCTACATGTACTTACTATAGGTTTAGGATTTGTTAAGTTATTATAATTATAAGTTATTATATTGTGTAATTATGCACAATTTACTGTTATTACTATAGTACATGTAGTAACGTGTAACTATGTCACATTAAAATAAAGCGCCGTTACCATTATATCACCGTCATACTTGTTTCTGATAGCGTGTCTATTTCACTAGTTTATCTTTTTCTCTTCCCAATGCGTCGCTAAATTTTCAGAATACGGATAGCCTAAATAATATCTAAATGTGTTAATGATTGGCTAACACTAATATGAATCATTGCAAAGAAAACTTGCATCATGTGTCTGACAAGTGTCTGGCAATGTGTGATAAAAATACAAATGTTTTATTATTTTTTTCTTCTAAACATATCCAAAACAGAACTCTTGGGAAGGAATAAAAGAAGAAGCCGTGCTGTTCTGTCTCTTTCTCCGACATGCAGCTGTGGAGCAGAGAGGGTCAGCGTTATTTCACTCTATTCTCCTCTTGATTACGCGCCGGGCCCATCAAACCAGACATAATTACAGTCATTCCCTCCTTACTTATTCTAATGCAGCTTCCCATCTACGGGATAATTATGAGCAATTTTTTTTCGCACGTGGAATCTTTTGTTAACAAAAGAGATAGCGCAGTGAAAGAAAATTTGCTGTGCGATGGGGGGGAAGAAAGAAAGGGAAAAAAGAGAGTGAAATAGGTGCGCAGCGGTAGTTATAAGTAAGGCTGGCAAATTGCTTGCAGGTGTATACCGAGAGATTTGTCAATGGGAAGAGGGATCAAAATGAGCAAAAGCACAATGTCGGAGTGATGAAGGCAGAGGTGAAATTATAGAACAAGGGCTGCTTTATTTTCTGCCGGATTCTATAGACAAACCATCTCGCAATTTCAGACTTTTATTAATGTTAGCCTGATTCAAATCAGCAAATGGTGTAGCTATATTTTGTTTTCTCCAGACAATCGAATGCACCAATCGCGTTTTTATTAAGAAATATATTTCCACGTGTTAATGCATTTAAATGCAATCTTTATTTCTATAATACCGCGTAATAATGCATGCAATTAACCCCAAAATGCACACATAAAATGCAGCCTATATATATATATATATATATATATATATATATATATATATATATATATATATATATATATATATATATATATATATAAATGCATGCGCATCCTTCTTACCTTAATGTGCAATAAAGGAGAACAGCGTCTATAGTCGCCTATAAGATGTCTAGCATCGCTCTCTCGAGAAACAGAAGAATGTGAAAAGAGCATCCAGCAGTCGTGGCACGGGTTCCGGCTCTTTGGGTCCCAGAATCTGCCTCCTCTAGCTGGGCTCACAGCTGACACACGCTCTCCGAGCAGGAATGAAAAATCCTGCTTTATTTTCCCTCTTTATAGCTGATGGAAAAAATTGCTGATTATTAGCATAAATGTTTACTCCTCATTACGCTGATGACATTGTGCACTCGAGATCTTGGTAATCTTTGGGAAAATTATGAGTAATTTTTAAAAATTTAAAGCAGCAGTTACCATGCAATTCAGGCTAATTTTGCGTAGGCTCCAAACGGATATAATTATCGCGGAGTCAAGATGTTATGCTAAAAACTATGCATTGATATTACCATTTATTATGTACATACAACTTTGACAATGTTGATGCTTGAAATAGCTGGAAATTGTCTTGCGCAAAAATTACAGTCCATATTAGGACATCTAAAATTGCGAAGAATTATATAGTAATTGCAGGCTTTCAGATCGGGGAGCCAGAATGCTCAACTGGAGCAATTGTGGATAAAATTACAGATCAGAGTATAAATTAGGGATGGGGTATGGCATTTTTCAAGTTGTCTGCAGGATTCCGGAAGTGTCTAAAACCACATCGTTTCTAATCTTTCAGAGAGAAAGGCACGCAGAGCACGTGCTCGCAGACGGCTCTGACAAGACTTTACATTCGTTTGCATTTGCGAGGTGTGACACTCGTCCGCGTTGAGAGACCTAATCAATGTTAACACGGGCTGTGTGGCTATTTTGGCCAGATATATACAGAGACAGCAAAAATACAGGCTAACAGAAAGAGGTGCAAACCCCAGTGCGCGTCTGGCTTCTTCTGCGTTTAGAGTGCACGTGGTGGTTGATGTGATATTTCATTGTTCTTGATCGCGTTAAGCTTGTCTCAAGGGACGGCGTGCGTAAACTGTTCTGCGTTATTGAGACGCGTCTTAGGCCTCAGCCGAAAGGAAAGCCGAGCGCTCTTGGTTAAACATGGCATTCCCGTTTCCAGTCGTGTTTACTCTGCTGAACGGATCTTGTGGATCTCTGCGGGGCACATTTCAGCGCGGGCGTAGTCATAGCCCGGGGCGACACCGTAATATCTTGTAATGTGGCAATCACTGACAGGATACATCCTCATTACATCTGCCTGCTTTACAGCTTTTGAACCCGCAAATGAACGCAACGCGCGATGCATTTTTAACTACAGGCCTATATGATTTCAAAAAGAACAATGGATATTAAGCCGCGCGCGGTTCAAACGTTTAGCTTTTCATTTGAGAAGCAAACAAGCTGTGACACTTGTCATGCATAATTAATAACAGAACGCTGTAATAACTTCCTTCATGGTTCTGTTATAAAAACAGCATGATTTTTCATGATCAGTTTTTAAAGTGAAGATGAACGCGACACGTTGGTCACATTTTATTCACGCGTATTTGCTTATGCGCGTGCATCGTTGCAGTGGCATGTTGCATCACTTGCATTTAATTTTCTACGAAGCTTCTAAACAAACAAGCAAACAAGTTTTCCTTTGTTATATGGCATGGGAGATTAATGTAGGCTATACACGCAGACGAGACCCTATTACAAAGGCCTTGTGTTGTGCGTGGGGCGGTGGAAGTTGTGAGAAATGTTTCCATGTTGTTTAGCTCGGGGCATTTGTGAGCCTGCCTTTTTGGCTGCGCTGACTTCATAAAAAGTCTGGAGCGCAGAGCTCTGACTCCAGAGAGTCTGAACCCAGCCGAACGCCTTCGTGCCGGGGCGTGTTTGCGCGCTCATTCCCAGCCCGAGGCTCTGTAGCGCGTCTCGTTTCTGTCGGGCTCCGCGAGCCTTTATCTTTAAGTTTTGTGTGTCCAAAAATTTAGGGAACGTCAGCCCAATTGCCTTTTGTGAATAAAAAAAAAGAACCGTGCTCCTGCTATTTTTGAACCCGAAAAAAGCTGCGTAAACTCGCTTGACCTACTTATTACAGAGTGAGATAGACACACCTGTCACGTTAGTCAACAAAAGGTGAATTTGTGGGTTTTGTTTGAAACTTTTACTAGACGTTGCATCGCGTCTCCAGCCAGACTTATTAAAGACTAGAGACTCAGCTGGCGCCGAAGCAAAAAGAAGGAGGAGTGGACAGATCCACGGAAAAAAGCCAATACCAACAGTGAACTAAAGAGAAAACCTTCGAAGTCCCCAAAGGAATTGATACAAATACAATGCATTCACATGAAACATTTTATTTAAATAAGTCTGAATCATTATAGTGGCAGAAATGTTCATTCGAATATCAAAATAAATAAAACAAAGTACTCCAGAAAAACATAGCTATCCTTTTACATGTGAACATGGCTTTAGGACAATCAGTAGCTTCCGAGTTAGTGTCCGTATTATTTCAAACAGTGAGAACCCTATAAGATATATTCTATACGAATGACAACACGTACAGAGACCGACACCAGATCTCCGACTTGCCTTACCTACTAAATATAATAAACAAAACGTCTGAAATTAAAGACATGAAACACATTTGAGATGGGAAAGGACAGATATGTTCAAAAGGCACCAAACAGCTTCAGGTTGTGCTACATGTGCTCTTACACCCTGATGCAATATTCACTCCGATAATGTCCGAGTTCTCTAGGCTTTTGGATAATAGTAGTTCACCGAACAACTGGTTTTAATCCGTTGATGTACCAACCATAGAACAAAATAAATAAATACAAAAATAATTGTATATGTTTGATTCTTAAGTGTCTGCTTGTTGACGACATTGCATGAAGAGAAACAGTGTTACGCCCAAAACGCACTGGCAATGATCAACGTGGCAAAGGTGAAGAGGTCTCACCGTGTGGAAAACAGGCCGAATTCCCCATTTCTATTTTTTAAGTCGGTCGAGTCAAAATATAGCCCCGACGCTGACAGTCGTGTTGTGATGATGTGGTGGCTGGAGATGGGTCGCAGAGTTCGTGGATGAGTACCAGGGGTAGTTTGTCAGAAAGGAAGGGGTGGTTGTGTTCGGGGGGCTGCTGCTCTGGGACAAACCCCCCGTGTTTACAGTGTTCATTCTCTGGCTGTGCGCGAAGTCCCAGGCCGTGCTGAGAGGCGGCGAGTGGTGAGGGGGAGACTCGCTGGAGGCCACGTGCTGCTCGGGTGGGATTTCTCCACTTTTCCACAACTTCTTGAACTTCGAACGACGGTTTTGGAACCAGATTTTTACCTGAAAAGCAAGCAAACAATTTAGTATATAGAGAACTAGCATTATAGCCTACATATGTAATGAAACAACGCTGCGGAATCATGTTGTACAAAAATGTTGAATATTTTACAGTGTCCTTGTTACATACCATAGTAATAACAGTCAATTATAACATGCAACTAAGCCTAAACCAAACCCTAACCCTATAGTAAGTACGTGTAGTAAATTAATATTACTCAGTTTTATTATTAGCCTATACTGTAACAATGACAAATTAAAATAAAGGGTTACACTTTATTTTAAGGTGTCATTGTTTCACTAATTATACATTTAAGTACTGAGTAATATTAATTTAGGCCTACTACATGTAGCCTACTTACTATAGGGTTAGGGTTAAGGTTTGGTTTGGTTTAGGGTTAGTTGCATGTAACTTTATAGATATTACTAGTAACTGCGTGTAACATTTGTAACAATGGCACTATAAAATAAAATTGCCAAATAAAGTGTAACCAATCGTTGTGTTCATTATTACCATGTGTATGGGATAATTTCACATTTTGGAACACACACACACACACACACACACTGATCGCTTTAATTAGGATAGCTTATGAATAAAGGAGTGATATTAAGATTTAAAAAGTTGTTGTTGTTATTATTATTATTGAATCCCAATTTTGTTAGAGATTAATGATCATTTATTATATTAAACACAGGTCTTTTACAAGTCTTTTATTTCGATGTGGAAGGCATCCGTACCTGTGTTTGCGTGAGGCCCAGAGACGCGGCTAGCTCGGCTCTCTCCGGCAGGGCCAGATACTGGGTCTTCTGAAACCTCCTCTGCAGGGCCGCCAGCTGGAAACTCGAGTAAATAGTTCGCGGTTTTCTGACTTTCTTTGGCTTTCCATTAACCATTCGAATTTCAGGTTCACTTTCTTCTTTTTCTGTGAGAGAAAACAAGCAATGCAAAACGTTTGAATGAACTGATTTTTTCTAAATAAAACATTTAAGCAATGCAATATATATATTCCAAATATTAGGGTGCATTCAGGGTGATTGGTACACTTTTTCCAAGTCATCTCAATGGCAAAAAGTGTCACCCTGAATTCACCCATTACATGCACGCGCAATTCAAAGCAGATCTACTAAATACTGATTTGTGCGTAACCTTTTTTCTTCACTGCTACTCAGTAAATAAATAGTACAATTTCCAGTTCAATTACAACTGCTCTGAGTGAGTAATAACAAGAGAGAGATATTTACCAGCATCTGCAGGAGTTGGTGAGGAGCAGGAGCCGTACGTGCCGTAGGGGCCAAACGCGTTGCCGAAGCCCAGTTCATATGATTTGGTGTTGTACTGAACGCTGTTCATGCTGTTGTTCTGGTATTGGTAAGAGCTGATCTGGTCGTATGGAGAGCCGGCGCACTGTCCGGCCTGCTGGTTATTATTATAGTAGCTGCTGTCGGTAGCGGTGGAGACCGGAAGAGTAGGTGATTCCTGGGATTTGTGCAGACTGTGGTAACTGCTGGAGGTAATCTGGTTTGAATGCATATCTGTACTGAGGCTGTCAAAAACTCCAGTTATGTTTTTCATAACGCAAAAAAAAGACTTAAATGCACGTCCAACGAAAGAACAAACCCATAAAAACTCTTCTAAAGCACACGACTCAATGCGTTTTCTGAGTCAAGTTGCATTCCACCCTGGAAGAAAACAAACGCAGACGCCGCGACGCAACGCAGAACTGTGATTGTCTGTCAGCAGAGATGCGGGAGGACGGACATTTATCGCGCGTCATGGGGGAGGATGAACTTGTGCGCGCAAAGCAGCCAATGAATGCGGGATACACACCGCTCACGTGTGCATTCACAAGAAATGTGTGCATCCTGTGTGGTGGTGATGGTTACTTCAAGTTATAGCATACTACATAAAAACACATTTTGCTA
This sequence comes from Romanogobio albipinnatus, assembly GCA_023566225.1. Lineage (NCBI taxonomy): Eukaryota > Metazoa > Chordata > Actinopteri > Cypriniformes > Gobionidae > Romanogobio > Romanogobio albipinnatus. The sequence continues at coordinate 56,151,708 of CM042243.1, forward strand.
TGAAAACATTGGCAACACGTTTTATAATCATTAAATGTTCACTAAACGTTTTATAATCATTCAATTAAAACGGTCATGAAACCTTATTAATTCACATTTCACGTAGGTCCTTATTCTGAATAAATGGGCTTTTCTGAAAATCTGTATAACGTTTGTTGATTTATTAATAAAAGGTTTGATGTTTGAATTACGCATCTGGAACTTTTACAGAGGATGGCTTTAACGCGTAAAACCAGCCTGGAAAGCAAATGCCAGGGGAGTGCACATTTTGCAATGTGTCTTCTCAAAACACGCAGAGAGTTGAGATCTCAACCCAGCAATTAGACTTTTGACTTCAGATTTGTTTCGTTCTTAAACAACACCGAGGAGCCGCTCGATCTTTTCTGCATGGCATCCTGACCTGCTGCGACACCTGTCGGAGAAATGTCACGTTTTTTTCTGCATGTGTTCAGGCTGCTGATGTCGCCCTGTTAAACCGTGCATTCTAAACATAGGCCTATCTTATCATTTTAGACAAATTGCTTTAACATTGATTGAGAGTAGTATCTGGCTAAATATAAAGGCTGATATAAGTCACATTTCATATTTATTATGTACATATTTATTATTTACTGTTAAATATATTATTTTGGTTTATATGTGTTCTTTCTGCACATGTTCAGTGACGTCTTTTTTGTAGCGCATGTAAAAAGTTATTGAGCACATGCAAACAGTGGGAGAACACGAGGCTTTTGACAGTTTATCATAATTAATATAGCATAAATTGGCTTACAAGTCGGCCTATAGTACCCCTACAAATAAGTGGTTGAGAAGATATCGGATTATGTTGTAGGCCTAGGCTATTCAAGAAATATGATTCTTTATTGACTTGGAAGAATAAATCATGATAAAGGAAAATATGGACCATGACTGGGATATGCGTCATAATTTGTGGAATAACTAAAAGACATCCCAATAATGTCCCGTAAACAAAGTAATAGGCTAGCAACAGTGGAACAAAGGTCAGTCCATTCATTGCGTCAGTCCGTCAGTAAAGACTTTTTTCTTTTCTTTTTTCAGTTGATTTTACAATATGCGCTAGCATTATCCGCGACTTATAATAAGGTTTGAAAATCGTAGAACTGAACAGCAAGTGCTTACACTAGTAGTATTAAGTGCTGAAATACATCGTAAAGACCGCCTAACAAGTAATGTAATCAGATTACTTTTTTCAAGTAACTAGTAAAGTAACGCATTACTTTTAAATGTGCGTTGTGTGTGAACATGATGGTTATTTGTAGATCTAGACTAAATGTAAGCATGCATTTATTAATCTCACTTGCACAGAAACAGATTCAGTATTCCTCAAAATAAATACAAACAGTGAAACACAAATGTGTTATTTTTTTATTATTTAGTACTGTCCTGAAGAAGATATTTTACATAAAAAATATAATTTACAAATGTACATATAGTCCACAAGACAGCTGAATGTATTAAAATTACTCCGTTCAAAAGTTTATGAACCATTGATTCTCAATAATGTGTCGTTCCCTGGATGAACCACGGCTGTGAGTGTGTTTTGTGATGGTTGTTCTTGAGTCTCTTGTTTGTCCTGATCAGTTAAACTGCCCAGCGTTCTTCAGAAAAATCCTCCAGATCCTGCAAACGCTTCAGTTTTCCAGCATCTTTTGTATATTTGAACCCTCCCCAGCAGCGATTGTATGATTTTGAGATCCATCTTTTCACACTGAGGACAATTGAGGTACTCAAACACAACTATTAAAAAAAAGGTTCAAACATTCACTGATGCTCCATAAGGAAACACAACGCATTAAAGGGATAGTTCACCCAAAAATGAAAATTCTGTCATCATTTACTCACCCTCAAGTTGTTTCAAACCTGTATGAGTTTCTTTGTTCTGCTGAACACAAAAGAAGATATTTTGAAGAATGTTTGAAAACCAAGTAGAGAGAGCAACCATTGACTACCATAGTATTTTTCCTCCTACTATGGTAGTCAATGGTTGCTCTCTCTGCCTGGTTTGAATTTTAATTTGAAGATCAATGTAAATTGTACTCAATTTGCCCTCTGGGAAACATGTAAGTATCTTCTGTTGCTTCTGAAGGGCAGTACTAAATGGAAAAAAGGAGATATTTAAACAAAATTAGAAACATTTGGACATCTTCATCCTGCTCAAAAATGTTCACCCCCAGCTCTTAATGCATTGTGTTTCCTTCTGGAGCATGTTTCCTTTTCTGAAGAACGTTGGGCAGTTTAACTGCTCAAGACAAACAAGGAACTCGAGAACAACCATCACAAAACACAAAAACAGCCGTGGATCACCCAGGGAACGACACACAGTATTGAGAATAACTTTTGAACAGGGTCATTTTATAAATTCAGCTATTTTTTTGTCTTGTGGACTAAGGTTTTGGTGTGAAAGAGCCTTTACATTTGCCAAAAATATAACTTGTGTTTGTTGTTATTAAAATCTAAGAAGCAAGCCCAGCCCAGGTGAGAAAAAGTAATGCAAAAGTAACATAATGCAATTATTTTTCATAAAAAAGTAGCCTAACTAAGTAACACCTTTTTTAGGGAGTAAAGCAAAATTGTACTGCATTTTTTTAACTAACTTTCCCCAACACTGATAAAGAGAGAGACCTGAAGGACAACCACAAGTAACCTGCAAAACCCCACTAACTAACTAACTACCTAACTAACTACCTAACTAACTAACTAACTAACTAACTGACTGACTGACTGACTAAATAAATTATTTTAATTTGATTTGTGTGGACAATAAAACGCAGCAAAACCAAAGAGCCTAAATTGTGTGTTGATTGTTGCAGAAACTGTAATGGAACTGAGATTCAATAGAATGCCATTTGTGAAATTGTCTAATGTGCTTTGTATGTTGATAAAAAATATATATGGTAGGCTATATAGCCAATAGTCAAAGGGGGAAAAAAATGATTTGCATGTATTGGCCTATCAAGATGTCTCCCCACACCGTCTTCATCCTCTTCTTCCTCTCTGACTCTCTCCAGCACCACAGTCACCGTTATTTAGGAAGGAAAGAGCAGGGCAGTGAGGGCACGGCTTGATTGGTGAATGTCCCTGACGTGCAGCTTCCACATCCCTAGGCTATTGTGCTCTCTGCTGGCAACACGGTGAACCTATTATTGGACCACTCGATGCCCTCGTTATTTCAGACCTGGTAATCGCTGTCTCCATGCCTTCGCGGACCCTGGAAGCGTGTGCTTCGACCCACATATGCATTTCTGAAACTATAAATTAAACAGGAAACAAAGCTGTGTGTAATGTAAGTGTTTGTGTAAAAGTAATAGATTCTTCCGCATCAAATAAAAATATATATATAATTGTGCAAAAACGGCTTTCCATACGGTCTGTGTATCAAAAATTGCCATTGTTACTAGTAGAAATCTTGTTCCTGATATCAAGAATTACCATTTTAACCATTGAAAATTTTATTCTTGATATCAAAGACGTCATCACTCGCAGAAATACGAATTCTTGATATGAATTTCAACAAGTAAAACATCTTGATATCACTCATTGTATTTTCACTAGTGAAATGTCACCACAGGCTACCCTTCAAATTCAACTGTTGATAACAAGAAATAATTTCTTACCACACATATAAGAAATGCAATTCTTTCTAGTAAAAACCTTTATTTTTGATATAAATTATGTGGTTACTAGTGCAAATGTCTATTCTTGATATCAACAATTCAATTGCTACTAGTAAAAATGTTCATTTCTGATATCATGAATGTGATTGTTACTAGTAAGAAAGCCATTTTAGATATCTGAATTATATTGATATCAGAAATACATTTCCAGATAAATAATACATTTAAAAAAGGTTCTATATGGCACCAAAAATGGTTCTTGGCTCGTAATCATTGGGAAACCTTTTTTAGTGCTATATAGCACCAATTTTGGTGCTTCAGTGGTTCTTCAGCGGTTCTTCAGAGGTGCTATATAGCACCTTAGTCAAAGAACCGGTGAAGAACCGCTGAAGAACCACCAATCGTTGCTATATAGCACTAAAAAAGGTTCCCCTATGATTCCGAGCCAAGAACCATTTTTGGTGCCATATAGAACCTTTTTTTTTTAGAGTGTAGATATCAAGAATTAACATTTAAACTAGTGAAAATAATTATTGATATCAGGAATTTATATTTTTACTAGTAACAAAGTAATTATTGATATTAAAAATTATGATTTTTACTAGTACGAATTGTATTTTTGATGTGTGAAATTGGAATTTCAACTCTTAAAGCTACACTATGTAACTTTTCCGTCCACTAGAGGTCGCCTGCTCAAAACAAAGGCGTAGTTTGATGACGCCACATTTGAGTGCAGAATCCTGGGACATGTGGTCTTCACCTCACAGCCGGTGGAAAAGAGTCACGATAGGACTCTTCATGTTCATGGATGCGATTATTACCATTACTGTAGTTTGAAGCAGAGCAGGACCGAGTGTTGTGGAGCTGAGCAAGCCGGCAGGAGCGATTGAAGAGTGGGACTGTTATTATGGCATAGTCGCCGGCAGGACTTTTATTATGACACAGTCGCCAGCGCCACTTCCGCTTTTCCAGTCATGAGTATGAGGTAACGCAGCTCTGTTTATCATATTAGATACATCTGAGTGTGTTGAAAAGGAAGTTATGACGGCGGCTGCTATGACCAGGGGCGTAGCTAAGGGGTGGCCATGGGTGGCCAGTGCCACCCCTGTTTGAAGCTTGGCCACCCCTCTGGCCACCCCTGTTGTGCAAGCTGAAAAGCACTTGACAATGACTAAGAGTTGACGTTAAAATCGCCGCTCTCACACAAACAGTCTGCGCAAAATGCGCTATTCTGAACAGCTTCCCCCCAAAACCAGTTCGACGGTAACTTCGCCCTGCAGCGGATTCTTACGATTTTATTGGTCACGACAATCACAGTACTGACCAAACACTGATTCCTAAACCACCTGTCACTAGTACCTTAACCAATGAAATTAGCTGCAGGGCGGGGTTTCTGGTGAAGGGGTTCGCTTGCGCACTGAGGTTCTGTCTCTGTGTGACGGTATAAGCGAGCGGTAATATTTCAAGTTCAGCACAAGCCGAGTGAGCAACGCCTTACGCAAGAGGATACGGTGATGATCAGGTTAGTAAAGTCAATGTTATTTACATAGGTTTTCCTACCTTTTCGGTGAATTTGTTAAAGTTGAGGTACTGCGAATGTTTCCTTAGCAGAAACACGTTAGGGTATGCATCGTCGTTAGTCGGGACTCAGTGGGACTGCTGCATGAATGGATATTGATTTGGGAAACGCAAGTAAAAAAAACAGTTATCAGTTTAAACTAAAGGTTTTGGACTCGATATAGTGTTCCTTACAACTTAACAAAGATCCAGCGATCCATGGATATTGACATGCAGCCAGGAATCATGTTTTCCTGACATTTATATGAGCCTGATTTCGATACATAAATATTGTCATGAATGGAAAATAAAAGTTTTATTCAAATTCTGAATATATCATATATATCATATATTAGATATGTTATATCGCCTAGAGAGTGTGCAAAGAGCATTCCCTTTATAATCACTAAAAGCTGTCAGTCATTCAATGAACGTGATCTCAAGTTCTGTTATATTAATCAATTAATTTCTTACATGTCTACACTTGGAGTGTAGACCTTATTCAGAGCAGAGCCATGACAGGCTTGAACATCTGGAAAATGGAAAATTGGAAAATTTCCAGGTTTGAAAGTGAGGCTATGAGGGTAAGACGCACCATTTCAATGGCATCCGCTGTAAAAGGCTGTATAAAGCTCCTAAATCACTTATCATTTTCCACAGCTTTTTTGTCTACTGAAACATCTTTGAAATATATTTTTTCAGTGTTTTATAAGCAGAACAATCCAAAAATACATTAAATAACAGTACAACCCACTGAAGAGATGTATGTCTATCCCCACAGCCTCACTTTCATACTAATTTCTTTCATAAAGAAGGCGCTGCTGTGAATAAGGTCTATTAGGTCTATTAGTGCATGTACAGACCTCGTCGCTGGACAAAAACTCAGGTGGTGAGTGGATTCTAACTTCAACACCTGTGATTGGCCATTGCGTTTTAGAAATCAACAAACATGTCTGTGACTGTGATTGGCTTCATTACTCACCAAAGCGAATACCCAGATGCGCATACTCTCTATTAATCATATAAATTAGCTAATGTTAGCTAAAGTTACTGCAAATGTTAGCAAGTTAATTAAAAAAAGGTACCACAAACATTACATATACACTTACATTATGACTGTCACTGTTGTATAAGTAGCTGTTTATATTAATAATAATACAATCGTTTCTTTGTCTGTTTGTCTGAACTGTAGAGAGCATGAAAAGGAAAGCAAAGGAAGATAGGGGGATACATTCCTTTTTTACAAAAAGGACTAGTACCATCAGAATTGAAAATGACAAAGAGGCAGGGGGAAATACTGATACAGAGAGGACAGTAGCAGTGGAAATGTCTGGTGCTAAGAGAGGCGATGAGGAAGCAGAGATTCAGTAACTTTTCTCTTTTTGTAATGATACTTTATCTGTTTTCTTAGGGCAACATTTTGATTGGCAAAGGACAAAGCAGTAAGCATAAAAAGTTTGAGAATTTTGTTCATGTGTGAACGACTTGTTAATTTTGTTTAGGATTTTTTTTCTGACTTTAAGCTTTTTGTCTTTTTCCCTAAAATTATCAACATACAGTACATATTTGACTTATTTTGTATGACATTGTAAATAAAATTATAATTTTTAATTATTTTTGTTCGTTTGTGATCTATATTTTCTGTAGAATTTGCTTTGGTACAGCATGTCATAGTCAGTAGTAATTTTTTTGGCCACCCCAATAAAATCACTGGGTCTTACCTGGCCACCCCTGAAAAAATGTTCTGGCTACGCCCCTGGCTATGACACTTTTTCACACTGCAGTGAGAGTACAGCGTTTCTGCTAAATAAAACTGGAAACCGAGGGTAAAGCAGATATGACGCAATCGAGAGGCGACTCCCTCACACGCATAGCTCACACGTCCCGGTTCCTTGGTTAAATTAGCAATTTCTCACGATTTACAAATAGTTGGAAACATTTGGGATATTCTAAGTACTCAACTGAACAAAATATATAACACTGGCTTAGTGGTTTTTGGATATTTTACTGCAAAAATCTTACATAGTTCACCTTTAAGAAATGAATTCTTGATATCAGGAATTGAATTTGAATGGCAGCCTATGGTGACATTTCACCAGTGAAAATACAAGATATCAAGAAATCAATTTCTGCGAGTGATGTCATCATTTGTGATATCAAGAATGAACATTTTTACTAGTGGAAATGTAATTCCTGATAGGCTATCAAACATTTTCATTGTTAGGGAGAGTGGGGCTGGTTGGATCAAGGGGTTGGTTGGCACGCAGTTAAATTTCAGTACACTAAAGGGCGCTGCCTCAAAAATCTAACATTAAAATGACTGCCCTCTTGACGTGAACACACCCATTTATTACAATCATTCAACTGTCACTAACTATTGAGGTGAGGACAACTTTTCTATTTTACAAGTCCCCTCCACTAAATATATTTTAGAACTATAATAGATAGAGATATATAAAATGTAAGGATTTCAGTTGATAGAGATAGGAATTATCTATATTTTGATATGAAATTTAACAGTCTCTGATGAGCTATGCTATGTGGCTAGCATCCTGTCAGTAAAGAGGTGTGTCCTAATGGGGGAGGGGTTGGTTGACACACTGATGCGGGGGTTGGTTGACACATGTGCCAACCATCCCCAGTATAGCCATTTGGTTATAACCCTAACCCTAACCCTCTTAACCCTAACCTACACACACACACACACACACCTAACCCTAACCTACACGCACACACACACACACCTAATCCTAACCCCAACCCTAACTCTCCTAACCCTCTTAACCCTAACCTACACGCACACACACACACACACCTAATCCTAACCCCAACCCTAACTCTCCTAACCCTCTTAACCCTAACCTACACGCACACGCACACACACACACCTAACCCTAACCTACACGCACACGCACACACACACACCTAACCCTAACCTACACGCACACACACACACACCTAACCCTAACCTACACGCACACACACACACACACACCTAACCCTAACCTACACGCACACACACACACCTAACCCTAACCTACACGCACACACACACACACCTAACCCTAACCTACACGCACACACACACACACCTAATCCTAACCCCAACCCTAACTCTCCTAACCCTTTTAACCCTAACCTACACGCACACACACACACACCTAACCCTAACCTACACGCACACGCACACACACACACACCTAATCCTAACCCCAACCCTAACTCTCCTAACCCTCTTAACCCTAACCTACACGCACACACACACACACCTAATCCTAACCCCAACCCTAACTCTCCTAACCCTCTTAACCCTAACCTACACGCACACACACACACACCTAATCCTAACCCCAACCCTAACTCTCCTAACCCTCTTAACCCTAACCTACACGCACACACACACACACCTAATCCTAACCCCAACCCTAACTCTCCTAACCCTCTTAACCCTAACCTACACGCACACACACACACACCTAATCCTAACCCCAACCCTAACTCTCCTAACCCTCTTAACCCTAACCTACACGCACACACACACACACCTAACCCTAACCTACACGCACACACACACACACCTAATCCTAACCCCAACCCTAACTCTCCTAACCCTTTTAACCCTAACCTACACGCACACACACACACACACACACACACACACACACACACACACACACCTAACCCTAACCTACAAGCACACACACACACACACCTAATCCTAACCCCAACCCTAACTCTCCTAACACTCTTAACCCTAACCTACACGCACACACACACACACCTAATCCTAACCCCAACCCTAACTCTCCTAACCCTTTTAACCCTAACCTACACGCACACACACACACACACACACACACACACACACACCTAACCCTAACCTACACGCACACACACACACACCTAATCCTAACCCCAACCCTAACTCTCCTAACCCTTTTAACCCTAACCTACACGCACACACACACACACCTAACCCTAACCTACACGCACACACACACACACCTAATCCTAACCCCAACCCTAACTCTCCTAACCCTCTTAACCCTAACCTACACGCACACACACACACACCTAATCCTAACCCCAACCCTAACTCTCCTAACCCTCTTAACCCTAACCTACACGCACACACACACACACACACCTAATCCTAACCCCAACCCTAACTCTCCTAACCCTTTTAACCCTAACCTACACGCACACACACACACACCTAACCCTAACCTACACGCACACACACACACACCTAATCCTAACCCCAACCCTAACTCTCCTAACCCTTTTAACCCTAACCTACACGCACACACACACACACACACACACACACACACACCTAACCCTAACCTACACGCACACACACACACACCTAATCCTAACCCCAACCCTAACTCTCCTAACCCTCTTAACCCTAACCTACACGCACACACACACACACACACACACACACCTAACCCTAACCTACACGCACACACACACACACCTAATCCTAACCCCAACCCTAACTCTCCTAACCCTTTTAACCCTAACCTACACGCACACACACACACACCTAACCCTAACCTACACGCACACACACACACACCTAATCCTAACCCCAACCCTAACTCTCCTAACCCTCTTAACCCTAACCTACACGCACACACACCTAACCCTAACCTACACGCACACACACACACACCTAACCCTAACCTACACGCACACACCTAACCAACACCCTAACACTATCCCTAACCCTAACCCTAACCCTAACCTACACGCACGCACGCACGCACCTAACCCTAACCTAGACACACACACACACACGCACACACACACACACAAACTGTTGTTTAGTTCAAATAACATACAATCTCGTTTGTTTTGAGTTTTAAAGGAATAGCCGGTCTGGGGAAGTTTGCCTTCAGTGCCACTCGTACACACACATGCGTACAAACTGTTGTTTAGTTCAAATTAATACAATCTGGGGAGAAAATGGGCAGAAATTCTGTTGAATGTTTTTCTTTTTTTAATTAAATTCTCACGTTATTTACATTTGTCGCCTCATTCTTTGTAACTATAGCATCTGTGCCAACCAGCCCCATTGCATGTGCCAACCAGCTGTCATACTGGGGCTGGTTGGCGCAAGTGCACAACATGACTTTAATGATGAATAAAAAAAAATAGGAATCATTTGAGAACATTAAATGTATCTGTTGATTAGCTGAGATCTTAACCTTTCAGTTTTTACTGGTTAGACTATTTTCACATATAGCATAACTGAGAAATATGACAGAGAGTGAAAAGTGTGCCAACCAACCCCGCTCTCCCTGCTAGTAAATGCAGGCTAATTCCTCATATCAAAAATAAGCATTTTAATTAGTGAAAATTGAATTGTTGATATCAAGAATTTATATCCTGGGAATGTATAAAAGTCCAAACGGCTTGCCCCACGCTTGACCCGCTCACGAGGACACATAACAGATTGCCAAGGGTCATTCCAATAGCAACGGCGCCTCTACTGGCAGTGCACGGTATCACATACAGGGCTGGGTTTCTCAAAAGCATCGTGTTCGTGAGTTGAGAGACCATTGGTGCCAATGGCTCACGATGCTTTTGGGAAACCAGACCAGTTTTGTAAAGACCAGAGGAAGTGATTAAAACGAATATACTATTCCGAATGGCTCATGAATATGAATTAGATCACTCGACGTTCCTCCTTAGGCTTGCTTGATTGACTGAAAGGTAGACCTTGGTAAGCAGGTAGTTGGCTAGCCCACTACGGAATTATCAGATCTTACATTGCAAAGGCTAATTGCTCATTAATAGGCTACTATTACTTACCTACGTGCCTAGACGTTGCTGCAAATCAAGCAACATCCAAATGACCTATTTAAAATTCATGACATATCACTATTCAGAAATTCACTTGGACCCTGGCAGCAGTTACTGCAGCGAGCCGACAGGTGGCTCTGCTCTCCGCGCAATGAAAAGCCAGCAGTGCCTTTGCCATTTGTAGGACTTTCTACATACAGTATATCCTCCTGGGACCCAAGAATAGACTTTTGTCCACTGTGGTGGACATTATATTTTAGTGAATTTCTCTGACATCATACATGTCACATGTCACAGTCTGGATGCACATTCGGGGCTTTGCAGGGATACCAAATGTTTGCAGGTTTCACCAGGACAACAACTTCTTCTTGATCTTTAAAAACGGATGACATTAATGTTTAGCACTCTTATGGAAATATGATCATATTTTTTAATTATAATTTAAATCTGATAATTTTTTTCAAATTGTTTGTTATAAATCAACATCTCAGGAAAATGTTATGGGGTTTTTTAATCAAAATATGACTTTCTGTTACAAAACAGGGCATTGATTTCATAAATGACCACTGTAGTGGACACCAGGATTTAAATCATGTTTATCAGGCATTTTGGAGACATAACAAGTGAACAGGGAAAGAAATTACATATCAATATTCCTATGAAATATTAGATATTATTATGAAAATGTTGCCATTTTTTCCTCCCATTATTACACTTCTTTTTTCATCACATGTTGCACCAAGAACACATTAATATGCAAATTAGATGCAGTGAACAGATACATTGTATTGAATGGGAAAATCCAAGTATTGTCATTTTACCCACATATTTAATAAAGTAAAATGGTATATGAATGCATTTCATTATATCTTTCATAACATAGTTCAGAATCATCTTTAAATAAAGTTTGTTTGAAAAAAAACCTGAAACCTAAAAATTGATTGGTGAATTAAAAATAAATCCCATTGTTTTTGCCTATACATGCAATTTCATGTCATTTAATTTTTTTAACAACTGAGTCCTGCTGTCAACTACAGAGAACACATCATAACATATGAATAAAATATCATTTTTCAAAAATGGTTTTTTTCCATTTGTTTCTTATGCTCCAAACCTAAAAAACCTAAAAAAATCATGAAAAAAATCATGAAGCTAAAATGTTACTGCATAACAGGAATGACCCATATAATATAGCTATAATTACATAAAATAATAATCTAAACGTTTTTTCTGTACAGGTAGGGGGAGACACCTTTAGTTTGAGCATCGGTAACTCAGTGGTTGTATTCCTGTCACAGTCACAGTGCAGTCACTGGTCATGATGCCGTCCACCTATTTTGTGAACTTTTGGATAACGCATTAAAAACGCAGGATGGTAACGGCGGCAACAGCAACTCAGCCACGAAGTGGTAGGCCACGTAAAAATCGGGGTCAGCGCATGCTGAGGCGCACGGTTCACAGATGTCACCAACTTTCTGCAGAGTCAACAGCTACAGACCTCCAAACTTTGTGTGGCTTTCAGATTAGCCCAGAAACAGTCTGTAGAGAGCTTCATGGAATGGGTTTCCATGGCCGAGTAGCTCATCCAAGCCTTACATCACCAAAGCATTAGATGCAGTGTTGTAAAGCACGCCGCCACTGGACTCTAGAGCAACTGAGAGGTGTTCTCTGGAGTGACCAATCACGCTTCTCTGTCTGGCAATCCGATGGACGAGTCTGGGGTTGGCAGTTGCCAGGAGAACGGGACTTGCCTGACTGCATTGTGCCAAGTGTAAAGTTTGGTGGAGGGGGGATTATGGTGTGGGGTTGTTTTTTAGGGGTTGGGCTTGGCCCCTTAGTTCAAGTGAAAGGAACTCTTAATGCTTCAGCATACCAAGACATTTTGGACAATTTCATGCTCCCAACATTGTGGGAACAGTTTGGGGATGACCCCTTCCTGTTCCAACATGACTGCGCACCAGTGCACAAAGCAAGGTCCATAAAGACATGAATGAGTGAGTTTGGTGTGGAGGAACTTGACTGTCCTGCACAGAGTCCTGACCTCAACCCGAATGAACATCTTCGGGATGAATTAGAGCGGAGACTGTGCCTGACCTCACAAATGCGCTTCTAGAAGAATGGTCAAAAATTCCCATAAACACATTCCTAAACCTTGCGGAAAGCCTTCCCAGAAGAGTTGAAAAGGGTCCATATTAAACCCTACGGATTAAGAATGGGATGTCATTGAAGTTCTTGTAAAGGCAGGAGTCCCAAAACCTTTGGCAATATAGACTATATGCACAATTTATTTTGTCCGATAATTCCTTTTATTCTCTGACCTGTCAAACTGACAGAGTTACAACACTCCCCAGTCTCCCCCTATATCCAAATTAACAACTTTGTTGCTATTACACAATGGATTTAAACAAATGTAAAGCTCAAATAATACCGGAGTTTAAGATAATTTTTATAAAATTATAAGCTTCACCTTACACCCTAAAAAATGGCCCATTTGCTTCCATTGTAAATGTATCACTGTAACCTCAATTTTTGCTTTTTTAAAGAAAAATAGGGATGAGTCAAAATTAGTGGTGGGCCGTTATCGCCGTTATCGCCGTTAATCTATTCTCAAAGTTGGGTTGGGAGCTGGGTCTATACTACGCAAGCTATGATGACTTTCACCTTGATATTTTAGCGCGGATGTACACCTAGCCGAATTGCACTGTAGGGTGCGAGAGAACAAGGCTTCGAACCTGTGTGTATGCCTACTAGTGTTGTCAAAAATATCCATATTTCAATATGTATTGATACTGAAATATCTGAAACGATACGATACTCATTTTCTACAGTATCGATATCAGCTGCGCTCTCCTCTCTGACCGACAGCGAGTGACACGCACCCGCCTCCTCTCATTCAGTCCGGTTAATCCTCTGAACATAGCGAACGCGTGTTCTGCTGGATTTTCCCTCATGACTGCGTGTTAGTATTGGTGTGACCGGTCTGAATTTCGCGCGGGGTTTCACATAACGTTAATTCTACTAATTCCCGCAGATTTCGCGCTCGCATCTGAAGCGCACACACACATACCGTAATAAAGCCGCCTCTGACATACAAGTGCAAAAATGAGCTCCTTTTTCCAGCTTATTAATGGTCAAATACACTCAAAAATGTCTCAATGCCCATCTTGGTGAGTTTTAACGTAAACAGTCGTAACCAGCTCACAGGAACAGTGGGATCCATGTGTGCGTCAAGTCTTAAAGGGACAGAAGTTATGTATTATTCAAACTACAAAAAGACAAACGATCACTTACGAGCACACATATTCTGAATGCTTTCGGCAGAATTCAAATGAGCCATTTTAATCTAGACTAATCTAGATTAATTCCAAGATTACAGTGAGATTAATCTAGATAAAAAAATGTATCTATGCCCACCACTAGTCAAAATATTTTTGTAATCTACATTGTGCCAAAATGCTGTCGACTGAGCTTAATCTGTTATGAAACCCAAAATATTTCTTTAAGTATGTTTTGTATGTCTGCTTAAATTGAGGTCACATTCTGTTAATGAGCAAGCACATTTTTCCAGTCTAATCTAGTCTGCTGATATGCTTTTGTAAATGATATGTCTTCGCAAGGACCTTTGTTAGCTATCTGCCAGCCTAAAATTGTCTGTGTTGTCACTGTTGTGTTGACTCATATCTGAGAGTGTTCTTTTCTGAAATGCTGAGGTCAGCATCTGTATCAGCAATGATAAAAGTTGGAAATGAGCCAGTGGTTTGATGCGTCTTCTCACAAGGTGACTCCAGCGTAGCAGTGTCATTGTGGTATATTTTGACTCTCCCAACATAGATGAGTATCACAGGCATTCGTTTGCTCGTTTATAATGAAGAAAATTCATAAATTTGTTCAAGCTTAGGTAGGGGATTCCATTTTGAAAGTAGATGCATTAGCATACTGATAACTACGGAGCCCCTAAGTGAACAATGGACATGGTGATGGACAAAAGTATGAGATGGGAGGAAAAATTGATTGATTGAAAAATCCAATGCTTTTATGGTCTCTCACAAATGTATTGTGTTCCCCAGACTGCCCGACAGAGCCAAAGGGGTGGAGGGATGAAGCGAAGCTGGTGTTCTGGAAGTCTGTGTCACAGGCAGAGTGATGTCTGACCCAGGTGGACCCGGGACAAGGGAGCTTGGGGGAGCCGTGAGGACGACGTTTCCTGGTGGAGCTGAGTGGGCGAGGAGCAAAGGTGGAGCTGACTGGTTGATAGGCCAAAGTGATGTTAATGCCTGGTTCAGACATTTGATAACTAAAACAAACTCAGGTAATCCACAGGAAAGAAGGCAATATAACAGTATAACATACGACAATACCGGACCACACACTGAAGGAAATGAGGAACTTAAATACACAATGATGATTAACTCAAAGACTAAAGGGTGTGATTGTTCAATGAGTGTCCATGGCAACTAATGACTGGCGGGAACAAAGAAACACAGAAAACCAAACCAAAGGCAAAACGTGACACACATGACACTAAATTTAACACAAAACACCCTAATGTACATTACTGATAAATGAAAGGAAACAAATCTATTTAAATCAAATATAATAAGATGGGTCATGCAGGGACTTAGGGGAATGTAATTTTATTGTTTTTTCAGCACAAATTATATGGAAATTCATAGGTTTTACTTGCAAAAAACAAAGTTGACCATATCTGAAAGTAATATTTATATTACCTTTATATTTATAACATTATAACATATTACATATAGGGTCATTTACAGCATTTTTACAGTCTTTACTATAAACATTACAAACATTATTTCACAATGATCAATATGAAGACCATCAGTACACTATCAGAAAAAAATTGCAAAATTTTTACCTTTTGGGGTACAACGGCTTGTCACTGGGGCAGTACCCTCAAGGGTACACCCGTTGTACCCTTTCACATGGGTACATAGCTGTACCCTTGCAGTATGTACCTTTCAAAGGCAAATATGTACCTCTGCTGACTAAATTGTACCTTATAGTGCAATAGTACTATAATGCACCTTTAAAAAAGGTACAAATTTGTCCTTTTAAGGGTACTGCCCCAGTGACAAGCGTGTTGTACCTTGTGTTGGCAAATTTGTACTCTATTTAGCACATTAAAAAGGTCAGAATAATATTAATCACATTTATTAAACAATCAATGACAATGTCAATGACAGGATGCATACATTGCACAATTTTATTTAAAAATATTTTTCCAACAGTACACATTTCATTAATTGTAACGTTATACCCTTAACATTTCACAAACGCACATTAAACATTCAAAACTATTACATTCTCACATTGTTTCACAATGTCATAACAGGATGCATATATAATGAGCAATTTTACTTTTTACAAAAATATATTTTTTTAACTAATATTTCACATTTTAAAGTCTCAAAAATATTTAATAAAAAATGCAACATTATAATTAATTTCACTTTTTTCAAAACAGCACTAGATCTAGAATTTTGATCAAGAAATCACAAAGCAATCTTGTTCCAACAGTAAATAATTAATTCATTGTAACTTTATACCCTTAAAACATTTTATCACAAACACAAATTTCACTAAATGTAGTACTACACATTTAATTTTAACTTAATTAAAACTGGTAATTCCCGATTTGAGTAAAGTTCGCTCTGACAATTGCACTGGTTTGTTTTTCTTGTCATTTTGACCAATGGAAAGTTGCTTAAAGGGTTAGTTCACCCAAAAATGAAAATTCTGTCATCAGACCTGCAAACTCCTCAGAGTAAAAAAGGTGGCAGTGTCGCGGGGGTGGGGGTGGCGTGCCCCCGGCTCGATTTTTTTGTGTGATTTTAATATGCAAATGACACTTTTCTGAGCATGACTTAAAGAGAATGACACATTTAATATTTAAAAAATGATTTTATTTACAACACGGAAACGCCTGGAACTCAAGGAAGTGTTGTAACGCATGACACACAAAATAAAAGACTGACAGTAGGGGTGTAGTGGTACACAAAAGGGGTGTGTCAGGGTGGATGGGCGCCAGCTGCGCGCTGCAGAGGTCTCGTGTCTCACAGAGGAGTGACAGGAGTATAAAGGAGGAGCGACGACAGTGAAGGACGAGAGAGGACCAGGCCTGGGATTTTGCATTGTGTTTTATTTACGTTTTGTTATGTGTGTGCGCGGCAGTCGTCCGTGAGGGGCTGCCGCTTTTACTTTCATTTTGTGTTCATTTGTTTTTGTATGTAGGCGGCAGTCGTCCATGAGGAGCTGCCGCCACCATTTTATTTTGTGTTGTTATTAAATGTGTTTGAATGTTCGCCGGTTCCCGCCTCCTTCTTCCCATACGAACAAACTCTGTTACATTGGTGCCGAAACCTGGGAGGAAGGAGGGACATGCTGTCGAAGAGCCCTCGCTGCTGGGGGGTTCGGGCAGCGCGGATGGGTGAAGACCGCGAAGGGCTGCCCGAGGCGGTGGTGCTGGAGTGGATGAAGATCGGTGGGACGGAGAGCTCGCTGCCGTGCCCCTGGGTCGAGGTGGGGTGGCTGCCGTCCTAGAGGGAGCGGAGGAGTCGCCGGTGTTCGCCGTGGGCCGGAGCCTGCGTCCATCCGCCGTGTAGGGGAGGAGCAGGGAGCGTGCGGGACTCGCTGCCGGCTGCCCTCGACAGGAGGACCCACCACCGGCCGCCAGGGGGCGGAGGAGGATTGAGCCGTCCACCGAGCGTCCAGTGCCATCGCATGGCACCGCGAGGAAGAGCCTCTCGGCTGGCTGAGGACCGAGCGGAAGTGTGTCTGGAAACCGGACCAGAAATTTTTTTTTCTTCCTTTTCTCCTCTCTCCACTCTCTCGTCTCTGTCGCTCCTCATGCTCCCGGCTCATGCATCTCTCACCTCTCTGTTCTTACCCCCAGGTGCCGCGGCCGCGGCCCCTTAGGGTTTAGGGGTTAGGGTTAGGGTTAGTAGAGCGCAGTCTCGGGAGTGCCCCCCGGCCTGCAAAGGGCGTTGGGGTAATGTGGTGAGCAGCGAGGCTGAGGGACCGTGAGAGCGGGACGAGGCTGCGCTCATCAGTGTGGATGGGCGCCAGCTGCGTGCTGCAGCGGTCTCGTGTCTCACGGAGGAGTGACGGGAGTATAAAGGAGGAGCGACGACAGTGAAGGACGAGAGAGGACCAGGCCTGGGATTTTGCGTTGTGTTTTATTTACGTTTTGTTATGTGTGTGCGCGGCAGTCGTCTGTGAGGGGCTGACGCTTTTACTTTCATTTTGTGTTCATTTGTTTTTGTATGTAGGCGGCAGTCGTCCGTGAGGAGCTGCCGCCGCCATTTTATTTTGTGTTGATTTATTCAAGTTGTTGGACGTTCGCCGGTTCCCGCCTCCTTCTTCCCATACGAACAAACTCCGTTACAGGTACGTACCTCGGTTTTGAAATCACGGTTTGGTACGAGTTCGGTACAGCAGTTTTACAAAATTGCTTTTTATTTATTTTTTATATTTAACAGTGGTTTACTGAAGAAGAAAAAAGTGTCTGTCCTTGAATTGATTAAATTGTATCTAAAAGTTTATTGAAGATATTGCTGTAAACTATATAGGGAGCCCTTACTTGCGCATTAATATTAAAGATTAACAACAGAGCCTAAACTATTAGCCTAAATTCAGTTGCTATTTATTTTTAGATATAATAATCAACACTCAAATAACACATTGTATGCAAACATGTAATCTTCACTGTGGCGGAGGGGGCGTGGTTTCACGAGGTCTGCAGCGGGAGAGAGAGGGCGGGACCGAGCGGTGAGTAAGTAGGTCAAGTGCAGATAACAAACACCTGTGTCTCATTGCAGTAGTTGGCGTGGAGAGACCGCATAAAAGCCGCCCAGCAGAGAGGAGAGAGAGAGAGAGAGACGCACTGGGACTCGTGTACAGCAGAGAGAAGAGAGACGCAGAGAGGAACTGCCCAAACCGACGTTTAGAGAAACAAGTTTTGAGTTGAATGATTTTGGTGCGAAGTGCACGCAGCTTGCTAACTGACCAGAGTATAAATAAAAAGTACTTACGAGTCCCAGAAAGCCGACCCTGTCTTCTTCCTTCCCACACCCACATCCGAACCTTCGCTACACTGGTGCCGAAACCCGGGAAGGGAGAGGAAAGCCGCCGCCATGCAGACTCCGCCAAAAGCGCCACTTGCGGAGCTGGTCAGCTCGCTCGCCGGTCTTCATCAGGAGCAACACCAGGACCTGCTGGCCGTGAGGGAGGAGCAGCAGAAACGCTTCGAGGCTCTCCTCCGGGCCCAGCACGAAGACCGGGAGCTGTTCCGGAGCTGGATTAGCCAGGGGATTCGGGCCGTCCCCCCCACCAACACAGACTCGGCGGCCGTCCTGCACCTCTCGAAGATGGGGCCCGAGGACGATCCGGAGGCGTTCCTCGACCTCTTCGAGAGGTCCGCCGAGTCCAGGGGATGGCCCAAAGCGGACTGGCCGATGCGGCTCCTGCCGCTGCTATCAGGTGAAGCCCAGGTAGCCGCCCACCAACTGCCAGTCCAGAATCTCCTGGCTTACGACGACCTCAAGCGCGCGATTTTACAGCGGGTCGGCCGGAGCCCGGAACAACATCGCCAGCGTTTCCGTACGCTGGCACTGGATGAGTCCGGCCGGCCCTTCGCCTTTGCGCACCAGCTCCGGGACTCCTGCCGCAAGTGGCTGATGGCCGACGGGAGCGACGTCGAGGTCATCATAGATCGAGTGGTGCTGGAACAGTTCGTGGCGCGGCTTCCGCGAAAGACCGCGCAGTGGGTCCAGTGCCACCGCCCGACGTCGCTGAGCCAGGCCATCCAGTTGGCGGAGGACCAGATGGTGGCGTGCCACGGGGTCGGCGAGCCCCTGCCATCGGCTTCTCTCTCTCTCTCTCTCCCCTCTTCTTCCCCCAACCCTTCTGTCTCTCGACCTGTCCCTCTCCCTAGGTCCCGTGGCGGCGTGGCGCCCAGGCCGCTACCACGATGGAGGCTGGGCGGAGCCAGCGAGCCACCGGCACCTCCTCGGTCAGCGCCGAGAGGAGGCGCTGCAGCGCCGGATCCCTATCCCTCTTCCCCAGCCCCCGCGTTCTCTCCACGCCAACCTGCCGATCTACTTCCGGCCACTAGGGCAGCGGGAAGGTCTGGGCCGGCTTGTTGGCGCTGCGGGGATCCGGGCCATTTTATCGACCGCTGCCCGGTCATGGAGGACATTGGTCCGGGTTTCTGACGCTCCACAAGCCGCCCCTGATCAACCTGGCTTGTACCTAATACCCGTGAGTATCAAGGGGGGTACTTATCAGGCGTTGGTGGATTCCGGTTGTAACCAGACCTCTATTCACCAAAGCCTGATTCAGCCCGAGGCATTGGGTAACAGCCGTGTGGTTACGGTGCGGTGTGTGCACGGGGAAGTGGTGAACTATCCGTTAGCGCCCGTGGGTATTCAATTTCGGGGACAAACGCATAGTGTGGAGGTGGCAGTTAACCCGCACCTCCGGCATCCGCTGATTTTGGGGACCAATTGGCCGGCGTTTAACGAGTTATTGGGATATTTGTGTGCGGATGCCTCTTGGGAAAACCGCTCGGGAAGGAAGGTGGCGGTTGCGCACGTGGGTGAGGCGGAGCCGGGACCTCTGGCGGCAGTTTCAGGGGAAACGAGCGAACTGCGGGCACCAGTGCTCACAGATCGCGACGACTTTCCCCTGGAACAGTCCCAGGACGATACACTTAAAAATGCGTTTAATCAGGTCCGATCCATCGACGGCTGCCTCGTCCATCCTGGGCAACCGCTCTCCTTCCCGTATTTTGCGATTATAAAAGACAGGTTGTATCGGGTGACCCAGGACACCCAGTCAAAGCAGGATACAACCCAGTTGTTAGTACCTAAAAGCCGCCGGGAAATGCTTTTCCAGGCGGCTCACTCTAATCCTATGGCCGGGCATTTAGGACAAACGGCTACACTCAACCGTCTAATGGCCCGTTTCTTCTGGCCGGGCATTCACGAGAATGTACGCAGATGGTGTGCGTCTTGTCGTGAATGTCAGTTGGTGAATCCACCGGCCACCCCAAAAGCACCATTGTGCCCTCTCCCGCTAGTGCAGGTCCCCTTCGAGAGAATTGGTATGGACCTCATCGGGCCATGAGAACGGTCAGCACGCGGGCATCGCTTTGCATTAGTTATGGTAGACTATGCAACGCGATACCCGGAAGCAGTCCCGCTCCGCACTATTTCGGCGAAAAGTGTTGCGAGGGCACTGTTTTCATTAATCTCCCGGGTGGGAATCCCGAAAGAGATTCTCACTGATCAAGGCACGTCGTTCATGTCACGAACGATTCGCGAACTTTACGAGTTGTTGGGCGTTAAATCGGTTCGCACAAGCGTCTATCACCCACAAACAGATGGCTTGGTGGAAAGGTTTAATCGCACGTTGAAATCCATGATTCGTAAGTTCGTTCACGAGGACGCTAAAAATTGGGATAAATGGCTAGAACCTCTGATGTTTGCTGTTCGCGAGGTCCCGCAAGCCTCCACGGGGTTTTCCCCGAGCTTCTCTATGGGCGCCAGCCCCGGGGGGTGCTGGATGTCCTTAGGGAGGCTTGGGAGGAAGGACCTTCAGCGAGTAAAAATGAAATTCAGTATGTCCTGGACCTGAGAACAAAACTCCACACTTTGGGGCGGCTGTCAATGGAGAATTTGTTACAGGCTCAGGACAAACAGAGACAGCTATACAACAGAGGCGCTAGGCTTTGTCAATTCACTCCGGGAGAGAAGGTACTTGTATTACTCCCTACGTCGAGTTCAAAATTACTTGCAAAGTGGCAAGGACCCTTTGTGGTTACACGGCAAGTTAGCGATCTCAACTATGAGGTGATTCGATCAGATAGGGACGGGGCACGTCAAATTTACCATCTCAACCTACTTAAAAAATGGTCGGAGGCGGAGTCAGTGATGCTCGCGACGGTGGTGAGCGGAGAGGAGGATCTCGGGCCAGAGGCGGCTCAAAAACCTCAATCTCTCGCTCTGGCCCCGGGGGGAGACCACCTCTCACCCTCGCAGCTAGCTGACGTCAAATGTTTACAAGCGGAGTTCGCTGACGTGTTCTCGCCCCTTCCGGGTCGCACCGATCTCATACAGCACCACGTTGAGACTGAGCCAGGAGTTGTGGTTCGCAGCCGGCCATATCGATTGCCTGAACATAAGAAAAAAGTAGTTCAGGAAGAATTAGAGGCGATGCTTGATATGGGGGTGATAGAAGAATCCAACAGTGACTGGGCGAGCCCGATTGTGTTAGTACCTAAACCTGACGGCTCGGTCCGTTTCTGTGTGGATTATCGTAAGGTGAACGCGGTGTCGAAGTTTGATGCGTATCCAATGCCGAGGATTGACGAACTGCTTGATCGGCTAGGGACCGCTCGTTTTTACTCGACACTGGACTTAACTAAGGGATATTGGCAGATCCCCTTGTCACCAATGTCTAAAGAAAAGACCGCTTTCACCACGCCGTTCGGATTGCACCAATTTGTCACGCTTCCTTTCGGTTTGTTTGGGGCCCCTGCCACGTTCCAGCGTCTGATGGACAGGATTCTCCGGCCGCACGCTGCATATGCCGCTGCCTACCTAGATGATATTATCATTTACAGCGCAGACTGGCAGCGACATATGCAGCAGTTGCGGGCTGTCCTGAAGTCGCTGAGAGGGGCGGGGCTCATGGCGAACCCAAAGAAGTGTGCGGTTGGGCGGGTGGAGGTAAGATATCTGGGCTTCCACTTGGGTCATGGTCAGGTGCGTCCCCAAATTGATAAGACAGCAGCGGTTGCGACCTGTCCAAGACCTAAGACCAAAAAGGAGGTTAGACAGTTCCTGGGGCTAGCGGGATACTACAGAAGGTTTGTACCTAATTATTCGGACCTCGCTAGCCCGCTGACTGATCTAACTAAAAAAGAGGTGCCAGATACAGTTCAGTGGACGGAGCGGTGCCAGCAGGCTTTTACCCAGATAAAGGCTGCTCTGTGTGGTGGGCCGCTCCTTCAGGCCCCTAACTTTTCTCTCCCTTTTTCTCTGCAGACTGACGCCTCGGACAGAGGGCTGGGCGCGGTCCTGTCCCAGGAGGTGGAGGGTGAGGAGCGGCCGGTGCTGTACATTAGTCGTAAGCTCTCCAAGAGAGAGACTATGTACAGCACCATTGAAAAAGAATGCTTAGCCATCAGGTGGGCCGTTCTCACCCTGCGGTATTACCTCCTGGGGCGGGAGTTCACCCTCTGTTCGGACCACGCGCCCTTGCAGTGGCTCCACCGCATGAAGGATACCAACGCGCGGATCACCCGTTGGTATCTAGCTTTACAGCCTTTTAAGTTCAAGGTGATCCACAGGCCGGGTGCTCAGATGGCTGTGGCGGAGGCTGTGGGGGGGGGGGGGGGAGGCTGCAGACCGGATGGCTCCCCGGTCTGGTACAAGCGGTGGGGGTATGTGGCGGAGGGGGCGTGGTTTCACGAGGTCTGCAGCGGGAGAGAGAGGGCGGGACCGAGCGGTGAGTAAGTAGGTCAAGTGCAGATAACAAACACCTGTGTCTCATTGCAGTAGTTGGCGTGGAGAGACCGCATAAAAGCCGCCCAGCAGAGAGGAGAGAGAGAGAGAGAGACGCACTGGGACTCGTGTACAGCAGAGAGAAGAGAGACGCAGAGAGGAACTGCCCAAACCGACGTTTAGAGAAACAAGTTTTGAGTTGAATGATTTTGGTGCGAAGTGCACGCAGCTTGCTAACTGACCAGAGTATAAATAAAAAGTACTTACGAGTCCCAGAAAGCCGACCCTGTCTTCTTCCTTCCCACACCCACATCCGAACCTTCGCTACATTCACATAAGGCAGTTTTTGCATTAACTTCTAAATCTAATTATAAAATAGTTTTTTTTTTAGTCATTGATGAATGAATCGCTTTATTACAGCTTTAACTGAGATGTGCAAAGCACATTTGAAGACTGGTTTACAGTTGTCAGCATATTTCCCAGCATTGAGATGTAGTCATCAAATACTCAGCTGCTATCAAACTCACAGCAGCTGAATTGTCATCATTCATATATGTATAGCAAACGTGCAACGGGAACTTGGTTCAGTGTGTTTTCACAAGGTCAGTTGTTGTTGATGATTCTCAGGTGAGAATGTTAGTGTTTGTGGTTTCTTAGCTTATGCTTAGGAAGTTTAACAAGTTGCAGAATGAGAACAAACCATTAACCACGAGACTCTGCTCAGAGACTGTTTGGCAGGACAGACAGCGTGTCTAATGTATTGTGTATGATGAGCAAATGTTCAAACATATGCTAATGAGATTGGGTCTTTCATATACACTGAGGAAGGGTTTTCACATGCAGTTCACTGTGCATAACAATGAAGTCCCGTCTCAACTAGTGTGACATCATTTTCTAATTTGCATATTTTGCTCAGATTTCCTGCAATTAACGGGTTGATCAAATTAATGGGTTCAGTCCATAAAAAACATGCATATTCATAAGACATGCACCTTGAATTTGCTGTACAGTATAGATAAAAGTGCCTGCTATATGTATATGCTATTGTCCACAGACAAAGAATACCTTTAATTCTTGATGTGTCCTTTCAGACACCAAACGTAAGTCGTAGAGACTTGAAACTTTCAGGGATGGTAGTACGCACCCCATTGAGAAGCATCTCGCTGCAGCCTGCGGTGGACATCCAACCACACCCAAATCCAAAAGTGACATCTGAAGCCAGGCCAGTCCAAATAAAATGGTCATTTCAATCACAGTACTGATTACCTACACCAAACACTGAGCCCTAAACCTACCCGTCACTGTAACCTTAACCAATAAAAATTGGCTGTAGGGCGGGATTTATGTTGAAGTGGTTTGGGGGGAAAATTGTCCTTCCTCATTAACTTTGAAACAGGAAGAAGCACAGAGAAGCCTTAACCCTCACACCTTATTCTTTTTAATTTACTTGACCATACTGAAAACCCACTCAAAACCTATCCTTACGCCTAAAAACCCTTTCAATCGGAGGCCTATATACAACAAATCAGGTTTCCGGGGCGAAGCAGGGATGGGGAGTCACAAGGTGACATTTTGGATGTCCACTGCAGGATGCAGCAAGTCCTACTTAACTTGACCCCGTCTACAACATCACCAAGACTCACCCCAATCGGCCTGATGGTGGCGCTACAGCGATCAAAAGTACGTAATGGCTCATAATGTGGCTTATTTCGTTGGAGTCCTTGGCTCAAGTTGAACAAAATACAGATCTCGAATTAAATTGAACCTTGGAGAAATTTTCGAGTATTTTGGATTTTCAAACTAGTCCTAGGTTTTTCGCCTGATCGGAACCAAACCAGTGCAGAAAGATTCTCTGAAGTCTGATTGTCAATAATTACCAAAAAAAAGGCAAAATTTTGATTGATGTCTGCGACGGGACGGCAAAATGTTAGAATTGGGTGTGGCTAATGAAATGAGATATTTTTTACCAAACTCAGTACACCTATAGACGACTGGCCACTTGGTGCATAAATAATTGTGTATCACACAATTTTCCACACATGCCCACGACATACCATCTGGTAGAACTCTTTATTCTGAGCAATTTTGCCTCTAGGACCACCGCTGTCAATCGAATCGTTCATTAAATATTGGAGATTATTTCAAAAACCCACTTCCACGAACTAGTCCTAGGTTTTTGGCTCAATCTCGATAACTGACAATAAGCTTTAAAACCTTTATTTCCTTAGTAAATTACCTGTTTTGGCCAGGGGTGTTCGATTCCAGGTTTTTTGGAGTCGAATCCGATCCCGACTCCCACTGTAGGAGTCTATGGAATCGACTCCATTTACTTTACATCAAATACGGGGTCAGAATGCCTGTACACATCGGGGCGAATATCGTGCGTTTTCCGTGACTTTTTTCGGCGCGTCTTGAGTGTTCACACCCAAGCGATTTTCACTGGCGATGCACCGAGTGAACGAGCAAATTCAGTAGATAGCGCTCCCGGGACACAAAGTGGCGCTGTGGCACTTTACGCTTCTGACACTCGCTTGTCACACAGAAGAAGAAGAGAGACAGTATTTACGTGCTTGCCAAAACCATAGACATATTATGTCTATTGCCAAAACCCTTCACACACTTTTTGCTAACTGGCAAGCAGCATTAGCAGCTCATCTTCTTCTTTGTCTACTTACTACTTCTTCTTCATTTTTCTAAAATTGCTGCTTTTACACCTGCCGTTTTGCACGTCGGTGTGCACACTCACATTGGCGCCCTTTGTTTAGTCACGAGGCGTTAAACGTCGGCGATAAACGCATGTGAAAATCGTCCCGTGTGAACAGGCCTTCAGACAAAATTGCTGTTGTTACACACTTAATTTATTTCCCCTGACACAAAGCCTTAAAATCCCCTTATTCAAATTACACTTATTAGTCCAATTTAGCAATGATTTGATGACTATAAATGTTGCTACCTAGCAGTTGCCAATACCTAATTTTACAGAGGAAAAAGTCACGAAAAACAGCTGTTGTCGAGTGATGGCGCTAAACACACATTATCATTGTCTTAAAAGGTGAGTTAAAGACACTAAATACTAAAATACATGTACACTTATTGATATGTTTATTCTTGATGTGAGTTTTTTATGATTTATGGTTATTATAATGATTGTGAACACAAGGTTAACCATGGAAAACCAAATATCAAGTATTCTGCGTTAGTTTAGGCAGGCCATGTAGTCAAGTTCCGCTATCAGCTGATTGGAAAAATTCCAACCCCACCCATATCAGCTGATCCCATTCCTATGCACTCAATTGGCCACTCTCAAACAGGACGCCTTACTTAACCCTCTATGGTATGGTGTTGCCTCCAGGCAACATAGTTTATATTTAATAAAATGAAACACCAATTTATTGGTCAAACCTATCTCAGGGAAGAAGAACTCAAATACTAATCAATGAAAGTGCAAAAAATTGGTCACATGACCCACAGGGGTCCATTTTGTGCCCTCTTTCAGTACATGTGCACAGGTCACATGGCTCCATATTTTTTCCAATGAAAAGTGAATTTTTCACTAGTTTCCGTCCAGTTAATCACCCACAAATCACCCACTTCACTGGTAAGTAAAGAAGTATTTTCAAGAACTTAACATTATTTTAACTTAATCCTTCCTTCACTCCTGGCTTATATAGTGCACTCAACAGCCATTCACTTTATAGGGAATTAGATAATCAGTAAACAAGTGAGCGATTTTGGACACCGAGAGTCGATTCCGGGGCTGGAGTCGACCCCAACTCTATAGGGCTATTCAGAGTTGAGTAATCGACTCTTTTGGAGTCGACTCCCCATCACTAGTTTTGGCTGTAAATGGTCTTTTCCATCTATGATCTATGGCAGGGTTTTTCAAACTTTATGATGCCAAGGACCCCCAAATATGATGAACCTTTTATGAGGGACCCCCCCTTCCTAAAATCCATCTGTATATTTTTATGTATGAAAAAACATTAAAACTGTTAGATAAATAGTAAATGTGACATTATAAATGTTGTTTCCAAAATTAAACTGGCTATACTGGCTATACTCAGAACTTTATTTGTTCTTGAAAAATGACTTGTATAAGCAACTTTCACAATAAATGTATGCAAGCAGCTTACATACTGCGTTAAGAATACTGCCTTACATTCCCAGTGAGCGAGATAAAGGGGACTATAGTGAGAGAAACTCACTGGAAAGACATACAAATCTGGAAAATACATATACGACAAGAAAGACGTTTAGAAATGAAACAGTTAGAATGTTTAGTAAACTTAATCCATTTTTGCTTTGTCTTTTTATCCTCTGAAATTTTCTGGGGACCCCCTGGAACCTTCTGGAGGACCCCTGGGGGTCCCCGGACCCCAGTTTGAAAACCCCTGATCTATGGTAGACTTTGATAAATAAAACATAATCCCTTTTTACGCATATGCTTAAAGGCCTTAAAACGCTTAAACCCCGTTAATTGTTGCTTGCAGCTGTAATTGATGTTATTTTTTCTGTACACCACTTCATGAGATTTATTCACTCATAACATTTGTAAAATCAATCCATGCATGTGATGTTGTCGTGCAAGAGTTGTGAGATCTGCTGCAGCAGGCAGTGCAGGCCAGATGACACATTGTTTGATCAGATGCGAATAACTAGATGAGACGGGGAGCAGGTGGCATATCGGCTGATGTCAATGCTCTGGAGCTGTGTGCATATTTATGGTTGAGTTAACAGAGTATAATCGTTTAAATTATGATGTCATCATAAAATCAACCTCTCTGTGTTGATTGTGGTCTTAGCACTGTTCATGCAGTTTTTTTAAAATATCAGTACAATGTAAAAGTATTTATGTACACAATAAGTACATTGTATCAAATGATTCATTTAAAGGTCCCGTTCTTCGTGTTTTTTTGAAGCTTTGATTGTGTTTACAGTGTGCAATATAACATGTGTTCATGTTTCACGTGTAAAAAAACACAGTATTTTTCACACAATGTACTCATCTGTACACCGCTGTTTTCACTCTCCTAAAAACGGCTGATGAGTTCCTTTATTCTATGAAGTCCCTCCTTCAGAAATACGTAACGAGTTCTGATTGTGCCAGCGGTTCCTGTGTTGTGATTGGACAGCAGCTTAGCGCATGTGGAAAGGTCACGCCTCTTAACGGGAGATGTATGCGCTCAATGATCTCTACAGCGTCCCTGGGAAAGCCAAACAAAGGTGATTTGACTCCGGGATGAAAATAACAGCGTCTCGGCGACATGGCGACAAACACACTCAAACGCAACACTTCCTTTTCTCCACGCGACACTTCCTCTTCTCCACGTGGGACAGCAACAAGACCACGCCCCCTTTTTTCGCGTATTCTTGTGGGCGGAGGTTAGTCTGTTCTACTGTTCTACTGACGTCATTTATGAAGGAAGTACCAGGATGTAGTCCAAGCCGGCCGTTCGCTGTAGGCTTTGAAAGGGAACTTCTGTTAAATAAAATATCTCGCTTGGCATTGAACTTTGAGCTTTATAATTTTACAGGTATTATTTATGCTCTAACAGCAACATTACACACTAACTAAAGTTTGAACAATAGGATCACGAAGAACGGGACCTTTAAATGTTAGTACATAGTAGGTTAAAGACACTTCTTATAAAGGGAGACCCAATATTTAATCTTAGTTTAATGTGAGAGGATTCAGAGAAACTGAGAAGTATGACTAATGATGACAAATGATGGCTGCAGTCACTTCATCTGGACTCCAAGGTGGTCACAACTACTTTCATTTTCAACTGTTCAACTGGAAATCCTGCAAATGGAACTGACTTGATCATGAATGTTTTATGAATCATAAAAAGCTCATGAATTATTTAGCACGTTTTACTATGGCTCTCATTCTTTAGCGTAGGCGATTTCTCAGACTCTGATGTGTCTTTTAGGGAGTTATTAGTTTGAAAAGACAGAAGAGACAGATACGGATTAGACTGGACTGCACTGTAGCCACAACAAGCAACAGTGACCTTGTTTCACACCTCACAGAGAGAGACACACATAGCATTGCAATCAGTACATTACTCTCTTTCAGACTGAAAGGTGTGCTGGCACCTAAAAGAGTTGCAGGAATTGCTAATGGCTAATACGGTTTTGAAAACATTATCCCCTCTTTTCTTTTCTCCCTCTGGTTTTGCACTCTGTAATAAAAACAGATTTTGAGTTCAGTTTATAGATCGCTTTCTTTTACTTTCTTTTATTATTTTATGTCACGAGTAAAGCCAATCGAATAGTCAATCGACTATTCAATTAATATATAGTATACAAATACTAATGATTCACACAATGATATTGGAACAGCCTTTGCTTCCTTTGAACTTTAAATTAAAATTCTATAATAGTTTTTTTTTTTTACTACAAGAGAAAACATATTTATTAAATAGTTTTTCTTTCTTTTTGGTCAACATTTTCCCAAACAAAATGAGCAAAAAACTGTCACATAAGTGTTATTACTGATGAAGTGGACAATGGAGTTTTAGGCACCTGGCCATTTCAAACAATAAGAACAAATTAAACTGCAAGCAGCGATGAAAGGGCCCTCGCACCCGGGGTCACCGCCACCTGGTGGCTTCGGGAAACAGCAAATAGTGGGCGACATGCATTTAAGCTGTTAAATATAGGAGAAATATGGCAAAGTCACTTCGCTGTGCCACACTTCCTGTGGCGCTTTGACTATAACTGAATATTGACATGTAGATCAGGTAGGTCAGGACTATTATCAAACAAATCGCATACATTAGCACTTAGCAGAGTGTTACATGATTTAACATGTTTCTAGCATGTTTGGGACTTCTTGGCTTCATATTTAAATGTGTTTCTGGGAGTTAATTAGATTCGATTCAACTTTATTGTCATTACACAAGTACAGGTACAAGGCAACGAAATGCAGCTTAGGTCTAACCAGAAGTGCAATAGCAGCAAGTGCAGGATATCCAAAGGTTGCATAAGTGCATGATATACAATGGATGAATAAGTGCAGGACATGGATATGTACTGAATATATTCACTCACCTAAAGGATTATTAGGAACACCTGTTCAATTTCTCATTAATGCAATTATCTAATCAACCAATCACATGGCAGTTGCTTCAATGCATTTAGAGTTGTGGTCCTGGTCAAGACAATCTCCTGAACTCCAAACTGAATGTCAGAATGGGAAAGAAAGGTGATTTAAGCAATTTTGAGCGTGGCATGGTTGTTGGTGCCAGACGGGCTGGTCTGAGTATTTCACAATCTGCTCAGTTACTGGGATTTTCACGCACAACCATTTCTAGGGTTTACAAATAATGGTGTGAAAAGGGAAAAACATCCAGTATGCGGCAGTCCTGTGGGCCAAAATGCCTTGTTGATGCTAGAGGTCAGAGGAGAATGGGCCGACTGATTCAAGCTGATAGAAGAGCAACTTTGACTGAAATAACCACTCGTTACAACCGAGGTATGCAGCAAAGCATTTGTGAAGCCACAACACGCACAACCTTGAGGAAGATGGGCTACAACAGCAGAAGACCCCACCGGGTACCACTCATCTCCACTACAAAGAGGAAAAAGAGGCTACAATTTGCACAAGCTCACCAAAATTGGACAGTTGAAGACTGGAAAAATGTTGCCTGGTCTGATGAGTCTCGATTTCTGTTGAGACATTCAGATGGTAGAGTCAGAATTTGGCGTAAACAGAATGAGAACATGGATCCATCATGCCTTGTTACCACTGTGCAGGCTGGTGGTTGTGGTGTAATGGTGTGGGGGATGTTTTCTTGGCACACTTTAGGCCCCTTAGTGCCAATTGGGCATCGTTTAAATGCCACGGCCTACCTGAGCATTGTTTCTGACCTAGTCCATCCCTTTATGACCACCATGTACCCATCCTCTGATGGCTACTTCCAGCAGGATAATGCACCATGTCACAAAGCTCGAATCATTTCAAATTGGTTTCTTGAACATGACATTGAGTTCACTGTACTAAAATGGCCCCCACAGTCACCAGATCTCAACCCAATAGAGCATCTTTGGGATGTCGTGGAACGGGAACTTCGTGCCCTGGATGTGCATCCCACAAATCTCCATCAACTGCAAGATGCTATCCTATCAATATGGGCCAACATTTCTAAAGAATGCTTTCAGCTCCTTGTTGAGTCAATGCCACGTAGAATTAAGGCAGTTCTGAAGGCGAAAGGGGGTCAAACACAGTATTAGTATGGTGTTCCTAATAATGTGAGTGTATATATAGAGAGATGGTTATTACTATAAACAGAATTTACAGGTGAATATGTACAATGAATAAATATACAGATGGCTATTACTTTAAACAGAATTTACAGGTGAATATGTACTATGTGTCACAGTGTCTGGTTGTGTTTCCCTGGGTTGTCACTAGAGGTCCTTGTTCTCACGGTGTCTTTCACATTTTGACTGCATTTCCCAGCATTCTGTCTGTCACTCATCAGTTCATTGCACTCAGCTGTTTCCCATCACCTTGTTAGATCTGTGTGTATATATACCCTGTCTGTTTTAGTATGTGTCACGGAGTCCTTGTTTGTATCACCCCACTTCCTAGTTCTGTTTTTGCATTTGTCTTGTTCCTGTTAATGTTGGATTCCTCTATTTGGATTTTGACCTATGCCTGGACTGACCACTGTTTTTGGATTACCCTTATTAAATTATACACTTACTGCATACTGGATCTTCTTCCTTTTCCTTGTGTGGGATCGTGACAGAAGGACTCCGTCACACCTAGATCCAGCGGTATGTGTTCCAACTTCTCCTCCCCAGCCACCGAGCGGGAGAGGAGAGATATGTTTGAGGGAACCCGCCTAGTCATTTTTCGTGGGACCCGGGGAGGTCGCAGAGGAGGTGGTGGTCGAGAGGAAGTCCAACACCACTTTCCACCATGGCCCCCATTCGACCCGGGGCTCGTGAAAGACGGACCGGAACCACCATCTCGCCGTTACGGACGGAGAAGAGGGAGGAGGAACACGTCTGCCAATTCAGAGACTGTTCAAGTCCCGTCTGCCCAGTCAGAGACTGCTCACGTCACGTCTGCCGAGACAGAGACTGTTCATGTCCCGTCTGCCCAGTCAGAGACTGCTCACGTCACGTCTGCCGAGAGAGAGACTGTTCAAGTCCCGTCTGCCCAGTCAGAGACTGCTCACGTCACGTCTGCCGAGCCAGAGACTGTTCATGTCCCATCTGCCCAGTCAGAGATGGTTCAAGCCACGTCTGCCCAGTCGGAGACAGATCGGGAGATGCCCGAGGGCCGGGGGGGCACTGCTTGGCTATTTAGAGCATTTAGCTCGGATCCTGGAGACACCCTTCAAACCTTCAGTGTTGTCTGTTCCTGAGCCGGAGCCAGTGTCTGTTCCTGAGCCGGAGGCAGTGTCTGTTCCTGAGCCGGAGCCAGTGTCTGTTCCTGAGCTGGAGCCAGTGTCTGTTCCTGAGCCGGGGCCAGTGTCTGTTCCAGTTCCTGAGCCGGAGCCAGTGTCTGTTCCTGAGCCAGTGTCTGTTCCTGAGCCAGTGTCTGTTCCTGAGCCTGAGCCAGTGTCTGTTGCTGAGCCAGAGCCAGATCGGGAGATGCCCATTCTCATGGCCGGGGGGGCACTGGTCGGCTATCTAGAGCATTTAGCTCGGATCCTGGAGACGCCCTCCAGACCTTTAGTGTTGTCTGTTCCTGAGCCGGAGCCAGTGTCGGTTCCTGAGCCAGAGCCAGTGTCTGTGTCTGTTCCAGTTCCTGAGCCGGAGCCAGTGTCTGTTCCAGTTCCTGAGCCGGAGCCAGTGTTTGTTCCTGAGCCGGAGCCAGTGTTTGTTCCTGAGCCGGAGCCAGTGTCTGTTCCTGAGCCGGAGCCAGTGTCTGTTCCTGAGCCGGAGCCAGTGTCTGTGTCTGTTCCAGTTCCTGAGCCGGAGCCAGTGCCTGTTCCTGAGCCAGAGCCAGTGTCTGTTCCAGTTCTTGAGCCGGAGCCAGTGTCTGTTCCTGAGCCAGTGTCTGTTCCTGAGCCAGTGTCTGTTCCTGAGCCAGTGTCTGTTCCTGAGCCAGAGCCAGTGTCTGTTCCAGTTCCTGAGCCGGAGCCAGTGTCTGTTCCTGAGCCAGAGCCAGTGTCTGTGTCTGTTCCAGTTTCTGAGCCGGAGCCAGTGTCTGTTCCTGAGCCGGAGCCAGTGTCTGTTCCTGAGCCGGAGCCAGTGTCTGTTCCTGAGCCGGAGCCAGTGTCTGTTCCTGAGTCTGTGCCTGTGCTTGTGTCTGTTTCTGAGCCGGTGATGTCTGTTCCTGAGCCGGAGCCGGAGGCGTCTGTTCCTGAGCCTGAGCCGGTGGTGTCTGTTTCTGAGCCGGTGGTGTCTGTTCCAGTGCCTGAGCCGGTGGTGTCTGTTCCAGTGCCTGAGCCGGTGGTGTCTGTTCCAGTGCCTGAGCCGGTGGTGTCTGTTCCAGTGCCTGAGCCTGTGGTGTCTGTTCCAGTACCTGAACCGGTGGTGTCTGTTCCAGTGCCTGAGCCGGTGGTGTCTGTTCCAGTGCCTGAGCCGGTGGTGCCTGTTCCTGAGCCTGAGCCGGTGGTGTCTTTTCCAGTGCCTGAGCCGGTGGTGTCTGTTCCAGTGCCTGAGCCGGTGGTGTCTGTTCCAGTGCCTGAGCCGG
Source organism: Romanogobio albipinnatus (assembly GCA_023566225.1). NCBI lineage: Eukaryota > Metazoa > Chordata > Actinopteri > Cypriniformes > Gobionidae > Romanogobio > Romanogobio albipinnatus. Next base: position 56,185,901 of record CM042243.1, read on the forward strand.
TGTCGGTTCCAGTGCCGTGGCTGCCTGATCTCCGCGGGCCGCCCTGGCCACCTGAACTCCACGGGCCGCCCTGGCCGCCTGAACTCCGCGGGCCGCCCTGGCCGCCTGAACTCCACGGGCCGCCCTGGCCGCCTGAACTTTTTGTTTCCCCGTTCCCTTCCTGGTCTGTTTCCCCCTTCTCTTCCTGGTCTGTTTCCCCCTTCCCTTCCTGGTCTCTTTCCCCGTTCCCGCCCTGGTCTGCCCCTCCCGTCCCGCCCTGGTCTCTTTCCCCGTTCCCGCCCTGGTCTGCCCCTCCCGTCCCGCCCTGGTCTGCCTCTCCCGTCCCGCCCTGGTCTGTCCCGCCCTGGCCGCCTGAAGGGTCGTCTCCGCCCTGGCCGCCTGAAGGGTCGTCTGCTCCGCCCTGGCCGCCAGATGAACTGTCATCTCCATCCTGGCCGCCAGTTAAGCCATTACCCCCTGTCCTGGTTCCTCGCCATGGACCTGGCCCACCATCCCTCCCCCTGATCCTCCACCTTTCCACCTCCCTCCTGAACCCTTTGTGTTGTGTGTAGTTACGTCTTGGAGCGTCTGGTAGCCGCTCTGTAGGGAGGGGGTACTGTCACAGTGTCTGGTTGTGTTTCCCTGGGTTGTCACTAGAGGTCCTCGTTCTCACGGTGTCTTTCACATTTTGACTGCATTTCCCAGCATTCTGTCTGTCACTCATCAGTTCATTGCACTCAGCTGTTTCTCATCACCTTGTTAGATCTGTGTGTGTATATATACCCTGTCTGTTTTAGTATGTGTCACGGAGTCCTTGTTTGTATCACCCCACTTCCTAGTTCTGTTTTTGCCTTTGTCTTGTTCCTGTTAATGTTGGATTGCTCTATTTGGATTTTGACCTATGCCTGGACTGACCACTGTTTTTGGATTACCCTTATTAAATTATACACTTACTGCATACTGGATCTTCTTCCTTTTCCTTGTGTGGGATCGTGACACTATGAGTATAATATAATATACAGATGGCTTACTATAAACAGAATTTTACAGATAGAGGTATACAATATGTTAGGCTAAGATGAGGAATATAGCAGTGGATTAAGGTAGTGCAATGAAGTATGGACAGAAGCTATCCGAAAAAAAAGTGTAAAGTGCAGTGGAAGTGATTGCATATTACAGTTAGAAGTACGGTGCAAAATGCAAATGTAAACAGTTGGTACTATAAATACAGTCGGCAGTGCAAATGAGCATAATCCAGTTAAGGTATGGTAGTGCAAGATGCATAAGTAAACAGTTAAAAAAAAAAAAAAAAACAGTTCCAGTAGTGTAAATAAAAAAGTGAAGGCAGATGTGAGGTGGGAGAGGAGAGTTAGCAGTATATGAGGGAAGTGGATCAACGGGGGTTCGAGTTTAATAAAGAGACAGCTCTGGGGAAAAAACTGTTCTTAAGTCTGCTGGTCCTGGTCCGGAGGCACCTGAGACGCCTGCCGGAGGGCAGGAGAGAAAACACTCTGTGGGCTGGGTGAGAGGAGTCCTTAAGGATGCTGCGAGCTCGATGCAGACAGCGTTTCCTCTGGATGTGCTCGATGGCAGGTAATGGAGTCCCTGTGATGCGCTGGGCAGTTTTCACCACCCGCTGCAGTGCCTTGCGCTCCGCAACAGAGCAGCTCCCATACCATACTGCCACACAGTTGGTCAGGATGCTTTCTATTGCGCAGCGATAGAAGTTCACCAGGAGAGCTGAGGAGAGCTGTTTCTTCCTCAGTGTCCTCAGGAAGAAGAGGCGCTGGTGAGCCTTCTTGACCAGACTGGAGGTGTTGGTCGTCCACGACATGTCCGCCGAGATGTGGATCCCCAGGAACTTGAAACTGGAGACACGCTCAACAGCCATTCCATTGATGTGGATGGTGTCGTGTGTGCCTCTTGACTCTTTCCTGAAGTCCACGATGAGCTCCTTCGTTAATAATAATCACAGTGTAAAACATGACATTTCCTTTTGCCAGCAGGTGGCACTATGACTAACTGAATATTGGCATGTAGATGTCTTTAGGCAAGGACTCTTAGCAAACATGTGAAGTTTGGCGCAGATCGGACATAGTATGCCTTACAACAGCTTCCTGTGTCATGGCGAAACATCAGACTTTGTCAGGCCACCACAGACACGCCCTTTAGGGAAAGCTCAATATATTTGTAATTTAACTTCACCAAGGTCTTTAGATTAGACTTTGCAAATATGATGTTAATCTGATAAAATCTCTAGGAGTTTGTTAAAGTAAAATGTCTGGAATTGGTAAAAACTGCAAAAAAAAAATTTGCAGAGAAAATTCTAAATATCTCACTTCCTGTTGGGTTTTCAGATTTTGCTTCTTTGGACTTTTTTGTAGGTATTGGGCTGTTACATGTGTCTACCGAATTTCATACTTGTACGTGAAATGTAGCTCGGACGGCGCTTAATTGAAATTTTGTAGGTGCCGCTATCAAGCCATTTTGGCACGCCAAATTCTGAAACCCATATCAGACGTAAATTTTCACCAAACATTTTTTATATGGGCTTAAATATTTGAAATTGTTTCCAGACCCAAAAGGAACATATGCTTCATAATTACTGTAATTTTGCGATGACAAGACAAGAACATGAAGACAAGACTTATATTTACTAAGAGCTGTTCACATCCTCAGACTGGGAATTATGCATTTCTATGGCAACACTAGTCAGGTGGTACAAGTAGGAGCTCTCCGAGAATTCCCAGATTACAAGTTGTAATTATGAGCTCTACGAGTTGAGATCTCGTATTTACTGTAATTACAACATGGCGTAAATGCACTTATACACTGATCAGGCATAGCATTATGACCACCTTCCTTATATTGTTTTGTTCCCTGTTTTGCTGCCAAAACAGCCCTGACCTGTCGAGGCATGGACTCCCCCTTTGTTCAGCACATCATGTGAGATGGTGGTCCAGTGGGTTAAACCACTGAACTGATATGCAGAAGGTTGCTGGTTCGATCCCATTGGTCACCACCAGTGTGTCCTTGAGCAAGGCACTTTACTCCATGTTGCTCCAGGGGGATTGTCCCTGTAATAAGGGCACTGTAAGTCGCTTTGGATAAAAGCGTCTGCCAAATGCATAAATGTAAACGTAAAATGATGCTCGATTGGATTGAGATCTGGGAAATTTGGAGGCCCAAGGTTTCCCAGCAGAACATTCCCCAAAGTATCACACTGCCTCCACTGGCTTGCCTTCTTCCCATAGTGCATCCTGGTGCCATGTGTTACCCAGGTAAGCGACGCACATGCACCCGGCCTTACGTGATGTAAAAGAAACCGTGATTCATCAGACCAGCCCACCTTCTTCCATTGCTCCGTGGTCCAGTTCTGATGCTCATGTGCAGGGCCGGATTGGGACTCATTTTCAGCCCTGGAGTTTCATGCCTTAGACCGGCCCATTTTAGTTCACGACTGACTATATTAAAATAATGTAATTAAAACCTCAGTGAATATAAGTCTGCAATAGGCGCACTGTTCTCTACAGCCATGTAATTCTTTGTATTTTTTTAAAATATCATCATTCCAATTCAGTGTAAAAACAGTAGCCCAAGTTTTGCTTCACAGTGAATATTTATTAGAACTGTAAATAACAGGACAGTATCAGAATCTATTTTCTTTAAGAATTAGTATTCATAAATATCCAAACATTGAAATGAAGAAAAAAATATGAAAAATAAAGATTAAAATAAAATGTATTGCACTTTCTAATGACAGTAGCATCTCTTTTTTAAGGAAACAGCTGCTTTACAACTTCAGATATTTTTCACAAATATGAGAACATTAGTTAAAGAATTAAACAAGTATTGCACTGTTATCTAAAAAATAATTGTTTTAGATTTAGCTTGTTTTAAGCAACAACAACATCATTTCTTTTGCCATTTCACTTGTCCAGTAAATGTATCTTGAATTAAGAATATTTTACATTTATGCATTTGGCAGACGCTTTTATCCAAAGCGACTTACAGTGCCCTTATTACAGGGACAATCCCCCTGGAGCAACATGGAGTAAAGTGCCTTGCTCAAGGACACACTGGTGGAGACTGCTGGGATCGAACCAGCAACCTTCTGCATATCAGTTCCATGGTTTAACCCACTGGACCACCATCTCACCATCTCACCATCTCACCATCTCACCATCTCACCATCTCACCATCTCACCATCTCACCATCTCACCATCTCACCATCTCACCATCTCACCATCTCACCATCTCACCATCTCACCATCTCACCATCTCACCATCTCACCATCTCAATATATTTTATATATTTGAACTGGAAACAAGTAAGATACTAAGTAAGAAAAGCATTTTTTCAGTGATAATGTTTGCTTATTCACACACTATGGTACAATAGACCTGTGTCTTTCACAGTGAGAGCATTAGTCTCTTCACAACTGGGTCCTGGCTCTCTTTCTGACACTAAGCGAAATTTGTTACATTTATTTCTCACCACAAATATCCCCTTTTTACAAAGCTTTCAAATCAAGTCAAGTCAGTTTCATTAATGTATTGCTGAATCATCAGCTATCATTAATTATCTCAGGGCATTTTTCATTGAGCAGGGCTTTTCATTACTATTAGTTCTTCTGAATGACAATCCTACCTGCCCATTCTGGTGTGTTGGGCTCATGATTGGAGCTTGGTAACGTTACTGGGCCTTGCTCCTCACTGTTAGCAGCAAACCGGACTAGAGGCGGCTGCTGCTGAAGAGCAACAAGAAAAAGTGTGATACATGAACGTGATTTGCAGACAACGTTGTTTTGCTCGGTCGCTAGCATCTTGCACTGCTCCTTACTGCTACTTACCGGCCTCGTCGTCTTCATTTGTTTTTTTGAGGAAAAATGTGCTCAGCTTAGAACATTTGGCCACGTCAGTTTCCAAAGCTTTCTTCTTTTTTTATTCTGGCCTTTTCAACGCCGCCTTTGTGCTTCCTATTATCCATTTTTATCTGACTTTTTTATTTTGAGCAACTTGCAAGGTGCTGTGTCGGGGCGGGGCCAGGGAGTCAAAAGATAATCACGTCACCATTAACCTGCAGGCTGCACTCTGCGAGAAAATATTAAATAAAAAAGAGTGGAGCGGTAAAATAATAAATAAAGATGTGGGGCTGTTGTAAGTGCAGGCAGCCTAGGGACAGCATCCATATTTCAACCCAGTGCCATGACAACAACGGCCCTCGCGGCCAAAAAAACAGACCGGCCCACCGGGAATTTTCCCGGTGCTCCCGATTAGCCAATCCGGGCCTGCTCACGTGCCACTGTTGGTGCTTTCCGCGGTGGACAGGGGTCATCATGGGCACCCTGACTGGTCATCGGCTATGAAGCCCCATACACAACAAACTGAGATACACTGTGTATTCTGACACATTTCTATCAGAACCAGCTTTAACTTCTTGAGCAATTTGAGCTACAGGAGCTCGTCTGTTTGATCGGACCATACGGGCCATTTCTCTCTCTCCACATGCATCAATGAGCCTTGACCCTGTCATGGCTCTTGTTAAAATGAGCTCAAATCCTTACGCTTGCCCATTTTTCCTGCTTCTATCACATCATCTTTGAGGACAAAATGTTCACTTGCTGCTTAATATATCCCACCCACTAACAGGTGCCGTGATGAAGAGATAATCAGTGTTATTCACTTCACCTGTCATAATGTTATGCCTGATCAGTGTATATTTCTTATTTTGAAAATAACCCAACTGCAAATCATACTGCCCCCTCTCATGGTGTCTGTTTGGGTTTTTAAAGACCAGCAAAAGCATTATGCTAGCTGCCAGTTAAGTTTTCTATTATTTCTATAAAGATTTTTATGGCTTCATCCCAATTTGCATACTTACCCAAAACCCACTAAATGTACATGGAATGGTGGAAATTCTACATGACAAGAATCTGAATTTCCTTCTTTCAGTATTTATTCTTTAATATTCATCTGGATGGCATTCTAAAAGAATAGTGCATAAGATTATCAATAACAGGAAAGCAATCTGACATATGAATTGGTTAAAATCTATTGTTTTACCTGCCGCTTACAAGCAAAACATTTTTAAAAAGTTCACCAGCAGTCATATGATTGTCTATGATTGTCTCCTTCTCTTCTGATGAAATGACAACTCTAAATTTTAGCCAATACAGGTTTAAAACTAGCTCAATTTAACCTACGCTGGACTCTTAAGCCATCTACACAAATGATTAAAGTCAACTTCTATGTGGCATGTAGTAATAAATGCTTAATAAACATTAAAAGGCATTTAAAGTTATTTATTAGGTATTCATCAGTCACTAGGGGCAAATCAGTGTTGAGGCTTTACAGTACTGAGGGGTCAAAGGTGAACTCCACTCTTTCAGTCATCATCAATCACAGGCAGCAAATAAAGTACACAGGACACTGAGGACACAAAACCACAAAGAGACTCTACAAGCTATTGTGAATCGTCTTCTATCTGTGGGATACCCTCACAGACTTCCCAGCATGCTTTCCTTTCTAGAACTATAGAGGATTTCTCCTTTTTGCCCATTATTGGAGCACCAAGCCTAAATAGCATCGATTTAACAAGCGGGGGAGGTGCAAAACTCTGGCAAGTGAAATCCGGCCCTGTGTTACATTAATGGATCCACAGAGCAGAGCATTAAACTGCTTCCTGTGACGTATAAATCAAGTCCAGCACTGCCCTGTTCCTCCTCCAGTAGGAGCCTTTTTATACGCCATTAAAGGTGCACTGTTGATGTGTGAAATCCCCAAAACAAACACTCCCCTGCCCAAAAGATCACACCCCTATCTTGATGCCTACCCACCCACATTCAGGTACACGTTATATAACACAGGAAACGACTATGGTAGAATTGCTAAGTGATAGCAATTTATGTTACTATGATTTAGGTCGAATGTCTAATTGTTATTTAGCTCCTCTACTCCTTCGATGGCAAAGTCATCCCTTCCTTCCCAAAAATAATAATGGATAATGACAATGGGCTGGGTTTTTTGTGACGTCGACCCAGGGACGTTTCTAGCCATTCTGACGCCCTAGGCGAAATCCTTATTGGTGCCCCCAGTCAAATTTTAAAAAGCAACATTGGTATTACTGATATTAATTAACAAATACATACATACCAAATTATATTTGTATATATTTGTTAATAAGGATTCAAATTAATAGCCAGATGCCTGTATAGCCCTAGGCCTATAATATATAGCCTATATTTGTGCAGTCCCTAGTTGCTAAGAAATTGTTCTCAGACATAACTACATAATTATTATGTGTTATTAGTACAATTCACATGAAAGATTCAGTGTGTTTTTTGTTACTCATTGATGCGTGAACGTCCCCTTTAAATAACGCAACACTTTGCCCTCTGTGTGTACGACACTGCTTGCGTTAAGCACTATTAGAACTGAATGAATCGATTCAGCATTCAACACCATCCGTAAAGATACGTTAAATTCGTCAACGTGATTTAATAAAGGATGTATTCATGTTGTGAATTTGCACATTTTATTATTCCATTTTTAAATTGGCCGCTAAAGTTTTATATGGGACAATTACAAAACACACTGATTCTTTTAACAATGCATTGGCGCAAAAACATTTTGGAGGTGCAATTAAGAGAAGAAAGCTTTATAGAGTCGAAATATAACTGATCATCATGAAATGCTGAAGTAAGTGTGCAGTTATATTTTGCCTCTAACATACACACTGAGCAATGCTATCTGCCCATTCACAGCGTGATTTCTAGACTGCCACAAATACTGCCCTAACAAAATACAGATTTGTACCTGTTATTTTAATTGGCCTTGAATTTAGCTTTATTCTATGGTTAAAAAAAGTGTTACCTTGCCAAAGCATTGACGAGTTCATTGATCTAATGGTGTTGTTGAGGCTCCAAACGCAAACTCTGATCTGATGGCATATAGGAATCGTCAGATTGACAGTTCTCTGATCCAATAGTGTGGGGGAACTAGTGAGGGCGGCAATCACATTTTAGGGTGGGTACACACAAACATCAGTGCCAGATATGCGCTTATTGGCGTCCCCCCCCCCCCCCCCCCCTACTGATGGCGCCCTAGGCGACCGCCTAGTTTGCCTATGCCTAAAACGGCCCTGCGTCGACCTGTAAATGCAGACACGACGGCTGGATTGCATTTACATTACACTGAGATCCGATCACAATGCGTCCTCCACTACCTCCGTACCAGGACACGCTGATCGGGTAACATTCCGATCACAAACACGTTTACACTTGTCTTTTCAATGCGTACGTGGCCAACATCCAGATACAGGTCACATGTTAATGCCAAGTGTAAACGCAACCAAGGACGCATTGTGATCGGAACTCAGTGTAACGTAAACGCCATCCAGCCGTCGCGTTTGCATTTACAGGTCGCCATCACACAAACCCCCGCCCATGTCTTGATGTTGACGAGTGTAAACTCGCCATGTCATGATTGACTGATGATCCGATCTGCTTGAAGTGTAAACGCAGCCTATAAGTAACGTTGGACCTACATGTCTACTAACTCTCATTAGAGTGTTAGTAGAGTATAGACTGGTAGGGTTAGGGTTAAAATAAGTTGACAAGTTTGCAGAGTTACATATAGTCAGTAGAATGTCTGTTGAGGAGCATCAAAATAATGAGTACTTATACTCTAATGAGAGTTAAGCCCCGTTTCCACCGAAATTACCCTGAACAATTTTTACGAGGAACTTTTTTTACAGGAACTTTTTTCCCCCCAGACCTGCATCTGAGTCTGCGTTTCCACTGCGGTCTAAAGTACCGTGAAGATTAGGCAAATTAGTTCAGAGACGTGGGACTGCGCGCGACTGTTCCTCCCAGTCACAGACGGACAGGAATCATTTGTGTGCGATACTGTCTGCAACAATAACAAGTATTGAGATGCAAGCAGCGCTGCTTTTCCTAGTTATGTATTGGTTTACTAAAGATGTAATTAACAAAACGGCGGGAAAGAGACGAGCAGGGCCGTTTGAAGGAATTTGGGGGCCCTAAGCAAAATGGACATGGAGGCCCCCCCACCCGCACGCACGCACGCAAAGCCTAAAGGAACCACAGCATAGCCATACAGTTTAAGTTCACCCACACTTTATATAAACTTTATATAAACCACACTAAATAAAAAATGTTTACGGTGCAAATACCGCTGTTGCATATGTAACCCCTCCTGTTCGAACCGCCCTGCTCCAAGCGGGACTCGAACCCAGGTCCGCCGGCATGAGAGTCGGACGGTCTAACAAGGAGGCTAAAGGCTGCAACTTCTAGTGTCAGTCGCTAGAGCGTCTCTTGAGATCAGAGGAGTGAGGTTTACTCGCACAGCAACTACTAGCTGGCCTCCGTTACACTCACCCCCCTAAACCTCACCCCCATCCGGGTCACGGCACCAATGTCACCCCTTCTGTTCGAACCTACCCTCTCCAAGCGGGACTCGAACCCAGGTCCGCCGGCATGAGAGTCGGACGCTCTAACAAGGAGGCTAAAGGCTGCAACCCCTAGCGTCAGTCGCTAGAGCGTCTCTTGAGATCAGAGGAGTGAGGTTTACTCGCACAGCAACTACTAGCTGGCCTCCGTTACACTCACCCCCCTAAACCTCACTCCCATCCGGGTCACGGCACCAATGTCACCCCTTCTGTTCGAACCTACCCTCTCCAAGCGGGACTCGAACCCAGGTCCGCCGGCATGAGAGTCGGACGCTCTAACAAGGAGGCTAAAGGCTGCAACCCCTAGCGTCAGTCGCTAGAGCCTCTCTTGAGATCAGAGGAGTGAGGTTTACTCGCACAGCAACTACTAGCTGGCCTCCGTTACACTCACCCCCCTAAACCTCACTCCCATCCGGGTCACGGCACCAATGTCACCCCTTCTGTTCGAACCTACCCTCTCCAAGCGGGACTCGAACCCAGGTCCGCCGGCATGAGAGTCGGACGCTCTAACAAGGAGGCTAAAGGCTGCAACCCCTAGCGTCAGTCGCTAGAGCGTCTCTTGAGATCAGAGGAGTGAGGTTTACTCGCACAGCAACTACTAGCTGGCCTCCGTTACACATAAAATGTTAATATTTTCAACAATTGAACATTTGCAAAAAACACCACTGTACCATTAAAAAATGCTTGTAGACCTTTAAGAAACTATTTTTAAAACATCTATAAACATTATAGACGGACCAGATATTCCTAACACTTAGTTAAGGGTTACTAGTTGGTTTGTAAACTGTCTATAAACATTATTTGGATGGTTATTATAAAGTTGCAACAGATGACGATAATACCTTGTTAAATAGTTAATAAACAGTACCAGTAAAACGTGGGTTGTCCTGATACTGTACTTCAAAATGTAACAGTGTAAAAATTGCCACACAGAATAAAGTAAATGTTCAAGATCCATTGGTAACTTATAAAAATAATGTCATATTTGCATAAACTGTCACTACCATATATCCCGACACTAGCACATTAAGATAAGCTATGAAAAAATCATCTGCCTCTTTCTGTACCCTTCCCCAGATCTGTGCCTTGATACAATCCTGTCTCGGAGGTCTACAGACAATTCCTTGGAATTCATGGCCTGGTTTGTGCTCTGACATCCTCTGGTAACTGTGGGACCTTATATAGACAGGCGAGTGCCTTTCCAAATCAAGTCCAATCAACTGAATTTACCACAGGTGTGCTGCGTCCCAATTCGCATACTATCCGTACTAAATAGTATTCGAAAAAAGAATTAGCATGTCCCAAATCGTAGTATGTTGAAAAGAGTATTCCAAAGATTCCCGGATGATATACTATTTCCGGTCAGAATTCGAAGTGCAGATCAACGCACACTCTAACGGCTGATATTGCCCACAACTCATTGCGAAATGGACGAGGATTCGATTAGAACTACAAACACGGATAAAAAGTGTTAAAAAACTACAAACATGACGGTTATGCGAGTCAGATGGTTAAGTAGAGAGGGTTAGATAAAGGGGTTTGAGTGATCAATTATCAGTATTTAACCTGACGAAAAGATATTTATTCAATATTATCCACATTATATTTCACCTGCAGCAGCATTGAGAACTTTTTTAATGATACGTTTGGCCATTAACTTTTAAATGCATCATTATATTTAAACTGCAAACACATGAGAGGAGTCTCTGCATTAAGACCCACGAATGGCAGATCAACGTGCGACTACATTTCTCTCCGATACGGCAGGAAATTAAATTGAATGTGGAGGATTTGAACTGTGACGACGATTGACAGGGCAGTTTAAACGGGGACGGGATGCACATAGCTAAGCGACAGAGTCCGTTAAAGATGACGAAGTAGTATGTCCAAAGCTTGCATACTCTTCAGCTACACACTCAAAAGTATGTACTTTTTCTTCACAAAAAGAGTACATACTTTTAGGACGTAGTATAAGTAGGCGAATTGGGACGCAGCAGTGGACTCCAATCAAGTTGTAGTTGTCGTTTTTCATTTTTAATAAATTTGCAAAGATTTCAAACAAACTTCTTTCACATTGTCATTGTCAGTTGTTTGTAGAATTAAGGGAAAAAAATAATTAATTTAATCCATTTTAGAATAAGGCTGTGACATAAAAGAATGTGGAAAAAGCGCTGTGAATACTTTCCGGATGCCCTATAATAGTCTATAATAGAAATGTTTCTTTGCAATTTTGAGTTATAAAGTCCAATATAAATAAAGTCAGAATTGTGAGCTATAAACATGCATTTGCAATTGGGAAAAAAAATCTGAATTGTGAGATAAAAAGATGATATTTTTATTCAGTGGCAGAATCAAGCTTCCATATAGAGTTGTAAATATGCTCAGTGGGATTTAAATGTTCTTCTTGTTTTTCACATGTTCATGCATCAGAAAATAATGAATATAAAATAATGCACTGATGCATATTTAAATGCAATTTCATTACTTTCAGATTGCATATTCATATGTCCTGCAGAGAGCCCCAGACCTCGCTCGCTGGGCTATACATCTCCATGGTAACCCGCCCTGGGCGTCAAAGGCCGCAGTTAAATTCCTCCAGGTTACTCAAACATGCTGACCATGTGTGGAGCGGGACAAATTAGAAAGCACACTGCTAGTTAATGTTTGTTGATCCCAGTTACTGTTGAGGAAATCTAGGAGAGAAATCTGGTGTTTGCACAAAATGCCGTTTTGCCTCTGTTTACAGCTCACATAGACACAACTGCCAGTGTTGACTCTGAGGAGGAGTGTAAGCTTGATTAAGAGTGTAAGGGAAACTGCCGTTGTTGACTGCGGACTGTAGCATTTCAGTGAACTTTAGCTTTATGTCCCCGATGTCTTAATTCACTAAAACATCACTGACTGTCAGTGGAAAACCTCACTACAATTTTCATCAGTGACAAAAATAATAAGACACCAGTTATGCATTCTTAAAAGCATGTCAAAGAAACATATCTCACTTTAAAACATCAAAAGCAAAGACAGCGTAAGGGATTGCTGCCCCCGGGACAAGCCTTTATGTTTGGACCCCCCTTTTTATTTAATCTCTCACTGCAGGGCAAGATTCCTGAGGGTCCCCACCTGTTACAACCTCTGATCATGAGCAGATCCTGCAACCCAAAATGAAAAAGAATTTTGAGAGGATTGCTTTGGATACAGATCAATTTGGAGAGCGTTTGGAGTTGAGATACACTCGTTATTTACCAACACGTTCTCACATCCAAACTCGTCACATATTGACGCTTGGTCAGGACACTTTTTAACGCACAGGGTACCCCGTTGCCTCATTTGTCATGTGTAGGGTATTCCATTTCTTTCTTTGAGAAACCTTTGGCGTCATACACAGACACGTTGGGCATGGGAATGTTATCATCATGATAAAATTATATAGGCCTATGGGGTTATAATTTTACCATCATGACCTGTTGGAGTGTGATTCTCAATTTAATCAGCCAGCATAATTTTGTTTCCATTTATTTATGTATTTTTTATTACGCTATTTAGACACGTTTGAACACGTAAACCAACCACACCCCTAAACCTACCCATTTGTGTATTATATGATAATAAAAGCAGGATATAACAGGCAGATACACAATTTATTCAAAAAGTAAAAATATTCCGAGTGTCCCGAGGCCAAATTATTGATTTGTGTAAAGAAATCCACCATCCGCCGTACATATGCACATATTAAAAAATTGCCGCCCGAAAAAACGTTACACTCTCATAGTGGAATTGCAATGGCTCTCGTATGTCTCGTGAATTGCGTTATACTAAAGAGCTGGTTGTATCTTTTGAATGAGACATGACTGCGTGCGTTCACGGAGCGGCGGGATCATTTCAGTGATTAAAACCAAAGTCCCTTTAAGACAAGTCATTTCACTCGGCGGCCATCTTTGAAACGCCTCTCGGGCATGCGAGTGCAGCTCCTATCTCTTTGAATGGGGAAACATCAAATTCTCAAATTCTCTGCTTGAATCATGATAAAAAAGCTAATGTGCATGCTCAATCCTAAACACTGCCTGTTTCTATTGCAACCAGAGCGGCAGCTGCAGTGACGCGATGACTTTACCAATCAACGATTGGCCCTTTCATTTAGAAGGTGGGGCTTATTCGGCATATTGGGTGTTGCACTTTCTCCCATTCATAAGTAATCGGAGTGCACCGTCTCCTATATATAAAGTCTTTGTAAACATGAAGATCCACTCTGTTCTCTGATATTGTGTGTTCTTCACATACAGACTTGGAATGCAACATGAGTTAATACTTTTATACTGTTTAGAAGTGGGTAGGTTTACGGTAGCCTGGCTCCGCACTCCTACGTACTTCTGCTCAATTTTAATTTTCCTTCAGTACGTCGTCTGGGTTTGCGGTATATTCGCTGGTTTTCTCCAGTCAAATTTTAACTGGTTCAATCAGCGAACAGAGGGAGTGTCTGAGAACGATGATGTTGATGTTGTGCACTAGTTTGAGTTGTAGTTCAGTAATGGCGGTGGAGAAAGGTGCGAGTGCCATTCGGTCCGTTGTGGCTACGCTGCCCAATATCCCGAAGATAAAACCGGAGCAAGAACAATTATTGCTGAGTTTTGTTGGTGGCCATGATGTTGTGGCCCTCCTCCCCATGGGGGTTCGGGAAAAGTTTGATTTTCCAGCTCGCTCCGTTAGTGGTGAAGGAGTTGGCTAAGACGAACGCATGACATACGTCATGACCAAAGGTTAGGGATTGATTATGGCAGATCCAGAGTGTCTCTGGGCAGATCCAATAGTTTTAAACTTCAACAGAAGTACCCGCCTTCAAGGAAGTTAACGCTTGTCAAAGGAGAGTGGCCAGACTCTCTGTACAAATGAAATGTACGAGAGTCTGGTAGGACCAGGTTAGGTTTACGGTACACTCTAAAAAATGCTGGGTTAAAAATAACCCAAGTTGGGATAAAAGCTGGGTTAAAACAACCCAATTGCTGAGTCCATTTTCAACCCAGTTTGGGGTATTTTTAACCCAGCATTTTTTAGAGTGTAGGAGTGGGGTAATTTGCCCCAAAATATAAAAGTAGCCTATAAATATTATTAAAATCTTTTTTTACAAAATGCAAAGACTTTTGCATCTGGATCTGACGCATAAGGCAAACAACTAAAAAAGCAATGGAGTACCCTGCGTGTCTGAAAATGACACTAAAGGGGTACCCTGTGCGTTAAAAAATGACGCCGAGGGGTCCTGACCAAGTGTCAATATGTGACTATAGATGACAATAGATGTATTTACACCACTGAAGAATGCTGCTCATTAATGCATTTCATCAACACATCTACCAATCACTTTCTTTTAATTCAACATGGCAAAGGAGTAAATAATGAAGTCTTGCATTTGCAGTAAAGGAATGGTTCAGGTCTATCAACAGCATTTGTGGCATGATGATGAAATGTCTCTGTATGTGAAAATATAAATTATTTAAAAGTGCAGTGTGTAGTATTCATGAGGATCTATTGACAGAAATGTAATATAATATATACGTAACTATGTTTTCAGTGGTGTATAAAGACCTTACATAATGAACCGTTATGTTTTTATTACCTAGAATGAGGCGTTTCTATCTAGCCCTAAATGGACAAACTGCTCTACTGTGCACTATAGCTACTCTCTGCTGTCTCAGACGATGACATCTTTGTCCTGTGTCAGCCACCATAGCTTCTCTATGTGCTTCGAAAGGGAGGAGTGAGCGGTGTGTTATTGCAATTCACAACCTCTGTCACGGGAAATAAGGAGGGATGCAAGTGCAAGTAAAAAATCTCATTTATTCAAGTCGATAGTCAGATGTGGAACACACAGACAGCAGGAGAGCGGCGACACAGGGACTTTGGTGGGCCGTGGCGAGGTGATCGTGGTGAAATCCGTGGAAGTGAATCAGAAGTGAAGAATCCAACGAAGAAACAATAATCCAGGGTGAAGACACGACAAACCAACTCCAAACGGAAGCACACACGAGGAAACCAGGAACAGAACAGGGAACTCCAACAAACGATCTGACAAACACGAGACGAAAGACAAGGGAATAAATAGGCAGTTCAGATTGAACACAGCTGCCGCTGATCAGCAATCAGCGGCGACGCCCACATGAAACAATTAACATGACAGCACAACATAAACACAGACCGCAGACCGAGACTGTGGATCTTCAACCGTGACAGTACCCCCCCTCCTAGGAATGCCTCTCGGCGTTCCCAGGAGCACCTACCTGCCGATTGTAATCATCGATAAGGGAGTGATCCAGGATGTCCCTAGCCGGAACCCAACTTCTCTCCTCCGAACCGTAACCTTCCCAGTCCACCAAGTACTGAAATCCGCGTCCCCTCCTTCTCGAGTCCAGAATGCGATTAACCGAATAAGTGGGTTCCCCGTCTACGAGACGCGGCGGTGGAGGAACCGGGGTAGGCGGATTAATGTGTGAATGAAACACGGGTTTGATCTTTGACACATGGAAGGCGGGATGAACTCTCCTGTACGCTGGAGGAAGTTTGAGTCGGACTGCCACCGGACTAATAATCTTGGTGACAGGAAACGGGCCAATGAATTTGGGAGCTAGTTTATTGGAGACGGAACGGAGAGGAATATTCTTGGTAGAAAGCCACACTTTTTGACCCACGACGTATACGGGAGGCTTCGACCGGTGGCGATCAGTCTTAGCCTTGGTGCGCGACCGCACTTGGAGAAGAGTCTCACGTGCTCTCGTCCAAGTGCGGTGACACCTCTGGACGAAGGCGTGAGCGGAGGGGACCGCGACTTCGGATTCCAGACTGGGAAAGATAGGTGGCTGGTAACCTAAACTACATTCAAACGGTGAGAGGCCCGTGGAAGACACTGGTAACGAATTATGTGCGTACTCAATCATAGAGAGTTGCTGACTCCAGGAGGAAGGATTCTTGGAAACCAAACATCGCAACATTCTTTCCAAATCTTGGTTAGCTCTCTCGGTTTGACCATTGGACTGGGGGTGGAATCCCGAAGAAAGACTAACAGTCGCCCCCAGCAACTTACAAAACTCTTGCCAAAATTTGGACACAAATTGGGGCCCCCTGTCGGAGACCACATCCATCGGGAGGCCATGTAACCGAAAGACGTGATCAACGACAGTTACCGCTGTCTCCTTAGCAGAGGGTAATTTAGGCAAAGGGATGAAATGCGCCGCCTTCGAGAACCGGTCCACCACGGTCAAAACAACCGTGTTCCCCTGGGAGGGTGGGAGGGCGGTGACAAAATCTAGCGCAATGTGGGACCAGGGTCTCGAAGGGACAGACAGCGGTTGGAGCAACCCATCTGGGGGACGATTGGAAGTCTTACCAGTGGCACAAATCGCGCAAGCCAAAACAAAACTGCGAATGTCATGAGCCATGGCAGGCCACCAGAATCGTTGCTTGACCAAAAAACTGGTGCGATTAACCCCTGGATGACAGGCTACGTTGGAGCAATGCCCCCACTTGATAACACTGGACCTTAACCTCTCCGGCACAAATAAACGGTTCGGTGGGCATCCGGGCGGAGGCGTTACCCCTTCTAAGGCCGACTTGACCTTCGATTCGACCTCCCATGTCAGAGTGGAGACCACTAATGTCTCAGGAAGAATACACTCGGGAGTAGACGGGCGTTCGGAAGGATCAAAAATACGAGAAAGAGAATCGGGTTTGATGTTTTTAGAACCCGGGCGGTACGAGAGAGAAAAATCAAAACGTCCGAAAAAAAGTGCCCACCGAGCTTGCCTGGAGTTAAGTCTTTTAGCCGTTCTGATGTACTCTAAGTTTTTATGGTCAGTCCAAACAATGAAAGGTACCCCCGAACCCTCCAACCAATGACGCCACTCTTCCAACGCTAACTTGACTGCCAGCAACTCTCTGTTACCAATGTCATAATTGCGTTCGGCTGGAGATAAACGATGAGAAAAAAACGCGCAGGGGTGGATCTTATCGTCTGAGGAAGATCGCTGAGATAGAACTGCACCTACCCCCACCTCTGACGCATCGACCTCCACCACGAACTGACGTGAAGAATCAGGGGCTATGAGGATGGGAGCCGAAACAAAGCGGCCTTTTAGTTTAGCGAATGCAGCCTCAGCTGCCTCGGACCACCTGAACGCCGTTCTGGAGGAGGTCAAGGCTGTCAGAGGCGCGGCTAGTTGGCTGAAATTGCGAATGAACCGCCGGTAAAAATTAGCGAAGCCCAGAAACCTCTGTAGGGCCTTACGGGAATCCGGGCTTGGCCAATCCACCACAGCCTTAACCTTGTCAGGATCCATGCGAATTCCCTCAGACGAGACGATGTACCCTAGGAAAGAAACAGACTGTGCATGAAAATCGCATTTCTCCGCCTTGACAAAAAGCCCATTCTCTAGCAGCCGCTGAAGCACTCGTCGGACGTGTTGAACATGTTCCTGGAGAGACGAGGAGAAAATCAATATGTCGTCCAGGTAGACATATATGAACTGGTCAACCATGTCTCTCAACACATCATTGACGAGTGCCTGGAAGACCGCCGGGGAGTTGGAGAGCCCGAAGGGCATGACCAAGTATTCAAAGTGCCCCCTAGGCGTGTTAAAAGCGGTCTTCCATTCATCCCCCTCCCTGATGCGGACCAAATGATAAGCGTTCCTTAAATCCAATTTCGTGAAGACGGAGGCTCCTTGCAACCTCTCGAAGGCTGAAGACATCAACGGCAAAGGATAAGTATTCTTTACCGTGATGTTATTCAACCCCCGGTAATCAATACAAGGTCGCAAGGAACCATCCTTCTTTCCAACAAAAAAGAACCCCGCCCCCGCCGGAGAAGAGGAAGGGCGAATGAACTTAGCTGCTAGAGAATCAGAAATATATTTCTCCATGGCCTCCCTCTCGGGAACGGACAGAGAGTACAACTTGCCTTTAGGCGGAGACTTACCGGGAACTAAATCTATAGCACAGTCATAGGGACGATGCGGAGGAAGAGAAGCAGCCCGGGACTTACTGAACACTTCCTTCAGGTCTAGATACTCTGCGGGCACGTTTGATAGATCCGCAGCCTTTTCCTGTAACACAGAAGCAGACACAGAAGAACAAGCAGACACAAGACAAGACTTATGACACTGAGTGCTCCATTCCAGGACGGTGTGCTGACGCCAGTCCACCTTGGGGTTGTGTTGTGTGAGCCAGGGGTGTCCGAGAACAATAGGGGCCAGGGGTGAATCCATGAGAAGGAATGGAATAGACTCAGTATGATTGCCAGAAGTGATGAGGGTAATAGATGTGGTGGTGAGTGTTATGTTGGGTAGATCCTGACCATTGAGAGCGTTGACAGAAATCTGTTTCGTGAGAGGAATGATGGGTAGCTGAAAGCGATGTGCAAACTGTGTGTCCATGAAATTACCTTCAGCCCCCGAATCCAACAGAGCGTGGCAGGTGAGCGTGTGTGTGGCCCACCTCAGTCTAACCGGGAGAAGAGTGGATGGTGAGGACTTTTCAGCGGAGATCCCACCCGATAGTAGCCTCAATGTTACTACCGGGCTCGATCTTTTACCGGGCAGGTGTTCAAGAAATGCCCAGCTCCTCCACAGTAAATGCACAGTCCTTGGGACCTCCGCCGCTCTCTCTCCTCCCGGGAAAGCCGAGCTCTCCCCACCTGCATGGGTTCTGGATCGAAAGAAGGACCAACCGTGTCTCTGTTGTTGCCTCCACGAGCCTCCGTACCCCGGGATGCGAAGTCGGAACGAGGAAGATTCTCCAGACGGTTGATACGGGCATCCACCCGTAGTGCAAGATCAATCAGTCCATTAAGACTCTGAGGTAAATCCAAAACGTAGATCTCCTTTTGTACACGGTCGGCCAACCCATGCAGGAAGACGTCCCACTGCGCCTCCTCATTCCAGTTGCACTCCGTCGCCAATGTTCGAAACTCGATGGAATAATCCGCCACCGTGCGATCACCTTGCTTGAGTCCCGCCAAACGTCGAGCTGCATCCTTTCCTGTGACCGCACGGTCAAACACTCTCTTCATTTCGGCGGCGAGTCTCTGGAACGAGGAACAGCACGGATCTTGATTCTCCCACACCGCCGTTCCCCACAGAGCTGCCTGCCCGGTGAGCAAGGTCAACACAAATGCCACCTTGGACTGCTCCCTTTCGAAGGTGCGTGGCTGTAGAGAAAAATACAGTGAACATTTGTTCAAAAAGGCTCTGCAAAAACTCGGCTCACCGGCATAGGTCTGGGGTGTAGGTAAGCGTGGTTCCGGTTGATCTCCTTGAGTGGGTTGTGGAGGGGGAACGGGCGGTGTGGGTGGCGCAGCGGGAGCTCGAAGTTCCTGTAGCTGTTGGGAGAGCTCGGACACCTGTGTCACCAATGCCTGCACGGCGCGTCCGGTAGAGGAAATGCTCTCCTGCTGCTGATCCATCCGTGCAATGCTGTGGTTGATAAACTCCGTTAATGCTGCTGAACTTGCTGCATCCATATTGTGGGGTCAGATCGTTCTGTCACGGGAAATAAGGAGGGATGCAAGTGCAAGTAAAAAATCTCATTTATTCAAGTCGATAGTCAGATGTGGAACACACAGACAGCAGGAGAGCGGCGACACAGGGACTTTGGTGGGCCGTGGCGAGGTGATCGTGGTGAAATCCGTGGAAGTGAATCAGAAGTGAAGAATCCAACGAAGAAACAATAATCCAGGGTGAAGACACGACGAACCAACTCCAAACGGAAGCACACACGAGGAAACCAGGAACAGAACAGGGAACTCCAACAAACGATCTGACAAACACGAGACGAAAGACAAGGGAATAAATAGGCAGTTCAGTTTGAACACAGCTGCCGCTGATCAGCAATCAGCGGCGACGCCCACATGAAACAATTAACATGACAGCACAACATAAACACAGACCACAGACCGAGACTGTGGATCTTCAACCGTGACAACCTCACTGCTAGATGTTGCTAAAATTCACACACTGCACCTTTAAAGGTCCCATGGCATGGATTTTTTTATTTTATTTTATAATGTATTCTGAGGTGTACTTATATTGTTAGTATGATTTTTACATCATAAAATGTCATAATTTAGAAATAAAAGGCATTATTTCTGTACTGATGTTTGCCCTCTGGCTGAATGCCCTGTTTCAAGGGGCGTGTCTGCTGTGAGACTTCAGTAAAAATGCCCACTGTTGTGATTGGCTGACATCTTTGCATTTGAAATGAGTATTAGATCTTGTAGCGGAGGGGGCGTGGTTTAACAAGGTCTACGAGGCACGAGCCTGCCAGAGAGACGGATGGACCTGAGTTCACTTCTCATCAGTTCTCTCAGCACGTCTCAGTTCAGTGAACTTTTGTAGTTACTAGCATATACTTCAGGTTATTAGTTTATTTCTAGTCGGAGGGACTGTCACTCATGTCAGAAAGTTAGTAACTTTATTAAATGATGGATCAGCGCTGACTCGAGACGCGAACCATTTAGAACGATTCAGTCCGATTTGGTGAACTGGTTCGACCGGTTCACTAAAAAGAACCGGTTCAAAAGAATGATTCGTTCGCGAACCGGACATCACTAGTGGAGCAGAGGCGGAGCGATTGCTAACAAAGTTATATTATAACTACTGAGTTGTGAGAGCGCTGTCAGTGAGAGTTTATTTTTTTGTATC
This sequence comes from Romanogobio albipinnatus, assembly GCA_023566225.1. Classification (NCBI taxonomy): domain Eukaryota; kingdom Metazoa; phylum Chordata; class Actinopteri; order Cypriniformes; family Gobionidae; genus Romanogobio; species Romanogobio albipinnatus. The sequence continues at coordinate 56,207,034 of CM042243.1, forward strand.
TGAGAGTTCTGAATAAACACAGTCACGCCGAGTCCCAGTCACGCCGAGTCCCAGTCACGCCGAGTCCGTCTTCCTCCTTATTCTACCAACTTTGTAACACATGTAATGTACCATGACAGCTGTCCAGATGAACGAGTTTCGAGTAAGTGTTGATTATAGCATTATTTTTAGATATTTTCCTATCATATGAAAAGCGTCAGTGACGCACATTGAGTACACAGCGCAAACAAAGGCACAACAGCACAGTAATCAAATGTAATCCAGTTTATTGTGGGGATAGCTGGCTAGCCTAGCCCGGATACGCTCACGCTTACCCCCCGTCTGCTTAATCTCGCGCTGTGTATGGCGCCTCCGCTGTGGGCGAGATGCAGTACTGGGGGTCGGTGATGTTGAAGGTCGACCGGTCAGTGCAGCCCGAGCTTTGGCGTGCGTGAGGTTTATCTCTAAAGATGTGGCTTTGCCGATGTTGAGCAGAAACTCACGACTGTATGCACATTATAGAACAGATAGACGCGACGAGGACGTACAAAAACACTGACTCACAAGATAGAAAACACGAAAACACCGTTCTGTCGGGAGAGAGAGAAGCCGCAGCACGAATAATAAAGTTCTGTGTGAACTTGAATAATTACACATCAGAAATCACTGATCACAGATCAGAAGGAACTGAAAAAAGACTTCTGTTTTCATTTGTACATCCAAACACTGAGAAACTGCCAGCATTCACTCGTTCACAAGCCATGATCTCTCGAGGACAAACAAATATGGCGCTCGCATAGGCGTGCCAAATTCCCTGGGCAGAGGAAAGGGAGGTAACCGTTCCTGTTATGACATCATAACAGGAAAATTTAAGATCAGCTCGTCAGGGCTGTCATTTTCTCAAAGGCAGAGAAAGACAGCCACAACTTGGTTTACACCAATCAAAATTTCTAGCCACTTGGGGACAATATACAGGCTAGGGGAACTCATATTAATGTTGAAAACCTCATAAAATGAAATGCCATGGGACCTTTAAAGGACAAAAACGAACAAGGTAAGAAAGTACTGGATGTTAACTGGATGTTAAATGACTAAATGTGTATTTTTAAACACATAATATAGAATTCTAGATTTATTTATTAGCCAATCTTAATTGTTTGTTCTTCATGCCAGTGAATCTTTACATTTTTGATCATATTTCCATCCATTTTTGGTCAAGATCTTGTATTGACAATGCAAGAGTCCAGCACTCTGTAAAGTCTCCTCCAGCACATCCCAAAGACTTTCAGTGATTTTAAGGTCTGGCCAATTCATGTGTGAAAATAATCATTCATGCTCCCTCCCAACCATTCTTTCACAGTCTGAGCCTGATGAATCTTGACATTATCTTCCTGGAATATGCATGGCCATGATGTGTCTTCCTACATGGTTGTTTAAGAAATTAAAAACCACACACTCCATCAGTTAGGGTTAGAAGAACTGTTAGCCAAACATATAACATGCTAGAAACATCATAATCACTGCAATAATGATACAATCATAGACTCTGAAGCATTTAAATACAAACAGCAACTTTTTTTTGTCATTACTTTTATGAACACATTTCTGTTTTTAATCCCGCATGTCTGTATTTTTATTTATTTAACTGAGGGACAGGTCAAAATTGTTTTCTGTGGTAATCAACAATGTGCCACTCATTCAATAGAGCTTAACCTACATTAAACTCAGAACATTCCTTTAACACATGCTCTTTCATCAGCCTTTGAGTATGCATGGAATCTCGGGAACAGAGGCCGATCAGAAGCCCATGATCACACGTGATAATTGTTCTTACAATGTTCAGTGCATGTCTAACTAAGAACTGCACACACACAATCATCCAGCAGATATTGCTGCTCTCCTTTTGACTCAAGGACTCTTTGACCTCCCTGCAACAGCAACAAAAGGGGATCCCCCACAATTCCCTGCGTCACAGGCAGGAGCGGTCTGAGAAAGAATGTAGTGATGTCCCAGTGTTCTGACATCCTCATTGTTCTGAGCCCCCACCCCCATCACTTGTAAACCAGAGCTGAGCTTTTGTGCAGCAGGAGATGGGTAGATTTACAGCGATGCATGCTTCACAATAGAGCCTGCACTCTGTCACAACACTGACCGATCAGGAAGCTCTCACTGAGATTAAACTCAGCACTTTACCAAGCCACTGATGCAAGGAAAACGGGCAGACTCAGTCTTTTCGCTGGGCTTATATCACAAGCCACATGGTTTATGGATGTGTCTGCACAGAGCAGCAGTAAACATGCCTGTGCTAGAATGTTAATGATGTTGCTGTTATTAATTGTTCACTGTATTTGGCAAATTCCAGTTGGATTTGGTGTGGATTCTGTCTTTGCTGTTTTCAAGCTTTTGTTGGCACTGTGACCTGCTTGTTTCTGTGTTAGCATGACTGTATTTAGCTGTGTCTGGTTTATGTCGGTACCCGGTTGTGAGAAAAGCCGAAAGTGTTTTGTTTCCAAGATGCATTCAATTGCCAGGCTGCAGAAAAGCCGTCTCAACTAACTATAGGTTTGTTTGTTTTTTGAGCCACAAACATAGCAAAATCGCATTTATTACTCTCACCCTAATGTCTCACATTCAGGTGTTGGCAGCCCTTACCTTTCATTTGTCTTTGTCTTTGTCTTGAATGCAGCTCATTTTAACACACACTGGGATAGTTAAAAAATCTAATTGTCATAATTTACTCACCCTCATGACTCTCTTTATTCTGCAGCACACTCAAAGATTTTTTGTAAAATGAAAAAGATGTCCATACAATGATAGTACATGGGCTCCAGTGTTGTTTTGGACCCCACTGACTTTCATTGAATGGACAAAAACAGTTGAAAAGATTCTTCACAATATATTAGTCTTAAATTAAATGAGGAATGAGGGTGAGTAAATGATGACAGAATTTTCTTTTTGGGGTAAACTCTTCAAGGCTGAGGTCACCTTTCACTCTTTAGGCCCAGTTAGTTAAAAGGTCCAATCCCATTTCCCCGGATACACAAGGTACAGCGGCAACATGTTGGGCCCTATGATTTCCGCGATGTGGAATCCAGTCATAAAAACGATTTGCATTGGTTGAATGCAGACTTTAAAGGGGCACTTCAGAGCTGGGAAGGTGAATGTGTATTTAAACTTTGTCATTTTTGTAGTAGAAATGTGAAATTATTTTTGAATTTGGTGCCTGCTAGACTAAGAAAAGACAGAAAATGTATTTTTGTCTCATGTGGATGAAAGACAACAACTCCCAGAATGCACTTGCTTCGCTGCCCAACGAGGCCACTCCCTACACAGCCCCCAACGTCGTTTTGATCTCCATAATAATACAATAATTTTGTTCAGTTAGAGAATAAACACTACAATTAAAAACTAAACGTGTCTTTTCAACAAAGGTTGAGTGAGCCGAACGAAAGTCACAAGACAAACGCAGCAGGAGTCAGATTTTTATTCAGCACGAGAGGGAAGTAAGAGGTAAGCGCGACAGTCATTCTCAGCGCGTGTTCAGTCTGGCGCGTTATGGAAAGCTAAACTTTCATAGGAATTCATTGAAAAGTTGAAACACTCACTTTGCTCTGCATCGCTCCGGTTATGAATGCCCGAGGCCGAGCCGAGCACATTTACATTCTGAGAGTGAGATCTCTCCCCTGTGGGCGGGTTTGGCCGAGCACGCTTACCCCACTGCAATGCTCCAGCAGAAATACCAGCACCTTAAAGGCATCCCATTGCAGCCCATTCACAAAGCACATCCCCTGCTGCTGATAGGTGCAGGTCATCCCCATCTGATTGCACCTATTGAGCCAGTTCGCCTTGGCCCACCTGGGGGTCCAGCAGCAATCAGAACTAGCCTCTGGCCAAAAAATCCTCCGATGACGCAAAATGACGATATTTGCGTCATCGGAGGATTTTTTTCCAGAAATAAAATGCATAATTCTCTCGCCTCAGGGGGACATGAGGGGGGAAAGTACCACGGGGTTTCTACTGATACAAAGCTTAATGCTAAATCACTGAAGTTACCCTTTAACGGAATTTGTCAATTTTTTTGATGAATTAATAAAAGCAGGTCAGTACACTTAAGTCAAATTGCGATATAGACTAGTGTCTTTGTACGGAGCCCCTAAAGTGATGTAGTGGAAAAAGTTTAGGACCAAGCAAAAACCAAGCAAGGACCAAGCAAAAACGTTGCTTTTCCTCGCAAAACTTTTTAATTCCCTCCCAAAGGTATGGAGAGCATTGATGTGTAAACTGAATTTGGAGACACTACAGTGTGTAACATTGAAGTTATTGGCTATTTTTGTAGTAACGCTTTTCGGGTTTTGCACTTTCCAGGCAGTCCCTTCGGACTTGTCTCTCAGCCGCCTGATCATAGAGATCTGTTAATATTTTAAGGCTCGTTTTGAGGAAAATTAGGTTGAAGCTTGTTGTCGTTGTCTTTTCTTAAAAAGGTGTCATTTGTGTTATAACAACGTTTAGCTAATGAGTTATTGATCCGGGAAGTTCAATTCTGTGAATATATTGCCAACTTTACAGAACTCCTTGAACTAGCACTGACTGTATTTCTTTATACTTAAGTCCAAATTCAAGATTAAACTCTAACCGCTCCACTGTTAACGTACTGAGCTGTTTGAAGCACTGCCAGCGGGACATTATATCTTTGCAAGGGAACACAAAAGAATGAATGGTTTGATTTACTACACACACACTGCAGCACGCGCGATGCTCGCTGTGTTTTCAGCCTTTGCAGCATCACTATATGAGGTAATGAACGCATGAACTTCATCTCCAGAGTCACTTCATCAGCATTTTACTGTTTCATTTGAGAAAAACTACCATCATATCATAAACACACACAGAACACAGAAACTAAAAGGTCTTCACGGCAATGCGTCAAAATAAAAGTTCAGTTTAACTTGAAATTGTGACCGAAGTATATTACAGCTGTACAGTAGCATTTAGCTAAGTCTCAATGTTATAATAATACTATTTTTTGTTAAACTTCGAATAAATTGTTGTTAAATTGTATACGTTTCTTGATTTCAGTTAATTAGACATGCTTTTTGATTACTAAAATTTATTTCAACCATTAAAATGGAGTAAAAAAAACTGAAAATTTCAAACGGAATTTGGGAAAAATAAAACGGATTTCATAGGACCTTAAAAATGGCTGCCCAAGAGAACAAGAAGAGCATTTTTTTGCATTAATAAGGTTTTTAATGACAAATAATCATTTGTTTTATGTTACATTCAATCTTGTGTTCATATTTACGGTCATGTTCTTGTGATAAACATTGGCGCATCTCCTTTGATGTAGGAGCTAGCGACGACGTATGACGACATGTAATAGTAGTGGTGTACCATTTCATAGGGGAATATTTTCACTCCTACTCCTTGCCCCTCTTTTAAGGGGTAGGGGTAGTCAAAGGGGTATGAAATAGAATTATATTTCCCACAAACTGTATTTACACTGCTCTGAACACTACTCAAGGATTGAGGTTTATAAATGTTTATTTGTTTAAGTGGAACAGTTAAGTGGTGAACACACAGGGCCTATTTACACCTGGCCACATGTGTTTTCTCTGAAAGGATAGCTATCAAATCACTCATATCACTTCAGGAGGTGGTTTGAGACACATTACAAAAGAAACTGGACAAGTGTGAATGTGGTTGTTGAAGCCAAATATGTACATTTTATACCTCCCAAAGGGGGGGTAAATGTGTGAGAGTGTGTTACATGCTATATGACAGCGCTACCGCAACACACATTGCCACAGATACGGTGTCATGTGTCAGGTTCTTTCTCTTTGCTTCTCACTATCCTTTTCTTCACTCACTCTCCTTCCTGATTGTTTCAGACACACACACACACACACACACACACTTTCTCACTCGCTCGTTAGGCTCATCTTCTCTCTGTCTACCTGCACCTGTTAGTCATCGCAATCAGCGCCTCGCTGCCTTGTGATGACACCTGTTCCCACTTTTGTTTGAGTGCTTACCCTTTATCTAGTGTTTGTTCTTACTGCCTCTTGTTGGATCATTGTTTCATGTCATGCGTTACGACTGCTGCTTTCTTCATGTCTGATTTGCTTTGGAAGTGCTCACCTGGTCTTGTTTGTCTGATACAGCCTTGCGCCTAAGTTTAGTCTGAGTTCTGCATTTGCTGCAAGAGTACCTTCGCGGTCCTCTGTTCCTGACTGTGATTTATTCTCAAGAACGGCCTCCACTTCTACTGGTGTCTCGATCTCTCTCCTCTTCGAGACAGGATCATCTCGGCTGCCTTCTCAGTTTGTTTTACCAGTTCTGTGTGCCTTAACGACAGACTGCCTTGTTTATATTCTCATTAAAGACTGTTGTTATCCTGTCAACCTCTGCTTTTGGATCCATTCTTTATTGACTCCACAGATGAGTAACAATGAGGGCAAACTGCTCCAAATGAAAGTTCAGCATCTCATTTATCTATTTAGCTATCGATAGCAAAACGGATAGCTATCCAATCAATAAAAACGCATGAAGTGACCAGGTGTAAATAGGCCCACAGATAGAGGAATCAATAGAGGAAGAGCGCCAGTGTTTACTGAAGCTGTTGCTATGTGTACTTGTGTTCAATAGTCAATACAACTCTGTTTAAAGAGTCAGTTCACCTAAAAATAACTTTAGGAACTTAATCAGCCTCATACCACGTGTTTAAATGCGAATGAATTGGCCTGGTTGGAGTATATTTGTTCATCTATTATCAGAGGGCCTTTTTAAGGAAAACACTGCCTTCATCTGATACTCTACCTACTTATAATGGAGTACATAATGTTAAATTATTGTTGGATATCTTATGTTTGAGAAGACATGGGAAAAGCTCCTAGTTTTACATGTAGCTATTTTTAAACCCAGCAGGTGAAACACCATTGGCTGTGTTAAAGACGGTCTTTATTGAAGTCAAACCAGAGCGGAGGTGTCTGGTGACAGCTTTTGTTATTCTTTCAAAGGATTCTCAGTTCCCTCGCCCTGATCTGATACATATGGAAATGACTCGAGACACATTGATCAAATCTGTTTGGTAACTGGATAGATTAAACCTTAATTTCCACACAGACTCTGCTGGCTCATTTCTTATTAGCGTAAAAGACTAGTCTAAGTGAATGAGGGAAAGAACGAGAGTGCAGTATATAGGCATCTAAATGCTCTACAAGGCATTTAAAAGCAGAGGACTGTGTTAGTTCTCATCCCTGATGGATGAACTGGCATTACAGAAACACCATTGAAGCTTTTGGCACTTTCGATAGGCTGTTCGATTGCTTCAAATGTTCCTCAATGCGACAATGTGTATTTTCTGTACATTCAGCTCACAGACACTGGTGCTGAATCACAAAGTTTTGGTTCAGAAACCCCCAGAGCGAGTGTTTAACTGTCAGCAGCTGACACCTGGTAGATGACAGGTGTAATTGTGGGGGTTTTGAAGACAGCAGGGAATGACTTTCAACAGTTTCTTTAGAGACAGAAATACCTTATAGGCCTCTTTCACTGGATTTTTTGGTGTATTTTCTTGCCTGATATTAGTGTTGTAGTTAGGTTTTGAGACTGGTCTTAAGACCAGTCTTTTTTGACAGCCTTGGTCTTGTCTCGGTCTAGACCACATTTGTACTCAGTCTTGTCTTGGTCTCAGGACTCTAGAGGATTTTGTCAAGACCGGTCAAGACCACAACTACTAAATTGCCCGTGTGTTGTCTGATTTATTTATTAACATCATTAATGTGATTGGATGAAAAGCTTACTGCTTAAGATGCAATCAATAATTTATCATTAGATTTATTTATTGTGCCGGTGTCAAAAATGTCACCAAAATGAATACAAATGCTTACAATTTTCAAAATATTATTGCAAAAAAGTACTTGTATGAGATCTGGATTTTTGTATTATAACGTGATATAATGAAGCAATATCACACGAAAGAGAGCTGTTCTCACACATTTGAGCATGACTGCAAACATGATATTGCTTTATACAAACGTTCAACATAAAAAAAAAACATTATTTATACATTTGTTATTTACCAATTCAGATACATCTTCTATACCACCATTTTGTTGTTAATGATTTCATTTGATTGGTAACAGCTCTATATAGTGTCTTATTCTAATTATATTTATTGATTAAAAATAAGTCATTTCTTAGGTAGATTAATGTGGATCTTTATGAGGAGTGTTGGCCTGGTCTTGTCTTGGTCTCAACACACACTGGTCTCGTACTTGACTCTGTCTCGCTCTCCTTTGGTCTTGGTCTTTTCTTGGTCTCAACCCCTCAAAGTCTTGGTCTTGGTCTGGATCTCAACACACACTGGTCTTGGTCTTGGTCTTGACTCTGTCTCGCCCTGCTTTTGTCTTGGTCTTGTCTTGGTCTCAACCCCTCAAAGTCTTGGTCTTGTCTTGGTCTCAACCCTCAAAGTCTTGGTCTTGTCTGGGTCTCAACACACACTGGTCTTGGTCTTGACTTGGTCTCCCCTGCTTTTGTCTTGGTCTCAACCCCTCAAAGTCTTGGTCTTGGTCTGGATCTCAACACACACTGGTCTTGGTCTTGGTCTTGACTCTGTCTCGCCCTGCTTTTGTCTTGGTCTTGTCTTGGTCTCAACCACTCAAAGTCTTGGTCTTGGTCTGGATCTCAACACACACTGGTCTTGGTCTTGACTCTGTCTCGCCCTGCTTTGGTCTTGGTCTTGTCTTGGTCTCAACCCCTCAAAGTCTTGGTCTTGGTCTGGGTCTCAACACACACTGGTCTTGGTCTTGACTCGGTCTCGCCCTGCTTTTGTCTTGATCTTTTCTTGGTCTCAACCCCTCAAAGTCTTGGTCTTGTCTTGGTTTAAACCCCTCAAAGTCTTGGTCTTGGTCTGGGTCTGGGTCTCAACACACACTGGTCTTGGTCTTGACTCGGTCTCGCCCTGCTTTTGTCTTGGTCTCAACCCCTCAAAGTCTTGGTCTTGTCTTGGTCTCAACACACACTGATCTTGGTCTTGACTCGGTCTCACCCTGCTTTGGTCTTGGTCTTTTCTTGGTCTCAACCCCTCAAAGTCTTGGTCTTGGTCTCAACACACACTGGTCTTGGTCTTGGTCTTGACTCGGTCTCGCCCTGCTTTGGTCTTGGTCTTTTCTTGGTCTCAACCCCTCAAAGTCTTGGTCTTGGTCTCAACACACACTGGTCTTGGTCTTGGTCTTGACTCCGTCTCGCCCTGCTTTGGTCTTGGTCTTGTCTTGGTCTCAACCCCTCAAAGTCTTGGTCTCAACACACACAGGTCTTTGTCTTGACTCGGTCTCGCCCTGCTTTGGTCTTGGTCTTGTCTTGGTCTCAACCCCTCAAAGTCTTGGTCTTGTCTTGGTCTCAACACACACTGGTCTTGGTCTTGACTCGGTCTCGCCCTGCTTTGGTCTTGGTCTTGTCTTGGTCTCAACCCCTCAAAGTCTTGGTCTTGTCTTGGTCTCAACACACACTGGTCTTGGTCTTGACTCTGTCTCACCCTGCTTTGGTCTTGGTCTTGTCTTGGTCTCAACACACACTGGTCTTGGTCTTGACTCGGTCTCGCCCTGCTTTGGTCTTGTCTTGGTCTCAACCCCTCAAAGTCTTGGTCTTGTCTTGGTCTCAACACACACTGATCTTGGTCTCGACTTGGTCTTAACTACAACACTACCTGACATTAAACTTAACATTCCAATAAAATAAATAAATAACCAAAATCAAGGATATATAATTATAAACCCAAATTCCTTAACAAATCAATTGCTATTTGATTTTAATCACTGTCTCCAAATTACAGTTTAAGTTTTAGTTAATGCTGATCAGCATTATTATTATTTTTTTGTTTACAACTCTTTTGACAATCATTTCAGAAATGTTGAGTTCACATGCAACAGTTCTTTGGCATAAAGAATTATTTGATATCATCAAGATATATTGTAAACAATTGGCATTTGTTCTTGAATAAAGAAATTCCCCAGTGATTGTGTTGATTTGTTGTGACTGCACTATTGCTTTCAATGAATGTTCATCATGCACAACACACTGATGACCTCAAATTCATTTTCCGTCCGTCACTGGCAGGGTCAAATTCCCTGCATAGGTCACGCTGGTGGTCTCCAGTCTTTTGTCATGTTGAGAGATTGTAGTGCCCACACAGTGAATCAGCAGTGATCTCACAGCAGTGTCATTCACATTCTTCCTGCTTCCTGTGCCATCAGACAGGAGTGTGGGCTGACGAGTCACCCTGCACATGTCCCCTGCCATTCAAGGCTCGGACGGCTCAGTCCCACTTTATATTAGGTGTCTTTAACTACTACTGTACTTAAGTCAAATAAATTAACAGTTAGGTACAATACACTTTATGTTGATGCTGTAGTGTAAAACACTTTTGCTGCTATTGAGGATGGTACGGGTAAGGTTATGGTTTGGTGATATGGGGTTATTAAGGGGTAAGGGAAGGTCATCAGTGTTATTATAGATGTATAATTACAGATGTAATTACATAGACTTGGTCGGTGTCGTGTTATAGATGGAGGCGTGGCATGGGGGAAATCTGTCCATTCCCCCACACTGGAAATGCACAAATTAATTAGTTAAGCATTTACATTTTACAAAGCAAAATTATTTTTTTTTGTTGACATGTCAGTGTCACAATACTATACTCAAATTACTGACAATAGCAACGTTTTTTAACTTTTTTATAGCAACCGTCTTCTTCGAAAGACTGGATGATTTATGAAGTAGGCTATACTATTTGGGGGAGCAGCATGTATTCTGACGAGAAAATCATACGTCATTCAAGTGTCGTATGTAATGCTTGTCAGCTTGTAAGCTTGAAGCACAAACATGAGCCCTGTCATGCTGTGTTCACACCAAACGCGAAAAGAGCGTCAAAATCGCATCTACCGCGTCTAGTTGGACGCTTGAACCTTTTGAATCCATTCGCGCGTCCACAGCGAATTGGACGCGCGTATAAATTGAGCGTTTGAAGGGAAATAGACGCGTGTTCAAGGCGTTCCAGGAGAAATATGTCATAAAACACCACTCTAATTCTTTTCATTTTCATAAAAAATATATATTAAACATTAATAGCCACACAAATGTGGTCCAGGCAACGCACTATATTATCTTCACTGCATGTATATTTAAATATCCTTAAAAAATTAAGTTATGAAACTCCTCTTTGCCCTCAGTCAAAACGATTTGGCAGACAACAAATTATAGATTCATGACACCAAAGATCGCCCATTAGATCCACACAAGACGGACCACTACAGGACATTAGAGCCAGTGGCAGACACCAGAAGTACTGGCCGAGGAAAGGCTGCTCTCGCCGGGGTTATGAGCGGTGATTGCCCGGTGATCGCCTGGATCTCACAACTCCAAAAACGCAAAATAATTTTTTTTAAATAGGCGCTCTCTTTATAAATAAACCACAGATTTGAGCTTTAAACAACTACATTCTCACCTGAAAAAGTCTTAAAACTACCTTTTGTGACACAATAGTAGAATTTTTAAATTATGCAGGGTTTCTCATCACGTCACTTTACCACATGACAGCAGCAAGCAGGCTCCTGATTGGTTAACGCGGTGCGACCTTCAGACGCGCGTCAACGGCCTTTCTATTGACTTAACATTGAAATTCACGTTTGGTGTGAACGCAGCATCACAATCACCAGTGAGAGTGCCCATGTAGTCCACCAGAGGGCACTCCACCTCAGACTGTTACCATATCACCACAAACTACATTACCCATAATACTCTCTGCCCGGACTCATCATCCTTGATTACACCCACCTGTGTCTCATTGCCCTGTTCACTTCACCCTATATAAGCCTAGTTATCTCAGTAATTTATGGCAAAGTCTTGTTTGTTGTAACACTGCATTTCTGAGCATTCTCCCTGGTTTCTTGTCTCTTGGTCTTGGATTTCTTGCCTGTTCCGTGGATTACGCTTTTGCCTGTCTCTCCTGCCTTGTTTGCCTGTTTGGACTGCTTGCCTGTGTATGACCTTTTGCCTGTTTTGATTACGATTGTGGATTACCCTTCATTAAAGCTGCATTTGGATTCTCAACCTTCTGTCTCAGAGCAGAAGATTTCGCCAAAAATGAAACCAGCAGCACAGTTAATGTGTCTCCGTCAAAGAGATAGATCCATTGAGGACTTTGTCGAGGACTTTATTGGACTGGCACATTTAGCATCTTTTGACGAGATGTGTCTAATGATATCTTTTCGAGGAGGCCTTGCTCAGTTCATGTATGCCACTGCGCAGTTCCAACTGGACCTTAGAATATTATATATACATAGCTCTACAACTGAGCGGTTCCGCATTTACTGTGGGTGTTGTGGAAGAGGAACACTGCACTCCCACAGTACCCGTCAGTCCAGAGTCTAGTCCCGTCCTGGTCTCTGTCCAGACCCCAGTGACATTTCCTGTTTCGAGTCTGGTGGTCCCAGATCCGGTGGTCCTGAGTCCGGTGGTCCCGGTTCCGGAGGTCCCGAGTCCGGAAGTCCCGAGTCCTGACACGGCCAGGAGGGCTGTGCTGGGGTTTTTTGTGGTGGCAGTCCTACGAGCCTGGAAGGAGCACAGGGCTTCCTGTAGACATTTGGGGAAGATTACGGAACAGGCCGCAGTCGTCACGGAGGAACGTCCTGAGCCGCTCAAATGTATTGCCTTGTCGTGGCTTGCCCATGCACCGAGTCCCGAAAGGGCTCTGTCCTGTCCTGAGTCCAGAGAGGACTCCGTCTCCTGTCCCGAGTCCAGAGTGGAGTCTAGCCGGGCCGCTGTGGGTGTCTCCAAGGCTGTCTGCACTGCTGTGGTGGTCATCTGCTCCGCCACGGGCTTCAAGACCATCTGCGTTGCTGTGGTAGTCGTCTGCTCCGCCATGGGCTTCAAGACCGTCTTCACTGCTGAGGAGGTCGTCCTGCTCCTTCCTGACCTTCTGCTCTACCTCAGTCTCCAGGCCCTCTTCCGCTCCATGGGCCTGGCCCTCCATCCCGCCCCCAGGTCCGCCTCCGCTCCACCTCCCTCCGGGCTTATTATAGGAGCGTCTGGAAGCCACTCCTTATGAGGGGGGCTATGTCACAATCACCAGTGAGAGTGCCCGTGTAGTCCACCAGAGGGCACTCCACCTCAGACTATTACCATATCACCACAAACTACATTACTCATAATACACCTTGCCCGGACTCATCATCCTTGATTACACCCACCTGTGTCTCATTGACCTGTTCACTTCACCCTATATAAGCCTGGTTATCTCAGTAATTTATGGAAAAGTCTTGTTTGTTGTAACACTAAATTTCTGAGCATTCTCCCTGGCTTCTTGTCTCTTGGTCTTGGATTTCTTGCCTGTTCCGTGGATTACGCTTTTGCCTGTCTCTCCTGCCTTGTTTGCCTGTTTGGACTGCTTGCCTGTGTATGACCTTTTGCCTGTTTTGATTACGATTGTGGATTACCCTTCATTAAAGCTGCATTTGGATTCTCAACCTTCTGTCTCAGAGCAGTTACTGTACGTTACAAGCCCAGCCCTTCCCTTAATGAAATAAAGAAGACTTTGAATGTTTTGTACATTAATAACCTCACACACTATGTGATAGCTTGCGTGAAAACTGCTTTAAAGGTCCCGTTCTTCGTGTTCTTTTGAAGCTTTGATTGTGTTTACAGTGTGCAATATAACATGTGTTCATGTTTCGCGTGTAAAAAAAAACAGTATTTTTAACACAATGTACTTATCTGTACACCGCTGTTTTCACTGTCCTAAAAACGGCTGATGAGTTCCTTTATTCTATGAAGTCCCTCCTTCAGAAATACGTAACGAGTTCTGATTGTGCCAGCGGTTCCTGTGTTGTGATTTGACCGCATCTTAGCAAACGTGGCACGGTTCCTGTGTTGTGATTCGACAGCAGCTTAGCGCACGTGGAAAGGTCACGCCTCTTAACGGGAGATGTATGCGCTTAATGATCTCTACAGCGTCCCTGGGAAAGCCAAACAAAGGTGATTTGACTCCGGGATGAAAATAACAGCATCTCGACGACATGGCGACAAACACACTCAAACGCAACAATTCCTTTTCTCCACGTGACACGTCCTCTTCTCCACGTGGGACAGCAACAAGACCACGCCCCCTTTTTCCTCGTATTCTTGTGGGCGGAGGTTAGTCTGTTCTACTGTTCTACTGATGTCATTTATGAAGGAAGTACCAGGATGTAGTCCAAGCCGGCCGTTCGCTGTAGGCTTTGAAAGGGAACTTCTGTTAAATAAAATATCTCGCTTGGCATTGAACTTTGAGCTTTATAATTTTACAGGTATTATTTATGCTCTAACAGCAACATTACACACTAACTAAAGTTTGAACAATGGGATCACGAAGAACGGGACCTTTAAGTTGACAGCTTTTTGACGCAGTTCGAATCCCGTGACAAACTTATGACTATATTGGCGTTTTTTTTAAACAAACTTTTGCGACTGCAGTAAAGAAATCTCTTATGTTTTCATCTTTACAATAATACATCATGTAGTGCAAATGTTTAATTGTAATGGATGTATTGCACAGGCTTTCGGAATTGACGAATGGCTCTGTCTGATATTCGGCAGTATAAAACTTCAGATTTAACTTGAAGACCACCACACATCAACTTTTCAGCATTGCACCAAGCAAAAAACAATCATAATCATTACAAAAAGTAAAGATAAAGCTTCAAATAAGGTCTACAAGCGTTCATTCGAATGGCTTGTTTTCCCCGACTGCACAAACGGATATGACGTTTTGTGTCTATGAAGATATTATTTCTAAACATAAGTACAATGTAAAAATATGTATTTACACAATATACATGCATTGTATCAAAGGATTTAATTTAAGTCCCCCTGTATTCAATCATTTCATTTATGAAAACTCATTTTAAAACTTAAAACTCATCTTTGATTACCAAAATTACATATTTAAAAGTTTTTTTTTTCCTGTGAATTAAAATAGCTTGAATGTAACTCTATATACCCTTGCTCCAATTAGTATATGCGTTACCATGTTTAAGCAAATTATCCTTGCCTCCAATCACTCACTCCAGCTCAGAGACCCACTCACTCAACTTTACTGTAGTAAACTGCACAATGGCAAGTGGAAATACTGGTCATATATGTTTGTACCAGAAACTAAATCAGAAGAAGTGGAAAAGTGAATTATACACTCGTCTACAAGTCGATGTATCAGAATGGTAATGCTTTTTATGTATTGCTCTCTGAAACGTCATACACGCCTACAACTGTAATTAATATGATTAGCCTTTTGCTTGACTATGTTAACAGCTAATAATGTTTTGCTAATGTTACACAAACCATGTTCCCGTTCTCCATCTCAGTCTGCCTTCTAAAAATCAACATCCTTAGAAACACTTTGAACAACTGGTCAGTGGAGAAAGGCACATAGTTCACATAACATTGTAATATACATCACACATAATCACCCGTTATATTGCTAAATGTACCCGGTTTTTCATATCATTCTCTTGAGACCCACCCGGCTTCAGAGAATAGTTAATGATATGCTAAAGCCCACCTACACGTTGACGTGATTGGTAACAAGGTAGTTTGTGACAGCAAACATTGGTGATTTCAAACCGTGTTTTTGGTAGCAATGGTGTTGACTTATGAATTTGCACACCACATATACATATAAACAACATTAAAAACTAGATTTTCTTTAAATGTTATTACATAGTAATTATAAAGTGGGTCCGAAGACTCTTCTCTTTCATGTTCATGACTTTCTCTTTCTCTTCTGTGAGATTCATGTTGCATTGGGTAATTTGGCATTCCTTAATGCAGTGTTTTTCAGAGAGATACAGGCTGGCAGCAAATTGTTTTTCCACTTTAAGGCCGTGCCAAGGCACAAGAATGTCATGTTCTGAGAACAGGAAGGAAGCAAAATCCTTCCACTCTTATCTTAATAGGGGGTGCAGGGATGACATCAGAACCCGTTTTAAGTTCTAATTTGCCTGTGGTAAACATAACTTGACGATACTTTGACGTTTTGTTCTACAATGCAAATTACACACACTCACATCCTAAGCTGTCTTACTTATTAAAAACTTAAGTTTTCAAAGATGAATATAACTGCTTCAAAATTCTCTATGGGTGTGTGTAATTTACGTTGTAGAACAAAACGTCAAGTTACGTTTACCACAGGCTTTATTCTACACATAAATCGAAAAACCCCATTATAAAACCCCAAAGTAAAATCTTGATGGAACCAGTGACGAATTAAACTTGTTGATTCAGTGTTGATTCAGTTCAGATCAATAACTGTATCAAGCTCATCCATTATGAAATGAGTCAATTCACCTATAAAGCAACAGTGATTCAACGGCCCGGAGTCAATTATTCCTTAGCCTACACTCTAAAAAAAAAAGGTTCTATATGGCACCAAAAATGGTTCTTGGCTCGTAATCATAGGGGAACCTTCTTTAGTGCTATATAGCACCAATTTTGGTGCTTCAGCGGTTCTTCAGTGGTTCTTCAGAGGTTCTTTGACTAAGGTGCTATATAGCACCTCTGAAGAACCGCTTAAGAACCACTGAAGAACCGGTGAAGAACCACTGAAGCACCAAAATTGGTGCTATATATCACTAAAAAAGGTTCCCCTATGATTACGAGCCAAGAACCATTTTTGGTGCCATATAGAACCTTTTTTTTTTAGAGTGTAGGCTAAGGAATAATTGACTCTGGGCCGTTGAATTATTAGAAAATAATGCACACTCGAGGTGTAACGGCCACGTG
Source organism: Romanogobio albipinnatus (assembly GCA_023566225.1). Taxonomy (NCBI): domain Eukaryota; kingdom Metazoa; phylum Chordata; class Actinopteri; order Cypriniformes; family Gobionidae; genus Romanogobio; species Romanogobio albipinnatus. The sequence goes on from CM042243.1 coordinate 56,223,825, forward strand.
ACCGCATCACCACATGACGCGAAGTGGAGTGGCCGTTACACCTCGAGTGTGCATTATTTTCTAATAATTCAACGGCCCGGAGTCAATTATTCAGTTACCACACCTCAAGACATCGATCCGATGATATATTTAATTTGTACTTAAATCGCTATTGTGAGTAGGACTATTTCTTCCGGGTCTCATCCAACGGCTCTTTTGCTAGTTCCGAAACGTCATTTTAAAGCTAATTGTGGAGGCTTGAGCCACTGATAGCTGACTAATGCAGTTATTAATGCAGCGAATTATTAGAGAGAGAGAGAGAGAGAGAGCCTGCGTCTCTTTCGACAGCGTCAACTAATACGGAACTGTAAGAACAGCGCCTTTATTAACGTTACCTCGCTAGTGCGAAATGTCATGCTGCTTTTAACTTGCTAAACTATTTTAATGATAAAATTGTCAGAGCAGCGCTGACATCACGTTTCTGTGCGACTGTGTCCGCACTGTGTGTGTGCGCGTTTGAGTGGGAGAGCAGAGAGAGCGGGAGAACGAGAGTAATGTGCGTTTCTTACATAATTAAACGTAATTTTGTGAAATTAAAATAATTTGTCCTTTTTATCTTATTGTTTACTATATTTATTTGATTGGTCAGTGTCGTTGTGGGTTTTGGTTATTTGCTGTCGTAGGCTGTAAAGACATTTGAAATAACTGAAATCATTCGGCGAAGTGATATGGAACTGTAATGTGGTCAAGATAGTTCGCTGTGCGTTTCCCAGAAAATAATTGCACACCTCAGAATGTTCATCAGCCAATCAGATTCAAGCATTCAACGGCCCTGTAGTATAAACGGTGCTAATATACACACACAATGTGGTGTAATACAACAAAAAATCATAACCTTTATCTCCATCATAGCTGTCAACCCTCCCGTTTTTTCCGGGTTCCTCACGTATTTTAGTTCTTTTCCCGCTGTCTTCCCGTTTTAGTGTTTTCCCGTAAAATATCCCGTATTTTTACGCTCTGATTGTGTTAACTCAGAACACGCAACTATCTGTGTCTGTGTTCAAATGTTTCAAATAATTCTCTCTTTGTAAACTTTGTCATTGCATGCCGTATGTTCGAATATGACCAGTCATTTTCGCCGTCATCACCCGGGTGTAGTAGTGCCAGAAGACTCGAATGAGAAGTCACACGCTGTGAGAAAATGTGCGCGCACACATCTTACAGCGCGCAAATATTGAGTTCTCTTTCAAGTCTCGCTCTTGAACGGACAAACTCACACAAAAAGTATGTCAACATGTCCATCTTGAGTATTCTAGCAGACATAGTCTGAATATGCCTTAAAGGGTTAGTTCACCCAAAATTGAAAATTCTGTCAGTAATTACTCACCCTCATGTTGTTCCAACCATGTAAGACCTTCGTTCATCTTCGGAACATATTTTAGTATATTTTTGATGAAATCTGAGAGCTGTCTCACTCCTCCATAGGCTTTCAGAGGGACTGAAACTTGATGGCCCAGAATAGTAAGTAAAAACGTCATTTAAGGAGTCCAAATGACTACAGTGGCTCTGTATTAAGTCTCTCATGCGACGAAAATACTTTTTGAGCGGAAAAACAACAAAAATAACGACTTTATCCCACTATTTATCCCACTATATACTCTCTGACGAGAGTTTGCGGGAGTGCCACGACGCATGCGCGTGGCACTCCTGCGAACTCTCGTCAGAGGCTCAAATTGAACAATAATAGTGGGATAAAGTCGTTATTTTTGTTGTTTTTCCGCTCAAAAAGTATTTTCGTCGCATGATAGACTTAATACAGAGCCACTGTAGTCATTTGGACTCCTTAAATGACGTTTTTACTTACTATTCTGGGCCATCAAGTTGCAGTCCCTCTGAAAGCCTATGGAGGAGTGAGACAGCTCTCAGATTTCATCAAAAATATACTAAATTATGTTCCGAAGATGAACGAAGGTCTTACATGGTTGGAACAACATGAGGGTGAGTAATTACTGACTTTATTTTCAATTTTGGGTGAACTAACCCTTTAAGTAAACTTTATACAGTCGAGAAAGACGACGCATATCCGAGCATTAGGTCTTAAAGGGGCAGTAGCCTTAATGTCAAACAACAAAAGACAAGGACATCACTCACTGCTCTTGATTGAATAGCTTTTGTAAGCTTAATAGGATAAATCTTTAATTTATACAGTCAAATATGCTATGTTATTTTACATTTGCTCAATTTCTGTACCTGAAAACTAATGTTAGACGTACCTGAAAAACCTGAAAAGCATAGTTTATTTTATTAGTATCTTTGCTCAATAGTATTTATTTGTGCTGCTGCTTGTATTTAAATTATTTGTTCTTATTATTTTCTTTATTTTTATTTGACAGTAGTCCTTTTTTCCCTGAACATAGCAAATACTGAACCGTACCGAAACCGTGAACCTAAAACGGTGATACAAACCGAACCGTGAGCAATCTGTACCGTTACACCCCTAGCGTAATGTATGCGAGGGGGTGCCACAAAATGAAGAACATTTTCAAAGGGTGCCATGACTGAAAAAAGGTTGGGAAACACTGGCTTAGGCTACTATCGAAGAAGAAGAAGAATACGACAGTTGCAGCGGAGGGCGGGAGGAAGAGGGAAAAAGTAGCGGGAAGTGAACTTCAAGGAGAGTAGAGTAGATGAGTGTGATGTGCGATGATGGATCAGGGACGCTGACGGCCAAAATCAAAATATATTGTGTAGTTATAAACTCTTTAGACTGTTAATGATTAGTGCTTTTTTAAAAGTTTGTGGGTAAGAATCGTGTAAAAAAAAAAAAAATCCCTTATTTTGTGGATGGATTCCGGGAAATCTCCCGTATTTTCAATGTTCAATGTTGACAGCTATGATCTCCATACCAAAATTCCAGATGGCCAGACAGTGATTCATCTTTTATAAATCATTTAAATATTAATGTCTGTGACGCTGTGAGCACAGAGACTGTTGTAGACTGTAAGTATTTAAAATGATTACGTTTTCAAGATGTTTGATGTTTAATATGAATAAATAGCACTCATAAACGGCCTTCGATGGCATTCTCAAGTGAAACGAGTTGGACCCAAAAACGGCGTTCCTTACATCAGGACCTAACAAGCGGATTCAGTTCTCGTCAAATAGTGTCAGTACAGTCAAATCAATAATATTGTTGAATATTAAGTGTCCCTAACTAAGCAAGCCAGAGGCGGTAGCGGCATTGAAACCCAAACTCCCATCAGTGACAGAATGGAGAAAACGATCACGGTCTGATTGGCCAAATTAACCAACATGGTGTGTTTTAAAGGGATAGTTCACCCAAAAATGAAAATGCTGTCATCATCAAGAATGTTTGTAACCAAGCAGAGAGAGCAACCATTGGCTACCATAGTATTTTTTTCCCTACTATGGTAGTCAATGGTTGCTCTCTCTGCTTGGTTACAAACATTATTCAAAATATCTTCTTTTGTGTTCAGGAGAACAAAGAAACTTGAGGGTGAGTAAATGATGACAGCATTTTCATTTTTGGGTGAACTATCCCTTTAAGTCCAGGCTACATCACAAGTCAGATCGGGGATTGATATCATTGTCAATATACTGTAACAAAAGGGTGAAAGAGGATCACTCAGGGAACACTTGAACTCTTCCATCATCCAGCAAACCATGTCTTAACCTCAGGAGGGTCCTAACGTATCGATCAGTAGAGGTGAAGCCATAGTTTTCCTGTGATGGATGACGTTTATTAATTTCCTGAAAGAGACCATTTACAGTAATACTCTTTGTGGTAAAATGATGATGATGATGCACTTTATGCGTCAGCCTGGATGAGGACTGATGACTGAATATGGTGTGTGCGTGTGTGTGTGTGCGTGCGTGTGTGTGTGTGTGGTTCAGGGATACCGTACATTATGAGGACAAAATGTCCCTGCAAAAAAGGCAATATCCAAAATATTTGTCCTTGTGGGGACATTTTTGGTCCCTTTGATGAAAACAGCTTATTATACTGTGATGTTTTTTGAAAATGTAAAAATGCAGAAAGTTTTCTGTGATGGGAGAGTTTAGGAAGGTTTAGTGATCTCATGTTGTTTCATTAAGAGTTTTTCCAAATCAAATCTTTCTAATCTACACAGGTTAAGTGCATCATCACATACTAATGGGGTTTTAGTGGTGGAAGAGCAAATACCTTCAAACAATAATTACGTTATTATGTACTCTCTGTCTCTGCCAATGTTTACAAATATAAAGTAATTTTGGAAGTTTAAATGGCACTTTTTGCAATTACAGACTGCATCTATAATGGTCAACTAAATATGATTTTAGGTAAAAAGTCTTGAGTGCCTGGAATAATCAATTATTCCTGTTTAAAATATTTTTTTTCCATATATCCATTTTTTGTTGTTGAGCTATTCTATAATTGAATGCAATTCAGTTAAAGGAAATGTATGTAAGATTGTGGCCAAAACTGGTACTGCAATCACTTTCAAATTGCTGCAGAGCGGTACCGTGTATCCCTTCTCCCTCTCTCTGACTCGAGGTTGCCAGATAGGCTGCAGGATCCAGCAGGAACGTAGGCTGCTACAAGGAGCTTCCAATGGCAAGTGACGAGTCCTACACAGCAAACAAGTTTTTTCATTTTTTCATTGTCATGACGTTTTTCTTATTCATAACGAGGTCTTTTAGGTTTCGTAAAGTTTTATTTTTTATCCAAAAAGTTTGTAGCTGCAGATGTGGTAACTAGAGCAGAGCTGGCAACCCGGATGCCGAAACACTACTGACTTCGTGATTGGTAGATAGGTGGAGGGTGGCGCTTCAGGCCAAAACACAACATGTCAACATCAACATCAGTTGAGGGCTGCAACTTCACTTTAAAATGACAATATCCTGGCCGGACTACTGTTGTCAGTGATATAAGTATTTGAAATTAATATGATTTCTTAATGTCTAGTGACATATCAGGGCGATTTTATGATTAATTGAAATACATTTCTTACATACAGTTCCTTTAATTAAAGCTGCCTTTTACATTCTTTGAACACAAAATATGTGTGTAACTAGCGTCACAGTTTCTTGACGTTCAGCTGTGTGTGCTGGTTTATCAGGATCACATTATTTGCTTCACACTTCATCGACCGAGCGTCCATATGGACACAGCGGGATCGATGCTTCTCTCAGGCGGACACAAGCGCAGCTTATATTTCAGCTGGATCTGATAGTGTCCGATCTCTCCTTAAAGTCCTCCATCCATCCATCCATCCATCTTCTTCCGCTTTATTCGGGGCCGGGTCGCGGGGGCAGCAGTCTAAGCAGAGATGCCCAGACTTCCCTCTCCCTAGACACTTCCTCTAGCTCTTCCGGGGGGACACTGAGGCGTTCCAAGGCCAGCCGGGAGACATAGTCCCTCCAGCGTGTCCTTGGTCTTCCCCGGGGCCTCCTCCCGGTTGGACATGCCCGAAACACCTTCCCGGGAAGGCTACTCCTCCATGAACTGCCACCTTAACGTGGTGGAGGGGTTTGAGTACCCGAATGACCCTAGGAGCTACGTTGTCCGGGGCTATATGCCCCTGGTAGGGTCTCCCAAGGCAAACAGGTCCTGGGTGACGGGTCAGACTAAGAGCAGTTCAAAAACCTTTATGATGACAAAAAAAAGGAGGACCGTGACGTCGCCCGGTACGGCGCAGCCGGGGCCCCACCCTGGAGCCAGGCCTGGGGTTGGGGCTCGTATGCGAGCGCCTGGTGGCCGGGCCTTCCCCCACGGGTCCGGCCGGGCTCAGCATGTCACCATCGTTGAGATTCATATGCTGATTCTTGATGTCTGTGTTTTTGTAAAAAAAAAAGTTCCCGCAACATATTTAAAAATCAGAATTGAAATTCAGAATGACTGATCTGCTGCATAAAACTTTTGTTGGTAAATATAATATATTATTAATAAATAATCACTTTCGATCAGGAATAAAGTAGTAAACTACTGTGTGGCAGTAGTGTGTGTGGCAAAATACTTTTTTTTCCCGTAATGTATTTTAAATTCAGAGTGTCTGATCTGCTGCAACAAAGTTTTGCTGGTAAAATAATATTGCCATTGTACATTATTGGTCAGAAATAAGATTATTGATTTATTAGAGTTTATGAAGCTGAAAACTTAATCATCTTGGTTTCTTTCAATGTTTTAGCTGTTAGGTGTACTAGTTCATGGCTACATGACTCTGGGTTAGTTGTAACAACAATGAAACGTTATAAATTAATCTACCCAAAGAAAATGTTGTTGAATTTATATATGTTTTATTTGATTTTCAGTATGCCTAGGTCCTGGAAGATGTTAGAAGAGAAGGGATCAGGTGAACTTCCAAGAGTATACCAGTACACTCTAAAAAATGCTGGGTTAAAAATAATCCAAGTTGGGTTGAAAATGGACTAACCCAGCAATTGGGTTGTTTTAACCCAGCGATTGGGTTGTTTTAAGAACACATTTAACCCAACCGCTGGGCTAAAACAACCCAATTGCTGGGTTAGTCCATTTTTAACCCAACTTGGATTATTTTTAACCCAGCATTTTTTAGAGTGTGGAAGGAGGGTCTTCACTGAGGAATAAGAATAACATATTGTGCCAGTTCAATTTTTATGGTCAATTACTATGACTGAGAGTGACAAACACACTGAGAATGAACGTGACACATCAGTTATATTGGAAAATCATAAAAATCTTACTTTTTTTGTCATAATCCTTATTTCATCATGTTACATAACACCCCGGTGGACATCATAATGTTACATCTCACCCCAGGGTATGTTACAACTAACCCAGACCATGGGGGGAATTGTAACATTTCACTCCTCGTGTTTGAAACTAAACCGTGCATTTTATTTTTGTGTTGCAAAGATAATAGCCATGTCATTTAATAGCAGACGCATGTAGTCACATTTTGAACACACTGGCTTAAAAGTACTCCAATATATAGACTGAAAGGTAAAAATTTTTACAACCATCCCTGGTCTCCCCTATGGCATCACTGTGAAGAAGAAAAAAAAACTTTTGGAACCCTTTTTAAAGCCCTGGACATAATAGTGTTCAAGGGGTGGTAAAACATTCTTTCGAAGGCTTGATAGTGTTTGTGGGGTGCACTGTAACGTGTTCATGCTTCGTTTTTAAAAAATTGCATTATTTTTCATATATTTTACTTTTATTCTACACTGCTCTGTCCCTCCTTGTAAAAACGGTCTGATGGTTTCCGGGTTCTATGAAGCCGGTCCCTCAAAAATACGCAATGGGCTCAGATTGGTTAGCTGGCCCAGTGTGTTGTGATTCGCTAACTGCCTAGTGCACGTTTGTCGGAAACATCACGCCCCTTACCTTTACCGGTAGCCTGTGCTTTGGGTAGTATTAGAAACAATGGCGTCAATAAAACCATACCAATTTGAGCCCGAATCAGACCCAGACAATTTTAGTGAAGATGATCGAGCAGAACCTGTTCAGTCCTCAAGAGTGAAGACTGCGGATCTATAGTGATTGCTACTGAATGGCACTGTTACTTTTGTATTTTTAGAACGATTATAGCCAAATATCTGTCGCAAGATCGAACACTAAACATTGGCTTTACTATAGTATCCAAATCAAACACAGAAGCATGTTTAGCATGCCTGTAGATAAACAATACATAAAAGCTCTAATCAAAGAATCATTTACACTAATGCCAAGTTCGCTGTTGAGATTTAAAACAGTTTGTAACGTTAGGTGTTTGTCGGATAACGTTAAGCATGAATGAGCATTTAACAAACTGGTTTGCAGAACAGCGTTGTCATCTGTGTACTTCCTTGCTACAACATACAATTAACAACACAAACTATTACAGGAAAACACATCGACGAAAAATAAATCACACTTACAGGTTGTGGCCCGTAAACAGCTTCTGTTTTTAAATCCATCTTTCAGGACAAGCCGTTGTGCGAATCCTTCATTGAACTCGTGAAGATTGTGGAAGCTTTCCTTCGTGAAATGTGCAGCGGGAGCCGCGCGCGCCCGTCTCACACTGGCAGTGTTTGTCTCGCGCAGCTGAACCGCGGCTCGTGTATTGCAAATACAGACGAATATTGTCCATTATGTCACATTTTCCAGTGTTCTCCTCCGACCCCTGTCTGTCTCGTGCTTTGATTTATGATGGGCAGCATATATCTGCTGCAAATGCGACCTGTTCCCCTCTGTCTCATACACACATGCATATAACATGTTGTATGTTAAACGCACTGCAACGCACCCCCGTCCCTAGGAAGGCTGAACAAAGTGGACCTGCAATCCGGATGAAAATAATAGCGTTTCGCCGGCATTGCTGCAACAACACTCAGGCCTATTAACTACAACAACGCTTCCCGCGGCGATACAAAATGGCCTCGCCCCCCTTTAATTTAATATTCTCGGAGGAGGGGTTTATGTAAATATTGTGGCTGGTGATGTCAGAGACCCTGGAGGAATGTCTGTAGTCCCTACCGGCCGTTTGCTGTAGTCCTTAGAAATTGATTTCTTTAAAAGCAAATATCTCCTTTTGCTTTAAACGTTGAACGTTGTAACTTTGCAGATGCTGTTTATGCTCAAATAGCAACATTACACACTAGCTAAAGTTAGAAAAATGAAATCGTGGTTTACCACCCCTTTAATAAAATACAGCTCCGTGGATGGGGTGAGACCGGGTGAGACGCGTCCATCGCTCAATAGTGACGTATAGGGCGCTGAGGGGACAGTAGTGAGAGGAGGGGCGATGGGTCCCTCTCTCTCTCTCTTTCTCTCTCTCTCTCTCAGTCTCTCTCTCTCTCTTATTGAGCGCAGTGCAGTGCGGATTACAGATTCTGTCCTCTCAGTGCAGCGGGAACTACTGCAAACAAGGGCTATATTCATACAACCACATTAATCACAGGTAATGGAGCTCTTTGAGGAGGGGCTCTCTCTGAACCTGTGCATTTTTTCGTTGCTCATATGGACTTCTACAAGTGCGTTTAACCTGGACACGCAAAACGTCCTCAGGAAGAATGGTCAGCCGGGCAGCCTCTTCGGATTCTCCCTCGCCTTGCACCGGCAGCTCCAGCCCTCTGATAAAACAATGTGAGTAGAACCAGTTCTTGAGATCGTTGCGATTATTCGAGATCGTGCGTGATTAGATGTGCGCGTATTCATGCGCTTTATCTTCCGTTCATCCCGCACCTGTGCCGCGTTCATTTTTAAACAGTTGTTTTACTTCTGTTTCCTCTATTAAAACACGAACAGATGCATGCATTTGTCTAATAGTTCATAAAGAAATAAACATCTCTTTCTGAATGGTGAAGTGTAAGGTGTATGTCCGAGGGGTGATTAGTCCAGTGAACGTCGTGTGGGGGTAGGCATGCGCTCGAAGAGGCTGGTGCTTTACTTACAGACAAGTTAACAATACCCAACGTGATGCGACAAGTCACCAGTGGACAATGGCTTTTCACACTGAAAGAATTCAAAGAGCAGTGTCCACTCTTTAAAGTAAATGTTCTTCAGTGACTCTTTCAGCACTTTAGATTGAACCCAATTACTATAGGCTAAGGAATCTTTTTTTTTGGACTTGTATGGTTCTTTAAGTTGATTATGTGCTCATTTTGGAGATTTAAAAGTTATTGATGCTTTGTTACAACAATAATAATAACAACCATATTATATTATTAGGTCATTCAGAACATCACACTGGTTTCTGTTATCTCTAAAGCAGCCTTATTTTAAAAAGTGATGCTGTTTTGTCTAAACCACAGCCTTGAATGAAATCTGTTCTGAACAGATACAAATATACTTCCTACGTGCTGAAGGTCTTTTATGAAATGCATTTAATACTCTTTTAACTTTGCTTAGTTTTCGAGTCAGATTGGTCACTTTTGCTTTCTCCCTGTGTTCGGTTACCCTTTATTTTAAGGTGTCTGTGTTACAGTGTAATTATACGTTTAAGTACTGATTAATTAACTACTTGTGCTTACTATAGGGTTAGGGATAGGGGTTTGTTTAGGGTTAGTTGCATGCAATTATGCGTCATTTATAGTTATTACAGTAACGTAGCATGTAACAAGTACACTGAAATAAAGCTTCTGTACTCTGCCTGGTACAATTAAAGATGGGATGCTATGGTCTAAGGCTGTAAAACATCTGTTATGATGGGGCACTAACTGGGCTTTTTTTTGGGACTTGAAATGTAAGGACAAGCCGACACACCCTTTTTTACTACAATCGCACAAATCACATTGCACAAATTCAGATCATAAAATAGTTCTGTTTTCTCAAATCCGTTTAACATCAAAAACAGCCTCCGTAACAGTTGTTAATTCATTCTAGAGGTAAGATGGAAAGAAATGATGTGTTGCTTTGCTGAGGTCAGTTCTCGGCATGACTGAAAAGAGTTTGCGATTAACAAAAAGGCTGAATGATTTACTTAGAGTCTGAGTGTGAGGGGAACACACATGGATTTGTGTGTGTGTGTGTGTGTGTGTGTGTGTGTTTGTTTGTATGACAGGGTGTTTAAACAGTTGTGTCAAGTGAACAAGTGTGAGTTTTCTTGTGTGTGTGGTGGAAGACACCTGTTTACATCATCTATAGTGGCATGAAAATGTCTTGCACCTGTGAACAGGCTTGTCTGTCTGTTGATGTGTATGTCTTTAGGCCTTTTCATATTTATTTCCATTCTAATGTGGATTTAGTTGATTCTTGTGGGGTTTGCTGAATAATGTATGTGCTGGTGCTCAATCTCTGGGTGTTTGCCAGGCTGCTGCTATCAGCACAATGGCTCACGCAGGTCATTTCCAGGGTGAAAGTGGTATCTGATACACTATTCAAATCACTATTAGGCCTATGAGTGATTGAGAGTGTTTTCACAGGTGTATCAATGTGCATGAATTAGATCTTTTTATCAATGCATGCACCCAAATAATCAGTTAGTAATCAGATTGATGGATCAATCAGATTGAAAGCCTTTATATAAACACCTCAGTCAATCCAATTGAGCTCGATCTGAATGAAATTTCGATCGGATTGAACGGGGTGGTGTAGACCTGAAATAATCTGGTCAATAAGACAAAGCTAAGCATGTAAACGCTTGAATGCGACTGTTTTCTCAATCAGATTCAAAAATACCTTGCACACACGTGTTTACCAGAGCTCTTTTATAATATGATCTCTGGTTAAAGGGATAGTTCACCCAAAAACTAAAACTCACCCTCAAGCCATCCAGGTGTATTCTACATTCTTCTTTCAGACGAATACAATCAGAGTTGTATTAAAAACAAACTTGTGATTATTCTATCAATATTTTAATACATTTTCTGTGTAAAGCACTTTGAATTACCACTGTGTATGAAATGTGCTGTATAAACTTGCCTTGCCTAAAAAATGTCCTGGCTCTTCCAAGCTTTATAATGGCAGTGGATGGCAGCCCAAAATTCGAAGCCCAAAAACGTGCATCCATCCATTATAAACATTTACATTTTACATGTACATTTACATTTAGTCATTTAGCAGACGCTTTTATCCAAAGCGACTTACAAATGAGAGAAATAGAAGCAGCTAGAACAGTCAAGGGCAACAGTATGTAACAGTACGTAAGTGCTGTAACAAGTCTCAGTTAATCTAGCACAGAACACACAGGACAGAAGGTGTTTTTTTTAGTTTTTTTTTAGACAGACAGACAGACAGACAGACAGAAAATGAATAGAATGTTAAGTGCTATTCTTGATTGATCAGGTGCTGCTGGAAAAGATGTGTCTTTAGCTGTTTTTTGAAAATGGCTACAGACTCGGCTGCTCGAATTGAGATAGGCAGGTCATTCCACAGGGTGGGTGCGGTCCAGGAAAAGGTCCGTGAGAGTGATTTCATGCCTCTTTGGGATGGCACCACAAGGCGTCGTTCACTGGCAGAACGTAAGCTCCTGGAGGGTGTGTAAGTCTGCACAAGCGAGTTTAGGTATCTTGGTGCAGAGCCAGTGGTTGCTTTGAAGGCGAGTTGCTTTGATAAACGTACTTCACACGGCTCCGAGGGGTTAATAAAGGCCTTCTGAAGTGAATCAATGGGTTTGTGTAAGAAAAATATCCATAAGTAAAACGTTATAAAGTAAAATATCTAGCTTCCGTCTTCCGTATTCAACTTACAAAGAAAGTGTAACGCCTCTTACAGTTCAAAACGCTTACACACAACGTCATTTTCATGCTTTTTCCGTAAGTTGAATAAGGAAAATGTTATTACAAAAACCCATCGTTTCACTTCAGAATGTCTGTTATTAACCCCCAAAACTGTGTGGAACACTTTTATAATGGGTGGATGCACTTTTGTGGGCTTCAAATTTTGGACTGCCATTCACTGCCATTGTAAAGCTTGGAAGGGCCAGGATATTTGATTTTTTTATGACCTGAGGGTGAGTAAATCATGGGATAATTTAGATTTTTGGGTGAACATACATAATGTTTATATCTTACAAACTGGTCAGTGGAAGAGACTGAATATATTAAAGGTCCCGTTCTTCGTGATCCCATTGTTCAAACTTTAGTTAGTGTGTAATGTTGCTGTTAGAGCATAAATAATACCTGTAAAATTATAAAGCTCAAAGTTCAATGCCAAGCGAGATATTTTATTTAACAGAAGTTCCCTTTCAAAGCCTACAGCGAACGGCCGGCTTGGACTACATCCTGGTACTTCCTTCATTAATGACGTCAGTAGAACAGTAGAACAGACTAACCTCCGCCCACAAGAATACGCAAAAAAGGGGGCGTGGTCTTGTTGCTGTCCCACGTGGAGAAAAGGAATTGTTGCGTTTGAGTGTGTTTGTCGCCATGTCGTCGAGACGCTGTTATTTTCATCCCGGAGTCAAATCACCTTTGTTTGGCTTTCCCAGGGACGCTGTAGAGATCATTGAGCGCATACATCTCCCGTTAAGAGGCGTGACCTTTCCACGTGCGCTAAGCTGCTGTCGAATCACAACACAGGAACCGCTGGCACAATCAGAACTCGTTACGTATTTCTGAAGGAGGGACTTCATAGAATAAAGGAAGTCATCAGCCGTTTTTAGGACAGTGTAAACAGCGGTGTACAGATGAGTACATTGTGTTAAAAATACAGTTTTTTTTTTACACGCGAAACATGAACACATGTTATATTGCACACTGTAAACACAATCAAAGCTTCAAAAGAACACGAAGAACGGGACCTTTAACTTAGTTCATCTGATATTCTTTATAGAAAAATGCACTTGTAGGCTAAATGAAAATGCAAATTGGATTGCCAAGTTTAAGAATCGGATTGGATTCACTCAGGTTTATGAGAATCAGTGCATGTAAACATAGCCTACCTACTGTGTCTATGTAAATCAATCATCTTTTTTTAATTTGCAAAAAAAAAAAAAAATTGGTGCAGATCTAATGCTGTACCACAGCAGCTCAAGCTTTTCTCGATATGGTTGTTGTCAAATAAATTGGGGGTTACATTTGACTTGGGCTGAGAGTTTCCAAACGTAGATTTGTCTGTTTTGATCGGCGTTTTGGCTGCTTGGAATTCTTCAGCAGGTATTTTCTCTGTTTACCCCGAAAAGAGGATCAGTTCTGTGGGGTTAAGGTTAGGTACACAGAGGAGTTTACCAAGGACAGGAAATGAGGGAATATATTACAGAGAGCCTGATGAGGATCTGTCTTATTGCTTCAGTCATGATAATCCCATGTTTAATATGAGAACGCATTATAACTTTTCGATCATTTTAATTACATGTATGCACAATTTGAGTTGTGCTTCTCAATGCTCTGTCCAACATTATCATAAGTGTGTGAAAGGAGCTCAACTCGGGTGGTAAGACCGCAGTGGGCTCTGCTATTGAAAGTCTGTTTGTGCTGCATGACTGCATTTCACTCAGTCAGAGGTGAAGCAGTTTTCATGCATGAAAAGTGCTTCACCTCTGACTGATTGTCTTAAAGAAATGTGTTAAAAGTTACACTTCTTTAATAACAGGATGTTGGACAGAGCATGATCAGCCTTTGCACGCTCTATGTGGGTGTGTTGTGCACAAACATTGTGTACCCGTATCTCTGGAGCTCCTTGCAGATGCCATACACTTAGACTTTAGTAGCTTCTCTTTAATGCCGCACAAAAGGTCTTCCTTCCTGTCATTCATACAGTTTCCTGTGGTTTCTCATCGACTCCTCTATTAGAAGGAGATCGCACAGGAAAACAAAACTGATGCTGTGAGTATCCAGAGTGGTCGATGAACAGGTTGGCATTTGCTTACACGGGAACAGGAGAAATCAGGGAATATGTACACCAGGCCATCTGTGCTCATGTAACATGAGAGATAGATCGCTAGAGGCCCCTTTTCTTTTCTTTCTGTGAGAATGCTGGCTCCTAGTTGTGTGTTTGTGTCGGTCTCCTCAGGTGTGGGTATATATTAAGCCCTAGAGAGATTTTGTGCTTTTTAAAACAGCAGACAGTGTGTTAATAAGGTTTACAACACTCTCCAGAGTTATTTATAAGGCCTGCTTTTTATTTGTGTCTGAAACTGAAACTCCATTTTTGCATAATACAAACACATCTGTTGCTAACAATGTATTTGAAGGGATGTAGGTTGGTCTCTCACTGACTGTAGGCATGGGGCCGACAAGTGCATCTACACTCTAAAAAAAAAAGGTTCTATATGGCACCAAAAATGGTTCTTGGCTCGTAATCATAGGGGAACCTTTTTAAGTGCTATATAGCACCAATTTTGGTGCTTCAGTGGTTCTTCACCGGTTCTTCAGAGGTTCTTCACCGGTTCTTTGACTATGGTGCTATATAGCACCGATACCATATACAGAACATGTTAAGATATGGTGCTATATAGCACCAAAAGTGGTTCCTCTATGATTACGACGAAGAACCATTTTTGGTGCCATATAGAACCTTTTTTTTTTAGAGTGTATGCAGTCTGTTCGAGAATAGGAGATGAGTATCTAGGAATATATGTAATTTATTAAATGTAAACTGAACTTGCAAACACGTTTGAATTTTGATGGGAATATTCTTCTCGTAGACTTTAATAAAAGAGATCCAGTCCTGTCCGTCAGGATTTCTCCACAAGCGTTTGATCACAGATCCGTTGCGCTTGTCTCATTAGTGATAAATGTGTGCTCTATCTTAAAGTATTTTTCTCCAAGCAGCTTAAAGGGTAACTAAACGCTACAACAACTTTTTTTTAATGATCTGCAAGACTGGGGCTTTATTAGTGCTGTTCATTGATTCGAGTAAATGTTTTGACATTTAGGTATAAAGTGTTTTAAAGGTCCCGTTCTTCGTGTTTTTTTGAAGCTTTGATTGTGTTTACAGTGTGCAATATAACGTGTTCATGTTTCGCGTGTAAAAAAACACAGTATTTTTCACACAATGTACTCATCTGTACACCGCTGTTTACACTCTCCTAAAAACGGCTGATGACTTCCTTTATTCTATGAAGTCCCTCCTTCAGAAATACGTAACGAGTTCTGATTGTGCCAGCGGTTCCTGTGTTGTGATTTGACCGCAGCTTAGCGCACGTGGAAAGGTCACGCCTCTTAACGGGAGATGTATGCGCTCAATGATCTCTACAGCGTCCCTGGGAAAGCCAAACAAAGGTGATTTGACTCCGGCATGAAAATAACAGCGTCTCGACGACATGGCGACAAACACACTCAAACGCAACACTTCCTTTTCTCCACGCGACACGTCCTCTTCTCCACGTGGGACAGCAACAAGACCACGCCCCCTTTTTTCGCGTTTTCTTGTGGGCGGAGGTTAGTCTGTTCTACTGTTCTACTGACGTCATTAATGAAGGAAGTACCAGGATGTAGTCCAAGCCGGCCGTTCGCTGTAGGCTTTGAAAGGGAACTTCTGTTAAATAAAATATCTCTCTTGGCATTGAACTTTGAGCTTTATAATTTTACAGGTATTATTTATGCTCTAACAGCAACATTACACACTAACTAAAGTTTGAACAATGGGATCACGAAGAACGGGACCTTTAACTCAAAAGGTTGTTATCGTTGTCTGTAGCTTACAGTGGGCAAACACACAACTACAACTGGAATCTCGTGAGAAATGCCATACCTGGCAAAGGTTAATGTTGAATGAATAGCTAATGACATCAACTGGACATTTCGTGACCTTTGTTTCCTTGTATGTGATTGGTTTAAGCCTTTTCTGTCGCTGCGAGTGTAAAAAAAAATCGACATCGAAACGAAAAAAATAAACATCGTTTTTTTGCCGCAGCACATTCGCGTTCGGTGTGGAAGCTCTCATTACACAAACAGCTGAACAAAAAATAAAACCATCGCGCGTCAAAATCGTGTCCAGTGTGAAAGGACCTTAAGGATACTGATTGTTTGAAGGCAGACTGAGATGGAGAACGGGAACATGGTTTGTGTAGCATTAGAAACACATTATTAGCTGTTTGATAACGTAGCAGCAAGCAAAAGGCTAATCATATTAATTGCCATTATGTGTCCAACATAACATTGTGCAGCATTTACTGACCGAGTGGGTCTCTGAGCTGGTGGGAGTGAGTGGAGGCAGGGCTAATTTGCATATTCATGTAAGCAAGGGTGTAGACTTACATTCAAGCTATTCATAAAGCATTTTTTCACAGGAAAAAACTTTTAAAAATGTAATTTTTTTATATATAATTTATAAAATTATTGACTACAGGGGGACTTTAATGGATATTTCTAGCACACTAAGGCAAAATATGTACATAACTATTATTCGAATTGATTTCACCATTCAACTAGTTTGGGGTTTTGGACACCCAGCCAGTTAATTGAGTATTGTGACACATCCCTACTCAAAACAAACACATCACACCCCAAACACAGTAACAATACCCCGAGATTATACAACACACCATCATTACACTCCAGCATAACCCAACATAACACACAACCCAAGGCAAACGCATTGCATTCCAATTTAACCCAACACACCCATCGCACACCCCAACGCACACATCACACCACAGTGCAATACCCAACACAAGACGTCTGGCACAATCAAGCTTTGTCAGTGTAGAGCATCTCAGACAACTGGAGCGATTGCACTGCATTTTGAACAGAGATAAACTTCTAAAACAGTTGCACAGCTCATGATTATGAACTGTCTGCTGAGCAGAGTTTGGGACACGTCGCAGCTGCTGCAGCTTTGGCACGGATGCTTTTGGACTGTGTAACACTTTGAGAATTAGTGAAAGGTTATGGCTGTGGTATATTTTCAAATGGAAAGATTGAAACTTCTGCATGACTAAAGGGACAGGCAGAAACAGCTGAGTCTGGGCATTTTCCCCATTGATCGATGAAGCAGCAATCTGAAACACATATTAGCTGAATCACTGGACTTGGGTGCAGGACAGGATGATTATATTGACACTGTGACAGTAGTAATACTGTACTGGTAGAATTAGTAGGAGTAGACTGCAATATTTTAGGTATTTAAATCACTATATTATTGAAAAATTAACATTACTATATGGTTAAGTATGTAATATATAAGAATTGGGGATGAATTTCCAGCAAAAACAAAACAATTTTGTGATAAATAACATTACCGTGATGTGTAATTATTCATATTGTGATGTGAGAATTTAGTCAAAACGTCCATCGTTACACTGGAGTCATGTTTATTGCAAATAGTTTTTACCTAAAACATTTTTCTAGCAGAGATGAAGAAATTTTACAGTGTGTAAGTGACAGATTGCAGCCAGCTGCTACGACAGTGAGGACACAGCCAAACACACACACACACACACACACACACACACACACACACACACACACACACACACACACACGCTCACTGCCCACTGTTCAATTTACTTGTTAATTATAACTGCTCGAGCAATGTGTACTCAAAGTTGTCAAATAACATCTGAAAATAAATGCTTATGTTTTGTGCATTATATCACATTTTCGTGTATAACAACTGCATGAATTGACCATGCAGATTTAGAATTAGTATTTACCTTTTCTATACAAATAAACCTGTTTAGTTGATTGAGTAAAGATAATCATACAACTTCTAGAAAGCTTTGTTTTAATGCCCATTGTTTGTAAGGGACTTCTGCTCAGTCGGACCCTGATTACTGAGGCATGCTTAGACTAATCAAACTCAAATCTGTCTCAGAACAACGAATTGCCTTTCATGCTCGAAAATAGGACAGGGCACCATTCTTTGTCTTTTTAAGTAAAATGCTGTTTTCCCATCATTTCTCTAATGAGATCTTTTGTCCTTCCTTGTATTGGTTGGAAATGTCAGGTTGACTGGCCACATTCTCCACATTCATGTTTAATGATTTGTCTCAGTCATTAGTCGTTCTGCCCAATAAGGACCCCAAGGCCAGTCTCCCCTATACTTTCTGTGATTCTCAAGACTAAGAGGAGCAAAAACAATAGCATGCTGACCAGGGTTGCCAGGTTTGCGTAAAAAAACTAGCCCAATTGATATTCAAAACAGGCTCAATGACAGCCAAAACTTTACCGGCGTGGAACCCCGGAACAACGCACAGAATAAAAAAACAACCTGAGGACAAACAAACAGTGTAAAAGTAGCCCAATGCAACACTGATGACTTGGCAACACTGATGCTGACTTCATTAACTCCCTCAACCATAGTGTAATCACAACAAAAGGACAACAAAATTGTACAAAATCCCAAGGAAGAACAATTTACCATGTTAAAGTGAAGGAATAACAAAGGTTTTTTTAATCCTCTTAAACCATAATATTTGAATCTTCTGCAAAGAGTGTAAGATAACTCTTAGAATCTTTGACCTGAGAAATCAATTTTCCTTGAGATTTTGGCATACTTGAGGTCATCATACTATAAGAAAATATTGTAATTTTCAGAAGTGAAAACTTGCTCTTGTTAGTCCAAAAACAGCTTTTATTGTAACCAAGCCCAGCGAACGACCGTTTGTGAAATGTGCCTATCTATGACGTAATAGTGTGACTAAAGACCGCCTCTGCAGAAGAAAATCAACGCCTACTTCATCAATGCAACTTTGGCCCCGCCCACTGGCGTGTTAGTGAGATGACGAGTACAGAAGAAAGATGCACTCCATTAAAATAGCATTACCTTCCAAAAGATCCTAATGCTAGGAAGGTGGTTATTTATCTCAGTTGAGCATTATTTAGGCTATTTGTATTCAGTACATTTCACTGGATTTTTTTTGTTCGCAATTTCGGCGCAGACTTTGCAAACAGACTTTTATGATATGAACTCGACAGTATTGCCACAACAATCTGAGACCAGTGATTTCTGATATGTAATTCATATACAGTCAGATGTCCTTTATCTATGTGTCAGTAAATCAAATCAGTGACTAAACGGTCAACTGGATCGCTGGAACTGCCAAACAGTGCGAGTGTATCAGTGACTCTCGCCAAAACTCCCGTAATAATAATGGATCTCTTATTTACATTTAACTTTGAGAGCTGTAATAGTAAAAACGTGAGAAAAGTTTTCGAGAGAGTTCCACATGTGAAACTTATTTCATATGCAAAGATGTCAGCCAATCACAGCAGTGGGCGTTTACACTGAAGTCTCACAGCAGCCAATAACAGCAGTGGGCGTTTACACTGAAGTCTCACAGCAGCCAATCACAGCAGTGGGCGTTTACACTGAAGTCTCACAGCAGCCAATCACAGCAGTGGGCGTTTACACTGAAGTCTCACAGCAGCCAATCACAGCAGTGGGCGTTTACACTGAAGTCTCACGGCAGCCAATCACAGCAGTGGGCGTTTACACTGAAGTCTCACAGCAGCCAATAACAGCAGTGGGCGTTTACACTGAAGTCTCACAGCAGCCAATCACAGCAGTGGGCGTTTACACTGAAGTCTCACAGCAGCCAATCACAGCAGTGGGCGTTTACACTGAAGTCTCACAGCAGCCAATAACAGCAGTGGGCGTTTACACTGAAGTCTCAGACACGCCCCTTCAAACAGAGCGTTCAAATCAGAGGCTAAATCAGGGTAGGAAAAATGCAGTTTATTTCAAAATTATGACTATTTTTATATAAAAATCCTACTAATATTATAAGTGCACCCCATGAAACATTATAAAACAATGCAGTTCATGATCCCTTTAAAGTTTTAAGTACAATCAACTTGGATGTTTAAATAATTTCAACTTAAATTACATTAAACTGACTTAAAAAAATTAGTTGAATTTTGTATAACTTACAAAGAAGTTGATGTGCATGAGCGAAGACCACAAGACCGAAGTCCCCATTAGTTGTGTTACTTGAGCCATTTTTTCAGTCATTCATTTTTTATATGATATTGGTGGGTTGATGGGTTGTTTTGGACGTTCATAATCGGCATATGCATGACAGTGCCTATTATCTTGTGATTACAAAGAAACATTTCATTCATCTGTATGGTCGAGTGTCCCAGTCGTAAGCCACTGGTGGTCTCCTGTGTTCCCACAGTCCGCCTACATGCTGATCTGAACGGACTCGACCATGGAAAGTAGATTAAGGGGCACTGGGTGCACAGATGAAACGCTGATGAAACCTCTCAACACCATAATGGCTGGCCTGTTTCCCATGTAGAAAAACTCCAGCTCTGGCATGTAAATCCCTGGGGTTGTTCATCAGATATGTGTTGAATTTCCCAAGCATGGTTGAGGGGTGCTGTGGTCCTGGAGCTTTCCAGATCTTACTGTCCACCTGCCATATCTTTGTGGAAATTAAGTGAACTCCAACTATTTGCTGTAATGTTTTACCATGCTAATACTTACAAGCAAGCACAACAAGGGTATACTATTAAGCAAATAAAATAATTAATCTAATCAAAGTTTCATGTCTATTCTCTAAACCTAGGTTTAGTGGAAAAACGTGCCTCCACCTACATTTTTGCGATGTTAACTCCAATAACTTACATACAATTCACTGCAGTTTCCAGTTGAAATGAACACTAGTAGCAGTAAAACACCAATAGCTTTTATTCCTTTTCACACAAATTATGATTACAGAGCAGGGCTGCACAATTCATTGAATTTATAATCGTGATTACAATTACTGATGCCACAATTATATAATCATCCAAAGGCGCAATTACAAAAAAAAAACTGTGCGCTTAAGATGTTTTTTTTTTTTTTACAACAGTTTATCTTGGTGGTGTTTTCCCATTGTTTCAATTTTAGTTTTAGTATAACATTATAATGCCATGCATTCATTTTTGTATTTAAAGAAGAAACCAAACCAATGTATGTTTGACATTTGAGGCTTAGTGCAATACAAGTTTTTCAGGAAGAATGTTTTCAGCTTGTTTGTTTTGATATAACAATATGGCATGCAGTCGGTTCAAATAATAGCATAAAGCTATTCAAAACATCATTCAATGTAAATTATGATAATCGTAATTAAGAATCGCTATTACAATTTCAACGGAATATTCGACAATTATCATTTTTGTCATAATCGAGCCCTATTACGGAGGCAGATTATTGATTAATAAAGACTTATCTTTACATGGTTCCTTGCACAATACCATGTTATGGCCTCAAAACACTTTTACCATAATGCGTGATTTGTAAACGCATACATTTTGATGCTTCTCTGACATGGTAAACTTGCTCGATACCTCACCTGGTACAGCACTGCACTTGCGATGCAAAACTCACAATAAAAGAACTCAAAGACTTGCAGAAGCAAGATAAAACGTTGTAATTAAACGTTGCCATTCATCTGTTCCAGATCAATCTGAACACAGCTCACTGGACATTTTACTTTGAAAGTGTCGCGGAACAAGCAAAAAGCAACGCGATATAATTCACAGGCATGATTTTCCATTGACCCTGGATTGCTTATATTTATTTGGTAAGTTAATTCTCACAGCATTCTGGACTACCAGATTCAGATTAATCAATAGTGTCAGTATTTAGTTTTTTGTATAATTGTCACGATTCACCAGTGAGAGTGGCCGTGATTACCACCAGAGGACACTCCACCCCGGACTGTGACTCCATCAAGGACTTAATTTCCCATAACTTCATGTCTCAGAGCAGTACGTTACAATACTGCTAAACTGTTTATTTGACTGTTGTGCTTATCAGCTGATTTTGTGCATAGCTGTGATAGTTTCATCTCGGTTAACCATAGACCCGATATAGTCCGGCTATGAGTAACACACTTCTAGCCAAAATAACCTTGAATTTGGTTGAATGTCGTTTTTGCCCAAATAACTTGCGAGATGTATGATATTCCATCATGTGAGCAAAGTAAACAGTGATTACAAGGTGGTTTCATTTCTTTGACATGTTCATGTTCTAATTGACTGGTCTATTCTTGGGCTATGTTTAGATGTCTATTCAATTTTCACTAAAATCCCAAATGTTGCCTTGTTTTAGCCTAGACGCCAGGGCTGTGTTTGGACGGCTATTAGATGTCTTTTAAACACAAAATTGCTTGCTTGGGAGATCATTCCTTACTTGTTTACCCGTTTCAATTTAATTTGCAATCCGACATTGCACACTTGCAGTGCAGACAGCTTTGTTGAAAATAATGGTAGCAATCTAGTTTTATAAAGATTGATTCCCTTGTGTTGCAGTATAGACCCAAAAATACAACTTTATGTAGACATTTTAAAGTCTTATTATGAACCTTTTTTATGACATCCACAATAGAGTTTGTTTCAAATTTAGCAAACTTCTGAGAATTTTATTTTGTTATTTTGTAATATATATATATATATAATGGCCACAAATTAAGAATTGAACTAGCCTGACAAGCCAGACCCACATCAAGATGTTGGGTCTAGGAACACACCATTGGCAGGGCTCAATCCAAGGGGCGGGATAAACAGCTGTCTTTCAAATTCCCTCTGCACGCAATAGGATAGCGCAACAACCAACCAGAGCGCTATCAGTGGTGAGACAACAATCACAAGCAGGTTGTGGCTGAGTCCACTGCATTTTCCCAGCAGCGGAGCTAGTTGATAGATTAAACTTTCGCTGTATCCGGTCGGCAAAACTCCGAAGACATCTTCCTTTCTTAAGAATGACTTCAGTGCCGTTCTTTGTTCTTTTCTCAAAGAAAAACCTAACTCCAAGTCTTCCAGAGTCACGGCCAAAGCCGATTTGAAAGGCCGCTATTCGACAGCTTCTTTGTTTACGAGTAGCACGCGGAACCGCCGCAACTCTGCCATCATTATGTTAAGCCCGCCCACCGACTCTATACACGATGTGATTGGCCTGACCCGAGTTTGTTTTTTCCAGCTCGCAAGTCAACGGACAGTTTCTAGACGATCCTGGCTGCAAATTAGATTTGCTGCCGCTAGGGTGCATCTAGATTTCTAGGCTAACGTTGAACCAATTTATTCACTTGTTTTGATTTAACTAAAACAAGGGCATGAATTGTTATATCATATGTACGATTTACTTAAAACAGGGAATTAATTAGTAAAACGTGCAAAAGTATCGGTAAGTTGTGGTAATAAATTATTAATTTGTGACAATGAAATACATATTGTCTGCATCCGAAAGCTAAGGCAGCTGACTTGTTGCCTTGCAGCCCTATCAATGGCATTGACTATGCAGGCAACGTTTGTGCATGAAGGTACCTCACGAAATGGATTTCAGACAGACTTCTGAGGCAGAATAGCGGTTTAAGGATCTACAACAAAATAAAGAGAGCTTTGGTGATAACTAAGCGAATATTTAATTAGGGATGCACCGTATCCAGATTTTTGGGGTTCGGCCGAATATCAAATCCACTGGTTAAGAATCCGAAACCGAATACCGAATCCTTCTCCCATCCTCAGTCCATTATCACAGTAAACACATTAACGAAGTAAACAACGTCCACAGCAGTGTAGGGATGCTATTGACCATTTAACCGTTATCCGAAAGTAAGAACTTTGACAGATTAATACTATCATTTAAATGTTTTAGCACTTTTTTGTTTGTTTGTTTTTTGATGCTTGGTTAAGAAAAATATGCTGTATTTGTTCACTCACGGAGCGCGTCGACATGTGCAACCGCAAACCAGATATATCTCGCAAAATGAAGCAATGGAAAAGCTTACTGTGTGGGACCATTTCAACAGAAAAATACAGCAGTAGTACAAGCTCCTGACTGGTGGAAAGCAAATGAACGGCGCTTCCCGAGGCTGGCCACTCTAGTGAGGTGTTATAAAAAAAACGAACCCCGTCAAAAAGCCCAATATTCGGCTGAATCCGAACCCGAATCCTGGATTCGGTGCATCCCTATATTTAATTACTACAATAGTAATTTCTTGCTACGAAAACGTGGAAAAACTTGGTCAAAAACGTAGCCTGACAAGCCAGACCCACATCAAGATGTTGGGTCTGGGAACACCATTGGCAGGGCTCAATCCGAGGGGCGGGATAAACGGTTGTCTTTCACATTCCCTCTGCATGCAATAGGATAGCGAAGAAGGTGAATCGGAGCTAGTTGATAGATTAAACGTTCGCCGTATCCGGTCGGCAAAACTCCGAACACATCTTCCTTTCTTAAGAATGACTTCAGTGCCGTTCTTTGTTCTTTTCTCAAAGAAAAGAAATATGCTGTATTTGTTCACTCACGGAGCGCGTCGACATGTGCAACCGCAAACCAGATATATTTCGCAAAATGAAGCAATGGAAAAGCTTACTGTGTGGGACCATTTCAACAGAAAAATACAGCTGTAGTACAAGCTCCTGACTGGTGGAAAGCAAATGAACGGCGCTTCCCGAGGCTGGCCACTCTAGCGAGGCGTTATCTCTGTATTCCCGGGACATCAGGTCCATCTGAAGCCTTGTTTAAGGCTTTTAATAGTGTGGTTTTGGTCAAGTTTACTAAAGTAAACATTGCCGCGTATGTTCTTCTCGCCGCTGTTTCCTGATGGTTTATAGAAAAATTTCCCAGAGTCGTCCTCTGTCGCTTAAAAGAAGAACACAACTGCCAGCCGAGGCTCGCGCGCAGCGGAGACAGAAGGATTGAGGGTGTTTTCTGCCGCGGGTTTAACTGTCAACAGGCTGCTCTCCAGACTAACCCACATCACTTAGACATGTTACTTAAAAAACAAACAAACAAAAAACATACAAGGTGTGGATTGAGGTAGCCTAGGCCTTCTATTTTTATTTGAAAAAAGCAAAAACGATCCAGGTTCTTCAAAGCTTACGGATTCAGTGTATTTTCGTTTTGTCATCTTAATTTGGTAATTATTCAAGTGAAAAATATTTAGTGTAGGCCTATGTATTTTATTATTTTTATTTATATTTTATGTGATCTCTATGCGGCTGTTTGCACGGTAAAATAAAATACATTTTGGCTGCTGTCTGTAGATTCTTTCATGCACAACTCGTATTCTATCGGATGTTTCATACGCAAATGTTTTAACAGCGGCTGTTGTTTAGGGTCCTTGTCATCACGAGACAAATCGGCATTGCAAATTGAACATGTAGCTCGACTTGAATCGCCTTCTTTTGACTTAAAGTAGCTACTGCCACGTTTTCTGTTCATGAGTTCCATTTTCACTTTCAACGGCGGGATCATTACGTTCGACCAGTAGGGCGCGCATAGTGCAAGCCTAGGGTTCGGGTTCGGTGGAAAAAAATTCTGAGGTTCGACAAAAACTGAACCCCATCAAAAAGCCCAATATTTGGCTGAATCCGAACCCGAATCCTGGATTCGGTGCATCCCTATATTTATTTACTACAATAGTAATTTCTTGCTACGAAAAAGTGGATAAACTTGATCAAAAACGTAGCCTGACAAGCCAGACCTACATCAAGATGTTGGGTCTGGGAACACCATTGGCAGGGCTCAATCCGAGGGGCGGGATAAACGGTTGTCTTTCATATTCCCTCTGCATGCAATAGGATAGCGAAGAAGGTGAATCGGAGCTAGTTAATAGATTAAACGTTCGCCGTATCCGGTCGGCAAAACTCCGAACACATCTTCCTTTCTTAAGAATGACTTCAGTGCCGTTCTTTGTTCTTTTCTCAAAGAAAAGAAATATGCTGTATTTGTTCACTCACGGAGCGCGTCGACATGTGCAACCGCAAACCAGATATATTTCGCAAAATGAAGCAATGGAAAAGCTTACTGTGTGGGACCATTTCAACAGAAAAATACAGCTGTAGTACAAGCTCCTGACTGGTGGAAAGCAAATGAACGGCGCTTCCCGAGGCTGGCCACTCTAGCGAGGCGTTATCTCTGTATTCCCGGGACATCAGGTCCATCTGAAGCCTTGTTTAAGGCTTTTAATAGTGTGGTTTTGGTCAAGTTTACTAAAGTAAACATTGTCGCGTATGTTCTTCTCGCCGCTGTTTCCTGATGGTTTATAGAAAAATTTCCCAGAGTCGTCCTCTGTCGCTTAAAAGAAGAACACAACTGCCAGCCGAGGCTCGCGCGCAGCGGAGACAGAAGGATTGAGGGTGTTTTCTGCCGCGGGTTTAACTGTCAACAGGCTGCTCTCCAGACTAACCCACATCACTTAGACATGTTACTTAAAAAACAAACAAACAAAAAACATACAAGGTGTGGATTGAGGTAGCCTAGGCCTTCTATTTTTATTTGAAAAAAGCAAAAACGATCCAGGTTCTTCAAAGCTTACGGATTCAGTGTATTTTCGTTTTGTCATCTTAATTTGGTAATTATTTAAGTGAAAAATATTTAGTGTAGGCCTATGTATTTTATTATTTTTATTTATATTTTATCTGATCTCTATGCGGCTGTTTGCACGGTAAAATAAAATACATTTTGGCTGCTGTCTGTAGATTCTTTCATGCACAACTCGTATTCTATCGGATGTTTCATACGCAAATGTTTTAACAGCGGCTGTTGTTTAGGGTCCTTGTCATCACGAGACAAATCGGCATTGCAAATTGAACATGTAGCTCGACTTGAATCGCCTTCTTTTGACTTAAAGTAGCTACTGCCACGTTTTCTGTTCATGAGTTCCATTTTCACTTTCAACGGCGGGATCATTACGTTCGACCAGTAGGGCGCGCATAGTGCAAGCCTAGGGTTCGGGTTTGGTGGAAAAAAATTCTGAGGTTCGGCAAAAACCGAACACCATCAAAAAGCCCAATATTTGGCTGAATCCGAACCCGAATCCTGGATTCGGTGCATCCCTATATTTAATTACTACAATAGTAATTTCTTGCTACGAAAACGTGGATAAACTTGGTCAAAAACGTAGCCTGACAAGCCAGACCCACATCAAGATGTTGGGTCTGGGATCACCATTGGCAGGGCTCAATCCGAGGGGCGGGATAAACGGCTGTCTTTCATATTCCCTCTGCACGCAATAGGATAGCGAAGAAGGTGAAGCGGAGCTAGTTGATAGATTAAACGTTCGCCGTATCCGGTCGGCAAAACTCCGAACACATCTTCCTTTCTTAAGAATGACTTCAGTGCCGTTCTTTGTTCTTTTCTCAAAGAAAAGCTTAACTCCAAGTCTTCCAGAGTCACGGCCAAAGCCGATTCGAAAGACCGCTGTTCGCCAGCTTCTTTGTTTACAAGTAGCACGCGGAACCACCGCAACTCTGATGTCATTATGTTAAGCCCGCCCACCGACTCTATACACGATGTGATTGGCCTGACCAGAGTTTGGTTTTTCACGCTCACAAGCCAACAGAGAGTTGCTAGACACCCTGGCTACAAATTATATTTGCTGTCACTAGGGTGCGTCTAGACTTCTAGGCTCAAAAACTTACATTTACACACAAACTGACCAGCAAGCAGATGCCATATTTTTTTTTTAGCTCAACTTTAACGTAATGGAACGCACAGTATTGTGGGATATCAGAGGCAGTGAAGGATACATCTATGCTGCCTTCAAAAATCAATCAGATGAAGAATCTCAGGAGACAGGAGGTGGCACGGTCATTGGATTCAGACGTACCTTGATGCCTTCCTACCTCTGGATCCAGTGGAGGCAGCAGTTTTCAGATGTCAGACGCAGCCATTTGTTCCCCATATGTCATGTATGGGGCTCCGTAATATGGTCTAAACGTATAGAAAAGACAGAAACACGCTCAGAACTCTTACAATGTCGTACAATAAGTTCCCTGTGTTGACTGTAAGCCTGCAGAGCCAAGTTTTTCACTTTTTCATTTACTGAAGTGCCCAGAACAGTTGATTCATAAGGGCTGTCAAACAAGAAGAATGTTCTGGAAACGTTTTATCAGAATAACAGTTGCTGAGCCAGCTGTTCTGAACCGCTGTGTGTGAAGAACTTGAGCAAACTGCCACTGTGTGCCTCACTGTCATGCTGTGTTATGTCTGTCTACTACATTATTATATATATATATACATATGAAAACTATTCATTGAAAAACTTAAACTTCTATGGATGTTATAGAAGGCAGTGAAAAAAATGTCCTCTCGGGAAAGGTGTGTCTGGAATGAATTGTGGAAAAAGGGATTGGTTACGTAGCAGCTGGATCATGTTCATTATAATGATATTTATGTGCTGTGATACAATGAATATATTGAGTGAGTCAGTTATTGATTTCATGTATATTCTGTTTTTCTCTTCAGATTTCACAAGCACTTATATTTTGATGAGCACTCATTAAAAGCGCAACATCAGCGGCATGACTCATGAGTTCTCAGAAACCATGTAGATGTCATTGCTTCATTCACTAGCATCGCGTACTAAATTCCTTTCAAAGTTGATTATGATTAGGGCACATGATTAGGGCTTTCCCCCCCCCAAAAAAACACTAATCAATGTGTGTTTAGTTCTGGTGCAATGACAGCAGTGTGTATGTAAATAATTGATTTGCTGCAGCTGGCTGATGGCCGTGGAAACAGGAAGACACCAGCTGATGAAATAATCTGTCAGATCCTCTTCATCAGAGAGCACCAGTCTCATTTATGAAAGACTGTTAATTATGTCATAATTACAAGGTCTTTCCTGTATTTTGTCTTCCTACCAATCCATGGCTCTGTTCCAAAATCATCTAGCAAATAGTGCTCCTCATCTAAGTGCTGCTACTCAACTAGTAAAGTAGCTGCTTCTTTAAATAGTGCTGCGACTCAACTAAGGGAGTTGTCACACTACACTTTTCATTCCATTGTCTTTCATTCACACACATGCAACTTTGGGAGACAGGAAACACAAGCTCATGTGAATTATGCGTTCCAAAGGTTAAGTTTGGTGAACTCTTCCCTGCAAGTTTGTACCATGTGATAGGCGTGATTTCTTAGCTGAATTTAAAGAATTATTTAGGATTATTTATAATATTAGAATATGTGATGTATCAACATGATATCACAGTTTAAAGGGGACCTTTTATGCAAAATTCACTTTTATAAGGTGTTTGAACACAGATGTCTATCCACGGTATGTGTAAACAACCAGCATATAATGGTAAAAATCTGCCTACTCCTTTTTTAATAATCCCCATAAATCATAAACAGTCTCTCTAAACAAGTGGTTCCAGATTCCCTACATTCTAAAAAATGCTGGGTTAAAAATGGACTAACCAATTGGGTTGTTTTAACCCAGCATTTGGATTGTTTTAACCCAGCGGTTGGGTTAAAGGTTTGCTTAAAACAACCCAATTGCTGGGTTAGTCCATTTTCAACCCAACTTTTTTTTACATTTTTTAGAGTGTACTCTTACGTAAGTCCCGCCCATGACTGGTGACGATCTGCCATATTATCATAGATCCCGCCCTGAGTGAGCCACAGTCCGCCATTTCTGTTTCCTAACTATAGCAGCTGGAGATATTCAATGTCTGCGCCAAAAGACATTACAAATGTTCTGTTATTGGATGTACCAACTAGGGATGGCTCGATGCCACAATTTTGGCTTCGGTACGGTACCACAATCTAATACCGAAGTACCGATATTAAATCGATACCATATTCGGTCGGGTATTGCGCATAATTTTACATATTCTCGCAAGTTTGAGGTTTATGAAGCGGGAAATTACCGCAAATGTTTATGATTAAATTAATCAACAAAGATTATCACATCAAATCAGGCATTTGGAACCTTTCTTGTGGGAAGTAATTGCGTATCTCCCTATAGCTCTCAAAATGTGCACATTTCTTCTGGCTTCAAAATACATCACACCGGCATTATACAAGCAATCTGTGTGCTCAGGTTCAACACTTTCGCTGTTGTTTCGGGAGAGCTGATGGAAATAACAGCCCACGTCTTTTTATAGCATTTCTTAATACATGGGATGGGAGATCTTTGA
The DNA here is from genome assembly GCA_023566225.1 of Romanogobio albipinnatus. NCBI lineage: Eukaryota > Metazoa > Chordata > Actinopteri > Cypriniformes > Gobionidae > Romanogobio > Romanogobio albipinnatus. The sequence continues at coordinate 56,254,005 of CM042243.1, forward strand.
GCGAGAGTTTTCTTTGCGCGCCACTCATACCAACAACAAACACACACAAGCCTTAAGTTGTTTTTCCATAGTCAAATACACACAAAATTATGTCAAAAATGTCCATGTTTAGCGAGTAGTCACATAAACACAGTTGGTTATATCTTACGCGAATGTAAATAGGGCAATAGTATGTGTGCAAATGTTATGAAATCTAAATGTGATTGATTGAGTTGAAATGCTGCTCACACCCAAATAGGGGCAAATTTGACAAGACAAAATAAATGATCTGTGGGGTATTTTGAGCTGAAACTTCACAGACACATTCTTGGGACATCTTATGAAAAGGGGCATAATTTGTCCCCCTTTAATTCCAGTAGACATATATTAGCATGGTGCTACGTTACTGACACAAATATTCTAGTAAGTACAAAAGTGCATAGCATGAATGGTCTTAATTATATAGAATATTTGATCTAGCTTTTCATAATGAATTCTGGGATTGTCTTATACACACAAAATGCTGGCTAGAATTTAGCCATTGTTATAAGTTACAATGTATATTTACATTTATGCATTTGGCAGACGCTTTTATCCAAAGCGACTTACAGTATTACAGTGCCAATCCCCCTGGAGCAACATGGAGTAAAGTGCCTTGCTCAAGGACACACTGGTGGAGACCGCTGGGATCGAACCAGCAACCTTCTGCATATCAGTTCCATGGTTTAACCCACTGGACCACCATCTCATATTTATTTTTCTTTCATTTGTTCTTTGTTCAGATTGTTGATTGGTGCTCCCAAAGCCAGGGCTCTATCCAATCAGGGGGCAAACATCACAGGTGGGCTGTACAGCTGTGACATCACCTCCCATCCTGATGACTGTACTCGAGTGGACTTTGACAATGATGGTAAGCAGAAAATTCCTCTTATAGCTTCAACAGTCTTTGTATCAGAGATTTAACAATATCATGAGAATTCGGGCATGCTCAGTGGCTGCTGTCGTGCATATAATTAGTTGTTTTAGTGGCTTCATTGCTCGTCAAGTCAGCAGCGCCAGGATTCTCTGATAGATCTGGAAATTCTAATCGTGGTTTCTTGGTTTCTGTTCACGGTTGACTCTCACAGTTGATGTTCATGTGGAGAATAAGGAGAACCAGTGGATGGGTGTGACAGTTCAGAGCCAAGGACCTGGAGGCAAGATTGTGGTACGTCAACAAAGTTGACTTTTAATGGACCATTAGTTGACTTCCAGTTACATCACTTAGACATTTTAGATTTATTATTTGTGCCACACAATATCTGACACGTACTATATCAGGAAATAACTCTTTCTTTCTGTGTCAGACATGTGCCCATCGCTACCAGCGTCTGTTGTTCCCGAACACACCCCAAGAGGCGCGTGACATCACTGGACGCTGCTACATGCTCAGCCAAGACCTGAGCATTGACAGCCAATCAGATGAGGATGGAGGGAACTGGAAATTTTGCGATGGCCGCCCTAGGGGTCATGAAAGATTCGGGGCCTGTCAGCAAGGCTTGGCTGCCACCTTCACTAAAGACTACCATTATGTCATCTTTGGAGCACCAGGGGCGTACAACTGGAAAGGTAGAAATGACATTTGATGCAATACATAAAATGGTGTTTTTGTAGGCAATTCATGTACAAACACACACACACACACACACACACAGAAAATATGCATCAACTCACAATTTCTGTCTATCAAAAAGTTAAAAGGTACAGATTATTTAACAGAAAAACTCGAATAAAGCAGAATACGCATCAGGCATCATTGAACAGTGTGTGTGTGGTCTGGGCGTGTCGTCTGAGGCTGAGAAGTGACTCACAGGTCATTGTTTTGACCTTTGGCGTGATCTAATCTCATGAACACCTCATATTGCTACCATTTATTTATTTTGATTGACTGATCCATAAAAATAGTTTGTTTTTGCTTACATTTTATATGCATTACTTTTTAAATGCATAGTGACCCCCACTGATGAGGAGGAGGACTTCAACATTTCTCATTCGCTATTCTCTTAAAGCTACACTGTGTGATATTTTCCCCCATCTAGCGGTGAAAAGGTATAATACCATCCAGTAAATATTAGTTTCTGTTCCTCCCAATTCTGATTTCGTTTAAACTCCTACGGTGGCCGATTTAGTCCAAAATTAACATGGCTTCCAGTTCAATCCAGCAATCCCCCTCTTCACATTCGACACGGTGCCATCGAGTGTTAAAACGTGAAAGGCGAAGCTTGAATTTACGGGTATGTCCCTCTTTGGCTAATGTACTTTCAAGATGGAGGGGCAACATGGCGACCCCCATTCGAACCCCTTACCCGTATGTATTTTCAATGGCATATTATAAACTTACGAGAATACTTTATTACTTGAAAGAAGTAAATATACATTAATGAGCACATATATTTTTTAAAGAACTAAGTGTTTTAGCTAAGAATAAACTAAAAAAGTTACACAGTGTAGCTTTAATTCACCCTTGTGAAAAAGAAGTACCGTCTGACATACTTGTTTAAAGCTTACTTAAATAATATTTATTAAGAATATACTTAAGTGCAAGCTGAATGAAATGTTTTGGACACTTAATTGAATGTTAATTGCAATTAAATTAAAATGTGTTGTGGTTTAAATTTATATTAAAGCTACACTGTGTGATATTTTCCCCCATCTAGCGGTGAAAAGCTATATGACCATCCAGTAAATATTAGTTTCTGTTCCTCCCAATTCCGATTTCGTTTTAACTCCTACGGTGGCCGATTTAGTCCAAGATTAACATGGCTTCCAGTTCGACCTCGTCCATTAGTGTTCCTTCAAGTGATGAGGTTACTTTAGAAAACTATTATAATTTGCAGTTATTTAATTTGTCAGCTAGCATGTAGGTTATGACATCTATGTAAAATGAATGTAAAATGAATAATAGTTTTACGTTTTCGTAATTTATTTACCATTTCATTGCTAACATCAGCTATCAGGTTCCCAGACGAATGCAAGCTAATCTTAGTAAAGTAACTTTTATCAGTGCTATCGTTATTCTGTATATTGTACGACATCACTAGCGTAAGGCAAAGTTTACATTGTAGGCTTTATTATTTTCTCCGTGAGCAGAGATCAGTTGATGTGACGGAGGTGCGAGCCATCGAGTGTTAAAAGGCGAAGCTTGAATTTACGGGTATGTCCCTCTTTGGCTAATGTACTTTCAAGATGGAGGGGCAACATGGCGACCCCCATTCGAACCCCTTACCCGTATGCATTTTCAAACGGCATATTATAAACTTACGAGAATACTTTATTACTTGAAAGAAGTAAATATACATTAATGAGCACATATATTTTTGAAAGAACTAAGTGTTTTTAGCTAAGAATAAACTAAAAAAGTTACACAGTGTAGATTTAAATACAATAACCTGAAATTTAGAGTGCTTTTGAGACCCACTTAAATCTGGCAACATTTTATTTTACAGTATCGTTACACGTTACATGTAGTTACTATAGTAATATATAAATTATGCCTAATTACATGCAACTAACTCTAACTCTAAACCAAACCAAACCCTAATTCTAACAATATAGTAAATACAGTAGTTACTTAATTTTACTCAGTACTTAAATATATAATTACACTGGTCATCTATGGACTATTTGGACATAAATATGAGATTAATAAAAAGAATAATTGACAATATTGTGAAACCCTTAACTCACATATGTAATGCTTCATTCCAAACTGGAACTTTTCCAGACAAAATGAAAATAGCAAAAGTGTTACCACTATTTAAAAGTGGAAGTAAACATATATTTACAAATTATAGGCCTGTCTCTCTGCTGCCACAGTTCTCAAAAAAATTGGAGAAAATGTTCTACAGCAGACTGGATAAATTTGTTGAGAAGCATGAGTTAATTAACGAAGGGCAATACAGATTTAGATCCAAAAGATCGACCACTATGGCTATTATAGACAGCAAAAAACATGCTGTTGGAATCTTTAGAGACCTAAGGAAAGCATTCGATACCATCAATCATTCTATCCTTGTACATAAAATAGAAAAATATGATATCCAGGGAGTAGCTGGGAACTGGATTAAAAGTTATTTAGATGAGAGACAACAATTTGTTAAAATGGGGGACACTGAATCAAAATGTATGAGCATTGTTTGTGGGATGCCTCAAGGGTCTATACTGGCTCCCTTGCTTTTCAACTTATATATTAATGATATATTTAGAGTATCAGATTTATTAAAAATTGTGTTATTTGCCGACGATACCAACTTATTTTATTCTAACGATAACTATTATAGACTTATTAAGGATGTAAATCAGGAATTAGCTAAATTTAAAACATAATTAAACAAATTATCACTCAATCTAAACAAAACAAAAATGATTATGTTTGGCAAATATAAGGACAATCCTGAACTATTGATAAGTATAAATGGTATTAAAATAGAAAAAGTATCACGATAGACAACAAACTGAGCTGGAAATCACACATTGGACACATACAAAGGAAGATATCAAAAAATATTGCAATCATAAACAAAGCTATGAGTACGTTTTAAATTACAAGGCGCTGTATATATTGTATTCCAGTCGTATTTTGCCATAATCTAAAAAAAAAAATCCAGAAATCACAATATATGATTTTTTAACTATTTATTTGTATGATACAGTTGCAAATAAGTATTTGAACACCTGTCTATCAGCTAGAATTCTGACCCTCAAAGACCTGTTAGCCTGCCTTTAAAATGTCCACCTCCACTCCATTTATCATCCTAAATTAGATGCTCCTGTTTGAGGTCGTTAGCTGCATAAAGACACCTGTCTACCCCATACAATCAGTAAGAATCCAACTACTAACATGGCCAAGACCAAAGAGCTGTCCAAAGACACTAAAGACAAAATTGTACACCTCCACAAGGCTGGAAAGGGCTACGGGAAAATTGCCAAGCAGCTTGGTGAAAAAAGGTCCACTGTTGGAGCAATCATTAGAAAATGGAAGAAGCTAAACATGACTGTCAATCTCCCTCGGACTGGGGCTCCATGCAAGATCTCACCTCGTGGGGTCTCAATGATCCTAAGAAAGGTGAGAAATCAGCCCAGAACTACACGGGAGGAGCTGGTCAATGACCTGAAAAGAGCTGGGACCACCGTTTCCAAGGTTACTGTTGGTAATACACTAAGACGTCATGGTTTGAAATCATGCATGGCACGGAAGGTTCCCCTGCTTAAACCAGCACATGTCAAGGCCCGTCTTAAGTTTGCCAATGACCATTTGGATGATCCAGAGGAGTCATGGGAGAAAGTCATGTGGTCAGATGAGACCAAAATAGAACTTTTTGGTCATAATTCCACTAAACGTGTTTGGAGGAAGAAGAATGATGAGTACCATCCCAAGAACACCATCCCTACTGTGAAGCATGGGGGTGGTAGCATCATGCTTTGGGGGTGTTTTTCTGCACATGGGACAGGGCGACTGCACTGTATTAAGGAGAGGATGACCGGGGCCATGTATTGCGAGATTTTGGGGAACAACCTCCTTCCCTCAGTTAGAGCATTGAAGATGGGTCGAGGCTGGGTCTTCCAACATGACAATGACCCGAAGCACACAGCCAGGATAACCAAGGAGTGGCTCTGTAAGAAGCATATCAAGGTTCTGGCGTGGCCTAGCCAGTCTCCAGACCTAAACCCAATGGAGAATCTTTGGAGGAGCTCAAACTCTGTGTTTCTCAGCAACAGGCCAGAAACCTGACTGATCTAGAGAAGATCTGTGTGGAGGAGTGGGCCAAAATCCCTCCTGCAGTGCAAACCTGCTGAAAAACTACAGGAAACGTCTGACCTCTGTAATTGCAAACAAAGGCTACTGCACCAAATATTATCATTGATTTTCTCAGGTGTTCAAATACTTATTTGCAGCTGTATCATACAAATAAATAATAAAAAAATCATACATTGTGATCTGGATTTTTCTTTTTTAGATTATGTCTCACAGTGGACATGCACCTACGATGACAATTTCAGACCCCTCCATGATTTCCAAGTGGGAGAACTTGCAAAATAGCAGGGTGTTCAAATACTTATTTTCCTCACTGTAACTACACTGTAACAATGACACCTTAAAATAAAGTGTTACCGAAACGTAGTCATTACACTTAAGTGGCCTTTTATTTCATAAATATTATATTATCCACAGTACAGTTTTTAAAATGATATACCTTCAAGATTTAAATTACAAGTGCACATTCCATACAATTAACCACATTTTTTCTTCATTAAATACATGTTTCTCATAGCTAGTACTCAAATCATTTGTTTTCCTGTGTCACAATAACCTCGTTGCTTTGCCCTCACCCCATCACATCCGTTCTCTAGGTATAGTGCGCGTCGAGCAGAAGAACAACACTCTGCTGGAAATGGGCTTGTTTGATGATGGTCCTTATGAGGTCGGGGATGAAAACCGTCTCGATCCAAATCTAGTGCCAGTACCAGCCAACAGTTACTTAGGTGAGTGCGAGAACCACATATGTCTGTGAATGTGTGTTTGTGTGTGCTATGGTCAGCCGTTCTTGCATATGTACAGGATTCTCTCTAGATTCCGGCCACAGTATCACAGAAAAGGGCAAACTCATCATAGTGTCAGGAGCGCCGAGAGCCAATCACAATGGTGCAGTGGTGTTTCTGCGGAAGCAAGGCGAAGCGTCCACCATGCTCGCGTCTGAACACGTTCTGGAAGGACCAGGACTCGCATCCTCATTCGGATATGATGTTGCTGTGGTGGACCTGAATGGAGATGGGTGAGTGGTACAAGATCTGTAGAAAATAAATGAACTCCGGTTGTTTATTATGGAAAGGAGTGGGTAGATTTTGAGTGCCCTTGTGAAAAAGAAGTCTGCTCAGTCTCAATAATTGGGTTGCACTTTATTTTACAGTACTTGCACTTTCGATGTACTTACAGTGTACTCACCCACATAATTACTACTGAGTAATGTAAGGTAACTACAGGGGTTAAGTTAAGGTTTAGGGGTAGGTTCAGGTTTATTACCCAGTTAGTGTCATTAGTACATGCATATGTTCAAGCAAAACAGGAATGTAAAATAAAATGCGACCAATAATTGTATTGAATGTACACTTGTAGTGTTCTTCAAATCTTAAAAGTATAACAAATGTATATATTTGCAGATATTATAATATTAATCAAATAAAAGGCTCTCTTTCATGACCGTGTCTCTTAACACACTTAAGTTGAAACATTTTAAATCATTCATCTGCTTTAAAGAAGTACTACACTGATTTTAATGTTGACTAACATACAAAAGCACATGTGAAGTACTTAATTATAGTTTTAAATAGTGTGTGTGTTTTATAGGACATTTCAAATGAATATATTTCAAATGTACTAAATTGTAAATTCATAATATAAATTAAATACTTGACCTACAGGTTTCAAAAGTAATTAGTATGTATTTTAAAGTATATCTTAGTTTACCATACATTCTTGTCAGTACATTTATCTGTACACTTTAATCTTTTTTCATAGACAACAGAAGTAATAATGAAATTACCCTAGTGAAAAAAACCTATACCAAATAAAATGTATTTCATAACCAAACCATTAACATATTTACTGACATATCGCTTGAGACTTACTGATATAAATACTATAATGCAGCTTTATTTGGAGTTCTTTATTGCACAATGCACATTTCTTAATATTAATCCTAAAATGTGTTTAATATCACTATTAGTAAGGATAGTATGATCACTGTATAATATCAGTCTTTAAATGCAAGATATTTAAAGTATACTTGCAATAGTTTCACTTTAGCACAATCAAATTAAGTATATCTTTAGTTGGACCTCAGCACTATTTATGGATAACTAAAGTACATTAAGTATAACATTTGTTGTTCCAATTTAGCAGACTTTAAGTATAAATATGGAAATGCATTTATAGTATACTTAGCATAAAATAAATGTATTTCAAATATATTTTAATATATTTATTTTTAACTATATAAAAGATGTATTTAAAGGATTAGTTCACTTTTAAATAAACTTTTGCTGATTATTTACTCACCCCCATGTCATCCAAGATGTCCATGTCTTTCTTTCTGCAGTCAAAAAGAAATTAAGGTTTTTGATTAAAATATTCCAGGATATTTCTCCATATAATGGACTTCAATGGGCTCCAAACGGTTCAAGGTCCAAATGACAGTTTCAGTGCAGCTTCAAAGGGCTTTAAGCGATACCAGACGATGAATAAGGGTCTTATCTAGCGAAACGATCAGTTTCTGTGAGAAACCGAGCAGTATTTATGCTATTATTTTACCTCTTATCAGTCGAACGTGATAATCTCTGAGCTCCGCCATAACTTCTGCTAAGTGAGGTCAAATATGAGCGTGGTCATAGTGTATAAATAGATGCCTCATTAGCGCCTGCACGGATCAGTAGAATGAGGCATCTACGATCGATATATCTATGATCATGATCGTATTTGACCTCACTTAGCGAAAGTAATGGCGGAGCTCAGAGATGATCACGTTCGACTGATAAGAGGTAAAATAATAGCATAAATACTGCTCGGTTTCTCACAGAATCGTTTCGCTGGATAAGACCCTTATTCATCGTCTGGTATCGTTTAAAGCCCTTTGAAGCTGCACTGAAACTGTCATTTGGACCTTGAACCGTTTGGAGCCCATTGAAGTCCATTATATGGAGGAAACCCCTGGAATATTTTCATCAAAAACCTTAATTTCTTTTCAACTGCAGAAAGAAAGACATGGACATCTTGGATGACATAGGGGTGAGTAAAAAATCAACAAAAGTTTATTTAAAAGTGAACTAATCCTTTAAATCCTACTTAAAGGGATATATGGTGTATATGACATTCTTCTTTCAAATTGGTGTTATATCCAAAAATATTATATATTATAAATATTATAATGGCAGTGAATGGCAGCCCAAAATTTGAAGCCCAAAAAGTGCATCCATCCATCATAAACGTACTCCACACGGCTCAAGGGGTTAATAAAGGCCTTCTGAAGTGAAACGATGCGTTTGTGTAAGAAAAATGTCCATATTTAACACAAAAATATCTAAAAATAAAAAATATCTAGTTCTCGCCAGACCTCCTTCCGTATTCAACTTACGAAAAAAACCATGATGGTGTCGGAAGTAGGCGTTACACTTTCTGTGTAAGTTGAATATGGAAGGTCTGGCTGAAGCTAAATATTTTTCTGACACAAACCCATTGATTCACTTCAGAAGGCCTTTATTATCCACCCGGAGCCGTGTGGAGTACTTTACAATGGATGGATGCACATTTTTGGATTAGCCAGGACATTTATTAATATAACTCAGATTGTATTTGTCTGAAAGAAGAATGTCATATACACCTAGGATGGCTTGAGGGTGAGTAAATCATGGGCTAATTTTCATTTTTGGATGAACTAACCCTTAAGTAACCCTTATATGAGATGGTGGTCCAGTGGGTTAAACCACTGAACTGATATGCAGAAGGTTGCTGGTTCGATCCCAGCGGTCACCACCAGTGTGTCCTTGAGCAAGGCACTTTACTCCATGTTGCTCCAGGGGGATTGTCCCTGTAATAAGGGCACTATAAGTCGCTTTGGATAAAAGCGTCTGCCAAATGTAAATGTTAATTTTTTTAAGTACCTAATCTTAATTAGGCACTTAATTGAATTTGATATAAATTTAAACTATAATACATTTCATTTAACTGTAAATAACATGTACTTAAGTCTCGGAAAACATTACATTCAGTTCGCACTTAAGTATATACTTTTAAAGTATATCTTTATTCTTTTTATAGAGCCCTAAAGGATCTTTGCAAAAATATACAAAAAAGACCTTTGTGCACATTAAAAGTTTCTCATGAGCACACGAATGTGTGTGTATTTTTATTTTTGCAAAGGTCCGTTTAGTGTCTCTGTGCTTTTTGAAAAAATGTGCTAAAGTGTACTGCTTTATCAGAAGGGTGGGCAGCTAAATGATGTTGGTTGTCCCTCCAGTTGGCAGGATGTTGTGGTTGGTGCACCCCAGTTCTTCCAGAGGGATGAGGAAGTGGGTGGAGCTGTGTATGTTTACATCAATAAGGCTGGACGGTGGAAGGACGTCATCCCTACTCGCCTGAACGGAACGAAAGACTCCATGTTTGGACTGGCTGTGGAAAACATTGGAGACATTAATCTGGATTCTTTTGAAGGTTGAATGCAGGAGTTGATCTTTAGTTTACGATGCAAAATATATTCATTCTTTTGGTTTGTTCAGGTTGTTTAATATTCTTCCTGCTTGTTTCTCAGATATTGCAGTAGGGGCTCCATATGCAGACTCAGGGTTTGGTAGCGTGTACATCTACCACGGATCTGCTGATGGCATCAATACCAAACGAGCTCAGGTTAGACACCCTCCACCTTCTGTCTCTCTATTTTCTCTCCGTCTGCCATTTTAATGGAGCACATCAGTGAGACATCACTTGGATCAAGTAATGGTGGAACTGAAAGGAATAAATGGTACTTTGGACAGTTTAAAAGCTTTTCCATTTTCAGGATAAAACATTGGTGAAAAAAAATAGATACATATTGTAATTGTACATCTGAATGTACTTTGATTTGGACTTTCTTCTGATGTAACTTTGTACTAACTCTGTCTGTTGTGACCTTTAAAACAAAATAGGATTTAGCCTATACCGTACTTGGTGTTGTATTCTTTGCTGTTAAACAAATGAATAAAAGACATCCGACATTATCTTTCAGATACTGGAGGGCAAACAGCACAACATTAAGATGTTTGGATATTCCCTGGCCGGAAACATGGACCTGGATCAGAACTCGTACCCTGATCTTGCCGTCGGGTCGCTCTCTGACACAGTTTTTATATACAGGTGCTGATACGTCACTTCTCATGTCAACGTTGTTACCTGAAGATTGAGATGCTATAGCAACATCTCTCTTGTGTGCAGGTCCAAAACGGTTATTAGCATCAAGAAAGACATCAAGGTGACACCCAAGGAAATCGACTTGATGAAGAAAACGTGTGGCAACAGTATTTGGTGAGATACTGACAAAACAAGAACTTAGAAAGCATCACTCATAGATGTGCTAGACATTTTGAACTGTACTGTGAGAAGATAATTATGTGTGTTCATTCACAGCTTGATTGTGGAAGCTTGTTTCTCATATAAAGCAAACCCTGCCACCTACAACCCTAAGCTCAGTAAGTCTGTTTATGCTCTTATCATGAGAAACTCTCATTATCTATAACAGTTTATTATTTAGTCTAAAGCGCCATTCACACCAAGGACGATAACTATACTGTTTTAATAATCGTTCTAATTCTACAGTGTGAGAATAGGGAAGTCCACATCAACTATAACAACTCAGAGAAACTATATTGTTGGAATCAGTCTACAACAATTCCCCGCTGATGAACAATAAAAACAATGTCAATCAGAAATCAAAGGGATTTTAATGATCTCTAGCATTTAAAGCGTCAGAGCGCACTTATAACAAACAGAACTTTATCATCCATTGGTGTGGACCAGTGGCGTAGCCATCTTAAAAGGAGGGGGCCACAATTTCATTTACCTTTTATTTCCTGACCAAAAACCTATACTTGTTTTTGGCCGATAAAATTATGTTAACTTTTAATTAAAGCTGCAGTCCATAACTTTTTTGGGGGATTTTTGGAAATACATTTTTGAGCAAGTACATAACTAGTCAGTCCCTCCAGAAAAACGCGATTATGCGATCGCGTGATTTAACGCATAATCAGCCAAAGTCCGCATATTTATGCGGGGACCGGGGCTAGCATGATTTCATAATCCCCGCATTTTCGTTGCAAAAAAAGTCATATATATTAGCAGAAAGTTGAAAAATGTTTGTTTACTTCACACAAGAGCCGCCATTTCCGCCTGTTGCCATGGGAACGCTTTGAAGTGACGTAATTACCCGACATGAACGTCATCGAAAAGCTGCAAACCCCCGTGGAGAAACCATAGATATCGGTGAAACCATGATGAAGCGCAAACTCCCATTGGCCAACAAAAATAACAGCAAAAGACGCGCAAAGCAGTTTCCCGGTGTGTTGACCGATTTCAAAACACAGCATCATGAAGCTTTGAAGCGTTATGAATCAATGAGTCGATTCAGCGGTTTGAAGCGTTATGAATCAATGAGTCGATTCAGCAGTTTGAAGCGTTATGAATCAATGAGTCGATTCAGCGGTTCAGAGCATTATGAATCAGTGAGTCGATTCAGCGGTTTGAAGCGTTATGAATCAATGAGTCGATTCAGCGGTTCAGAGCATTATGAATCAGTGAGTCGATTCAGCGGTTTGAAGCGTTATGAATCAGTGAGTCGATTCAGCGGTTTGAAGCGTTATGAATCAGTGAGTCGATTCAGCGGTTTGAAGCGTTATGAATCAGTGAGTCGATTCAGCGGTTCGGATCGCCAAAGTCACGTATTTCAGCAGTTTGACACGCGATCCGAATCATGAATCGACTCATTGATTCATAACGCTTCGAAGCTTCATGATGCTGTGTTTTGAAATCGGTCATCACTATATAAGTCATTATTTAGAGACGAACGGAGGTCTGACAGGTGTCCAACGACATGAGGGTGAGACATTAATGACAGAATTTAAATTTTTGGATGAACTAACCCTTTAAGAGATTGCACTTTGTGCATTGGAAGCACTCAAATGTCTGTTTTGTAAAGCTACCTCTGTAAAACAGGAAGTTATTTATTCATTTTTCAAGTTGTAGCATATTCCTTTTGTAAAGCTACAGAACTTGTTTGACTCAATGTTTTGTAAATTTGAGCCGTTTGTTTATTAAGGTCTTCAATAAAACAAGATGAGAACTTAAATATTCCCAGCACTTTCTGTGATGTAGTGCTTTTTTTCTCTTTTTCATCAAACCGCAGTTTTTGCAAGTTCCCGCAATTTCATCGCATAAAATTGCATAAATATCCCGCATTTTTCATCGCATTTTTAAAAAAAACATGCCGCATAATCAAGGATTTTTGCCCGCAACAATCACAAAAAAAGCCGCATTTTTCTGGAAGGACTGACTAGTCAGTGTTCAAAACGATCTCCTTACCTTAGCCGGATTCACACTGGTAAACTTGTGATCATGTGTTATAATTGAATAATAATTATAATAAAGAAGGAGTCCGGCTATAGGTTATCGCGTGTGAGGATGCTGCAGGTGGCGGATCATTTATAGTCTTTTCTCACAGCAGCTGGAATAACTAAACGTATCATTTTGATGGCGGATTGTAATCCAGAAAGTTCCAAACGACAATCATCAGTGACAACTGGAGATTCACCCGTAGTCAAAAGCAAGATTAGACTGTACAAAAATTGAAATCTACAGGTAGGGATGGCTCGATACCACAATTCTGGCTTCGGTACAGTACCACAATCGAATACCAAAGTACCGATATTAAATCGATACCATACAGGGTCTGAATTTTGGCGCGGATATTGCTCATGATTTTACTCGCTCTGCAAGTTTGGGGTTTATGAAGCGGGAAATTACCGCAAATGTTTATTATTAAATAGATGATCACATCAAATCACGCATTTGGAAACTTTCTTGTGAGAAGTAATTTCCTTGGCCCCCCCAGGCCCCCTCGTGGTTACTGGTGTAGACTCTAATATAGTTCTCTTTATATTATTTAGAGTTCTTGTTTGTAGTGTGAAAAGGCCTTAAAGTCCTCATGAAATCAAAATCGATCTTATTTACTTTGTTAGCCCACATTACAGGTCTAAGGGTGAACAATTAATCCGTGCAAGTTAATACACATAAAAAAATAGTTTGTTGTGGTAATCTTTACTCGAAATCTGAAAAGTAACTTCCGGTCTTGAATGGCGTTCCCTTTCCGATGACGACTATGCGACAGCTTGGGTTTGAATATCCTTAACCACTCCCCTCCAACCGTTAGTCTGCTATGAGCGTGAGATGGAGAGGAGGAGCGCTGAAGTGAAACCCTGCCCTCTATTCAATATTCCGTTTCGCTTGGAAATACGTCACAGCACTGAAATAAAATTAGTTGCAACTTCCGGTTCACTGGGACTTTAAGATTTAATCACAAGATGCTAAATGCTAGATGCTATGCTCACTGGAGTAACTACGTGCATTTCTTTGTTATGAGGTCTGAAGGCTCATTTTTCTGTTTGTTTGCCAGCCATTTCCTGCACGTTGGAGGCAGAGTGGTACCGCAGGAAGCTGGGTCTTCTATCTAGAGTTGTGTTTCTGGAGAAGAACGAGATGGATCAGGACTTCCAGTCGACTGGCACTCTGGAGCTACGAGGACAAAACAAGAAAGCTTGTTACAAGACCAAACTCAGATTACAAGTAAATAAAGCTTTAAAGTTGTGATGAAGTGGAAGCAATATACAATATCTTCTATACTGTGACGTTCATCCGAGTGCAACAGATTTTCGAAAAAGAAAAAACGTGGATGGGCACTTGATGTGGTGCACGAGATGTGAGCATTGCAAATGTGGAGGCAGATGAATGTGAGCGTGCCCACTGTATGATTTTAGCCACGATTTACATTTACATTTATGCATTTAGCAGACGCTTTTATCCAAAGCAACTTACAACTGAGGAGTACAGGAAGCGATCCATCATGAGGAGGCAGCAAAACACAGAAAGTGCCTGAAGTACTACGTTTTGGACATCGCACAGAGCATCACACACTAGGGCAGGGAAGAAGTAGAGCAAAATAGAAGGAAAAGAAAAGTTTTTTTTTAAGATAAGGTTAAGTGCTCGCAGAAGAGGTGAGTTTTCAGCTGTCGTTTGAATGCTGTCAGTGATTCTGCAATTCGGATTTGGCTGCCTGAGGCACGATTTTGTGATTGCGTGGTTAAAACACTTCACAAAAAATGAATTATAAGCACAGACGAACTGTTCACAATAAGTTATAACATGCACGTAGAAAACAGATAGGATACATTTTCCATTTTCACACCAACTCTAAAGTAACAATTTGTCCAAAAATGTAAATTCTGTCACTCATACTCATGTTGTTCCAAAGCCATATGACTTCCGTGGAACACAAAATGAGAAATTATAAAGGATTTTGTAATGGTCGTGCTTTTCTGTGCGACTACAATGCATAGGGGACTGGAGCTTTCAAGCTTCAAAAGTGACGCCATTAAAGTATTAATAAAATAGTCCACATGACATATTTATGCTACATCTAAAGTCATCTGTGAGGAACACACACCAACATAACTGAAATCGTCCTCTCCAGTGAGCTGTTAACTTGAGAACTTCTATAACCAGATCAGTTCAGTTTATGTTTGCAAGTTTCACATATCTGCAGTTCTATTATACAGTGCATTGGCACTATTCCTATAATTCTCATTTTGGATTTAGTGACTTTTATTATGACATTCCAACAACCTCTGTCTAAGCTCTCATTAATTGAATGTTATTTCGATACATGTTGACTGAGTGGGATCTGCTGTGTGCTGATTTTCAGGACGGCATCAGGGATAAGCTCAGAGCGATTCCTATCGAGGTGTCTGTGGCCATTCAGAGTGCTAAGAGAGGCAAACGGCAGAGCTCGCTGCCACAACTAGTGCCAATACTGGACTCCACTGTGCCCAACAAGACCATCACTGAGGTATGCTCACAATTTACTGCACATCTTATTTAGGAAATCTATTGAAGAGTCAATGCATCTTTAGATCCTTCACTGTAAACATAATGGTCTATTTACTTGCCTTGTTGACAGAGGCTATTTACACTCACTCCGCCCACCATTGTCTGGTTGAGCCAGACAAAATTACAAAAGAAACCTGTCTGATAAAAGGAGCAGTGGTGTGGCGAGTGGTCCTAGCTTTTGGCACAACCGACCACAGAAAAATGAAACATGGTCCTGAAACAACATTCCAATCAACCAATCACAGTTGAGGGATAAGTTTACATTTTATGTCAAGTTTAGGCTAATGCTGCCGGAATAATCGTAAATATGAGTTTCCTAGTTTAAAATTGGACATAAACGCCCTCTCAACACGTATTTACCACTGGGAAGCTTGGGGATAATTTTTATACCCAAGTTTCCAAGTTGGGCGGCCATGAACTTTAAAGGGGTCATCAACTGGCTTTTTTAAAAAAAAAATATACTGTTGTCTGAGTTCAACGTATGACGTTTGCGTGGTTTTTACATTCAAAAACGTCATAATGAATAAGTAATAGGCTATTTTCTACCCTGCTCTCTCATGGAACGCTCAGTTTTTATGGATGTCGCACTGAAGACATGGAAGTAAACGCCCACTGCTATGATTGGATGAGATTTGCATATTATAATGAGCTTCCGCTGCGCCATGAGTGCACGTGAGGCATTGTTTTGAAAGCGTGTGGGAAAACGGCAACCATTTTTATTCATTATAAATAAAGTTCATCCATGCATTCATAATACTGGAATCCCACTGAAGCTTATGTGGCATGTTTATAGCTTGGAAGTTCGATCCAGTTTAGTTCCACGTAGGCCTTTGTTATTTTTCCATAACATGTCAGGCATGAGTCGGTGGGCGGGGCTACAGAATTAGGCGTTGTTCTTCTTCTGTTGAGGCGGTGTTTCACTACACCCAGACGTCACAGCCTGGCACATTCTGAGATCAATTGTTTTCTGGGTCTGGTGTCAATAAAAGCTTTTCTTTGACTAACAAGGAAGTTTTCAGCTCTGAAACTTACAGGATATTCTTACATTACCATGACCTTTTATATATCAAAAGCACAAGGGAAAGTTGATTTCTCAATTCATGACCCTAAACATGGCCGGAGGGGAGAACGATTGCTGCTGAGACTGATAATATTTATTAGGTTTTTCCACAACAGCCTTGTAATGCACAATAATCATTTGAAGCATATTGTACAGCGAAAATAGCCTGTATTTGACCTGTATTTAGCCTGACTATCTATCTAGTGCAGTGGATGTTTATATTGTCATATGTTAGTGAATGGGACGCTATCATTTTGGCTTTAATACGATTTCCCTCAAAACAGACAAGAATAAACCTGGTATCCTGCTATTCAGAAGTGGGAAGTAAGAAATTCCCGATAGTACATGAAGGCAGCATTACAACCAGGGTTAGGTGATTCTACATCAGTGTTATTCACCTATCATTTCCTTTTGATTTTAGGTATAACTTATGGATAGGGTTAAGTTTAGGGGTAGGGACAGGGCCGTTTTTAGGCATAGGCAAACTAGGCGGTCGCCTAGGGCGCCATCGGTAGGGGGGGGGCGGGGGGGGGGGGGGCGCCAATAAGCGCATATCTGGCACTAGATGTTTGTGTGTAAAGGCTGTCACGACCACCCTAAAATGTTATTGCCGCCCCCACTAGTTCCCCCACACTATTGGATCAGAGAACTGTCAATCTGACGATTCCTATATGCCATCAGATCAGAGTACGCTACACGTTTGGAGCGCTCAACAACACCATTAGATCAATGAACTCGGTCAATGCTTTGACAAGGTAACACTTTTTTTAACCATAAAATAAAGCTAAATTCAAACTAAAGGTCAATTAAAATAACAGGTACAAATCTGTATTTTGTTAGGGCAGTATTTGTGGCAGTCTAGAAATCCCGCTGTGAATGGGCAGATAGCATTGCTCGCTGTGTGTGTTAGAGGCAAAATATAACTGCACACTTACTTCAGTATTTCATGATTATCAGTTATATTTCGACTCTATAAAGCTTTCTTCTCTTAATTGCACCTCCAAAAGGTTTTTGCGCCAATGCATTGTTAAAAGAATCAGTGTGTTTTGTAATTGTCCCATATAAAACTTTAGCGGCCAATTTAAAAATGGTATAATAAAATGTGCAAATTCACAACATGAATACATCCTTTATTAAATCACGTTGACGAATTTAACGTATCTTTACGGATGGTGTTGAATGCTGAATCGATTCATTCAGTTCTAATAGCGCTTAATGCAAGCAGTGTCGTACACACAGAGGGCAAAGCGTTGCGTTATTTAAAGGGGACGTTCACGCATCAATGAGTAACAAAAACCACACTGAATCAGTATTTAATCTTATTACTTTCATGTGAAATGTACTAATAACACATAATAATGATGTAGTTATGTCTGAGAACAATTTCTTAGCAACTAGGGACTGCACAAATATAGGTTATATAGGCCTAGGGCTATACAAGCATCTGGCTATTAATTTGAATCCTTATTAACAAATATATACACATATAATTTGGTATGTATGTATTTATTAATTAATACCAGTAATACCAATGTTGCAATGGGGGCACCAATAAGGATTTCGCCTAGGGCGTCAGAATGGCTAGAAACGGCCCTGGGTAGGGATAGGTTTAGGACTAAAGTTTCGGACAGGAATGTTGTTCCAGGATCAACAAAATAATTAGGACGTGCCGACCGACCCGAGTTTGAATCCGTCTTTTCCCAAACTCATTCTTCTCCCTTTTCCCATCACATATCAGTTCAGAGAGGTGTTTATTTGAAATAAAAATTAAGAAAATGCTCAAAAAGAGGAAGGGAATAAAGTGTTTATCAGGTAGGGTTAGGCACAGGGACAAATAATGTCCCAATAAAGCAGCATCCATTTATGATTTTAATAAATATAATCATAAACATTGCATACTGTTTTATAATGTACTACAATACACTGAGGTGCATATATCTGCCATTATTTGCACTAGGTATAAATAGCATGCAATTACTATTTACACTTTAACATACTGCTATTTTCACATCGGATCTATCATTATATATGCACGGTTGCACTTCAACTTACAGTACTTGCACTTTCAATGTACTTACAGTGTACTTACCCACAAAAGTACTGAGTAATTTAAATTTAAGTTAAGATTTAGGGGTAGCAGGGTTAGTATCTAGTTATTACGTCATTACTACAATAAGTACATAGTATGTTCATGCGAAACAGGACTGCAAAATAAAGTGCTACCGTTTGCACTTAATGGCAGATATTATTTGCACCTCAGTGTATTGTAGTACCTTATAAAACAGTACTTTTTATTACTTATATACTATAATGTAATTAGTTAATATAATATAATATAATAAATGTCAACAATAAGTTTTGCATAGACAAAAAAATGTAATAAATGAAGCTGATAAATGAAGTAATGTAATAAACCTAGACTTCTTTCCTGACCTATAGGTGAACTTCCTGAAGGAGGGTTGTGGCAAGGACAACATCTGTCAGAGTAACCTACACCTGCAGTACAGGTTCTGCTACAGGGAGTCCAAGCAGGACGTGTTCCCTCCTCTACCTCTGTGTGTAGCAGCAATACATCACACGCTTCTTTAAACCCAACACACACTAGCTCTGTTCACATCTGTTATATGAGCCGATCACAAGTGGAAAGTGAGAAATCTTAATGTATCAGTAAAATAAGAAATAACAACACATATGATTGGATTGCTTAATTCATCAACTGTCTACTGACTCTGTGAAACGTCTCGGTTACGTATGGTAACCCTCGTTCCCTGAAGGAGGGAACGCAGACGTACGTCGGACGTACCGACGAATTGGGATCACTTCTGGGAGCCCCTATCAGCTTTGAGCTATATAGAACCGGCCAATGAACAATTGGCGTGCGAGATTTGCATCTCGCGCTCCGCCCCGCACCGCGGGTATAAACAGGAAGCGAGATCGAATGCACGCTGTTTTTCACTGAGGAGCCGAACTTGGTGACTCGGCCCTGCAGTGATGGTACAGCAACTGTGGCAACGGGACGTACGTTCAGGGAACGAGGGTTACCATACGTAACCGAGACGTTCCCTTTCAGTCGGTCACATTCGACGTACGTCGTACAGTGCTTACCTAAAGATTTTCCATCTACTAGCTCATGATTAGCGGCGATAGCGGCAACATAGACTTTGAGGGTGGAGGGAGACAGCCTTCGCCCCAAACCACCTTGTAGAAAGGAAAGCACAGACCTGATCGAACATCATCGGGGGTCTTCTCGGCGAGAAGAGCACCAATCGACGAACAGGTTCCACTTCAACGCATAGAGGCGCCTCGTAGAGGGGGCTCTAGCGGAAGTGATGGTGTCAACTACCGCTTGCGGTAGGTCACCTAGAACCTCAGCGTCCCGTCCAGGGACCAGACATGGAGTTTCCAGAGGTCCGGACGCGGGTGCCATAGGTGCCCCGTCTCTGAGTTAGGAGGTCCTTCCTCAGAGGAATGGGCCAAGGAGGTGCTGTCGCTAGGAGCACTAGTTCCGGGAACCAAGTCCGGTTGGGCCAATACGGAGCGACCAACAGGACTTGCTCCTCGTCCTCCCTGACCCGAAACTGCAAGCCCGTTGTACGTGGCACCCCAGCCCGTGGATGAGGCATCCGTGGAGACAACGGAGTGAAGCAATCCCAATGGCGTTACTGCGGCTGCGGATGCCATATGCCCCAGGAGCCTCTGAAAATGTTTCAGAGGTGCCGCTGTCCTGCCTCTGAACTAATTCAGGCAGTTCAACACTAACTGGACGCGCTCCTCGTTGAGGCGCGCTGTCATGGTGACCGAGTCTATCTCCATACCGAGAAAAGAGATCCTCTGTGTAGGACAGAGTTTGCTCTTCTCCCAGTTTACCCGAAGTCCCAACTGGCTGAGGTGACTGAGCACCCTGTGCAGAAAGGGCCGGTGTCGAGGGAGAATCGAATTGAAAGTACGCGTCCTTCAGGTCGATCGCTGCAAACCAATCTTGGGGACGGATGCACATGAAGATGCGTTTCTGTGTTAGCATTCTGAACGGCAGCCTGTGAAGGGACCGGTTCAAGAATCGCAGATCCAAGATCGGCCGTAACCCGCCGCTTGGGTTTCTTGGGTACAATGAAGTACGGGCTGTAGAACCCTGACCTCATATCGGCTGGAGGGACCGGCTCTATCGCGTCCTTCGCCAGTAGGACTGCAATCTCCGCCCTGAGCACGGGTGCGTTCGCCTCCACTACTGTCGTGAAGTGAACGCCCCTGAACTTGCCCGGGATGCCGGGCGAACTGAATCGCATAGCCGAGTCTGATGGTACGGAGGAGCCACCGAGACGGGCTGGGAAGCGCTAGCCAGGCTCCCAGACTCCGAACTGAAACTCCCCCTCCGATGCAGTGATCGACATCTGCTCATCTGCCGGAGCTCCGAAAGTCACCGCCGGCCGCCTGTGGGAGGGAGCTCTACCGGTTGCGGAACTGAGGGAATAGGGGCCTGCGGAGATTGACTCGGCGGGTGTGATCTAAACGTAATCCTCAGATCACCCTGGCCATCCGAAGAAATAGGTCTATTCTGGTTAGGAATAGAACTAGATCGTGGGATGGGTAAGGGGACTCCGCCTTCACGAAGGTAGGTGAGTCTCGATCTTAGTTCCGAGATAGTCATGTTCCCGCAGTGGGAACACAAACTATCCACAAACGCCGCCTCAGCATGCTGTTTGCCCAAACACGTGAGATAGCGATTGTGACTGTCAGCAGGCGCCAGGGAACGACCGCATCCAGAAACGCACGGGTGGAATGACATCTTGAAAAAGACACAGCGTCACCCGTGTACTCTTTTTGTGAGGAAACGCTCTTGTGCCGAAGCACTCAGGGGGAAAACGCGACAGCGCACAGGGTTTAGTGCAGCCCGTGCCTGTACTCAAACGGAAAACCGCCCTCACGAACCAACAGGTTGCTGTGAAAACAGCTGTTTTTCTCTATACAGAGCATTTACATTTATGCATTTGGCAGACGCTTTTATCCAAAGCGACTTACAGTGCCCTTATTACAGGGACAATCCCCCTGGAGCAACATGGAGTAAAGTACCTTGCTCAAGGGCACACTGGTGGTGACCGCTGGGATCGAACCAGCAACCTTCTGCATATCAGTTCCATGGTTTAACCCACTGGACCACCATCTCAAAAGAGCAGCAGTGAGCACCGCGGTCCCGCTGAAGTGTGCCATCTCTCCAACACGCGTTGATCCCCGATCTCCGGTCTTCTCTCTAACTGTTTTTGCTGATAGCAGCTTTAAACTCAATGACGAGAGTCCTCTTCATACGCCGTTCGGCTCCTCAGTGAAAAACAGCATGCATTCACTCTCACTTCCCAAATCTCGCACGCCAATTGTTCATTGGCCGGTTCTATATAGCTCGAAGCTGATAGGGGCTCCCAGAAGTGATCCCAATTCATCGGTACGTCCAACGTACGTCGAACGTGACCGACTGAAAAAGAACTTAAAGGTACAAGGCATGATAGATTGATTTAAGGAACACGTATCAATATGAAAGTTTTCTTGCTGGTATGGAGTGTGTTAAATGATCAAATCCTTCTCTCAGGGAGAATGGTGTGCCAGTGATTTCTCTGAGTGATCAGAAGGACATCGCTCTGGAGGTCACAGTGAGGAACAGAAATGGAGATGATGCTCATGAAGCCAAATTGGTGGGGCAGTTTGATGAATCTCTCTCATACTCCGGATTCAGATCTCTGAGAACTACTGTAAGTGTATCACAAATTTAAACTGCTGTCTTAGTCATGTGACCTGAACCTTTCCGTTGTGGCACTCTTCGCTATTTCCTCACTTTTTATGGTTTTATTCATTATTTCACTACTGAACCAATAATTTCATATTTCTATGAATCGTTCAGTTGGTACTGTCGGCGATTCAGTAGACTAAATGCATCGATTTTACATTTCAATAATGATGCTACTTCAATCAATTTCCACCGATTCATACTTTACAGTGAAGTTCTCGCAATATGAGACTAGCAAAACTGCAGATGCCTTAAATACAGGCTGCATTCACATTACATGGTAGAAGTGACCCAGTTACGATTTTTTCCTCCCATGTCCCATCGGATATAACCAGGGCCTAAAATTACACTTACGCGCCAAATGGTGTTGTATATGAAACAGTGTCAATCGCCAGTTGGCCAGTAACATTTTTAAAAACATGTTATGAGAACATGAATGTGTACAAACATGAATAACGCTCGGGACAGTTGACGTGCCAGTGCTGCATCGCCACGAAAGTTCAAGCCTTGTTAGTTCAAATATTCAAGTGCATGATACGGTGGGTGAGAGAGCTCAACGCGCTGCAAATGAAGAAAACACATGCAAATAGAGAATACACCAGCAAATAAAGAAAACATCTTCATCAGTTTTACAACACATGCGCTGCAAATGTTCACAACGCATGCAAATACAAAAACGCGCTGCAAATACTCACAACACATGCAAATAGAGAAACGCTGCAAATACTCACAAAACATGCAAATACAAAAACGCGCTGCAAAAAGTCCACAACACATGCAAATAGAGAAATGCTCTTTCACGTCTTTGTGCACTTGAACAGACATATTCAAACGAAATGATGTTAAAATGCCTGTCTTGGCAAGTATCCTCATAAACATAGTCATGTCCTAAATGAACGGCAACAGTTTGCATGTGTAACAGTATATTGGATCTGTGCCGCTCTTAAGGCAAGACACTACAGGTGAATAGGGTTTTTTTTTTAATTAGAAGATATCACTGTGAAACTTTTCCAGTTTATTACTGGCGTAAACATAAGAAAAAAATGTATTACAAGTTTTGTGAAAATTAATGTTTTAATATGCAAATGAGGCCTTATATACTTAAATATACGTTCATTTGCATACATTTCCAAAAACAAAATCTGGAAATTGGAAATGACCAGGTTTAAAATTCTTAGTTCTATTTGTTGACATATTAGATGAGAGGGCTTTTACAGGCTATCCATACAGACGAGAGGGCTCTTATTTTGTGCTTTAGTAAATTAGAAAAAAAATTATAAATCCTTAAAAAAAATCTATTTTCGCATTGTTTTTTGGAGTAAAAGGACCTATAACTCAGAATAGGAATGATATATCAACAAATCACTCCGTAAAAGCCTTCAGAATATAGTCATGTATAAGAATGGAAAAGTTGAATATATCTGACTCTGAGTGTGAGAAACTACCTTAACAAACACACATAACAACAGTCACAAAAACTGCAGACGAACTGTCCCTGTTTGTTGTGTCCATCTATAACTAATTGAATCGTATTAGCTGACGGGGTTTCATCATCTAATCTGTTGTTGTTTACTTTCTTTTTACTACCTCTTGCAACTGACAGCTGTTGCCGTCTTTTCTCTGAACGTTTATGAGATGATTTCGGCGTTGTCTGCATTTTCTCTCTGGCGGAGAAAAAACAAGGAAGCGTGAGAACCAATCACATAGTTGGAAATTCATGACCAATCAGATGTGGGTTTTGCCTGTAGATTCCCTGGCAAACTTTCGCGGTTGGTTATTTCTACAAAGGAAATGCCCATATTTGGATTAGACAGTGCTGTGTATGAGACTGAGAGCTTTATAATGATACCAGGCATGTGGTATGGAGACGGCACGGGAGCTTGCGTTAGAATGTTAACTTTTGGTGATTTCTGGTAGAAATTTAAAGGCGCAAGTTGACAAAATATAATGAAATAACCACCTTAATGTGTAATGTTGACATTTTTTATTTGTGGCGTGATTGATAATGAGCCGCACGGGTCTTGTATCTCACGGAGGAGCTCGGCCTTGACTGCTTGCCACAAAGGGTTCTCCTCTTTTTTTTTTTTCCGCCTTAAGAAGAGACCAATATTTTGCTGAACTTTAAAGATGCTTGTATTGACACAAAGCTTGTATGATCATTTCGTCTGCGTACATTGCAAATAACGCCATTTTTACTGCCTAAACTTTTCTGGGTCAGTATGTCTACCTTGGGTTGTTTCACCAAGTGTATAGTGTAAATGCAGATATCGGATGTGGGTCACTTTTAAAAGAAGATGTAAGCTGGTCATCAAAAAAAAAAATCAGAGATGGGGTCAGATTTACTAACAGCTTACGCCAGCGCAAAAACTCTTTTACCGTTAAAAAAACTACTGTCAGGATTCACTTATGACATGCAATGATACATTTGCGTTATTTTTGCGGTTATGTTTAACCGTATGCATTTGTTGGAGTTTCCCTTTCAGATGCAAAATGTATGGGAGGAGAGTATTTAAATGAATCATGCAAAGTGATTTACTAAGGTTTGCGCTTGTCAATTTACTGGTATGTCCTCCATTATTTACCCCCCAAAAATGCATGTTTTAAACCAGACGATAATTTGCACTTCTCTTGGTAGATTGTGTTGTCAGTCGTCAGTAAATCATCCGCAGAACTTTCCACTCCCATCAGCACTTTTATGGGATTGGTCTCTCTAGTAATTTGCCCTGTTTAGTAAATCTGGTCCATAGTTAACAAATGGAATTGGGCATCAAGACCTGTGGTGTAAATGTGGCCAATGATTAACCCAGTGGTCCTCCATGTGCTCTGATGTTGTGTGACCAAACCTCTGTCATCCTGTAGGATAAACATGTGATCTGTGCTGCCAATCAGAATGGCTCTCTGGCAGACTGTGAGCTGGGAAACCCTTTTAAACGGGATTCAGAGGTCAGTAATCCTTCAACGATGCTATATTAATCTATTTAATAAATTGTAATTTGAATAAAAATGTTTGCTTTGTAGGTAACATTCTATATCATATTGAGCACTGGCAACATATCACTCGACACCAAAGAAGTTGAGATCGACCTTCAGCTGGAAACGTATGCAATATTTACATGATCAAAACCACTCTTGATTTAAACATGTTTGAAATATGAACTAAATGCTACCATACACCTGTTTAAGTAATTGTATGATGAATGTTTATTGATGTTTATGACATATACACATACAGAACGAGTTCCCAGGAGGGCCTGAGCAAAGTGAAGGCCAAAGCCAAAGTGGTGATTGAACTTCTTCTTTCTGTTCAAGGGTGCGTATCATCACTTTATTTCTCATCTCAAGTGGTATCGACATTTTTTTAGATCTCTTTTGAATCTCGAGAGGAGATAGTAGCAGTAGCAGAAGCAGCAGATGTAAGACATTAAAGGATTAATTCACTTTTAAATAAACATTTGCTGATAATTTACTCACCCCCATGTCATCCAAGATGTCCATGTCTTTCTTTCTGCAGTCAAAAAGAAATTAAGGTTTTTGATGAAAATATTCCAGGATATTTCTCCATATAATGGACTTCAATGGGCTCCAAACGGTTCAAGGTCCAAATGACAGTTTCAGTGCAGCTTCAAAGGGCTTTAAGCGACACCAGACGATGAATAAGGGTCTTATCTAGCCAAACCATCAGTTTCTGTGAGAAACCGAGCAGTATTTATGCTATTATTTTACCTCTTATCAGTCGAACGTGATAATCTCTGAGCTACGCCATAACTTTCGCTAAGTGAGGTCAAATATGAGCGTGGTCATAGATATATCGATTAGGGGTGTCCATGGTTAACCGATTAACCGATTAACCGTTAAAAATTGCGTAACCGAGTGAAACATTTTGCTCGGTTAAGTGGCGTCAATGGCGTGCTTTGAATTTAGTTGTAATATATTTTTGCACCACTAGAGACCGCCAGAACGCTCAGTGTTGCCAACTTAGCGCCTTTGTCGCTATATTTAACGAGTATTCAGACCCCTCTAGCGACACATTTTCAAAAAAGCGACTAGCGACAAAACTAACGACTTTTTCTGAATTTATTGGAGACTTTTGGAGACTTTCTAAAGTGAAAGCACATATCGTTTTTACTCTTCTCAATGGGCAGCGGGTGCTGCCGCGGCCCCCACCCCCATCCCAAAGCACTCACAGGCGAACCAGTCCTCGCGCAGCCGCCCCTCCCAGCTGCAGTCAGAGCAGGAGATGTTCACCCCTCCATGTCCAGACTGCAAATGAATCGCGCATGTGCGGGAAGCCGCCGCTGGCTGATCCTGCCCTGGCTTACATTCAGCACGCGGGATGTAAAATGTTCTTAGTTTTAAAAAAATTATTAAATCACTGCACAAAGAAATCGCTGCATTTTTTTTGACTCACACAACAACCTCAGTCACTCACAACTAAGCGTCCATCAAGATGACATGCACAATGCACATGGTCAATATGCAAGTGAGGCGATGGTGTCATTTAGCCTTAGAGGACAGCCAACAGCTATTTTCCTTACTGAGGAGTTGAGTTGGTAACACAGACGTGAATGAATGAGCGAGCTACAAATGAGCAGTGTTGCCATGGACCAAACGGTTATCTGCTTCTCTTTAATTTTAAATTTAAAGAGTTTAGTTTGACCGTTTTGATTTCCATTCTTCTCATGTGCTCAGGGCCGGATTAACAATTTCCTGTGCCCTGGGCAACAAGACTCAAGGGCCCCTCATTGCCCCTGCCCCTGCCCCAAAGCAACCATCGCAAAGTCGCTATCACCAAGAGCATATAGCCTATACCTATAACAAATCAGGCTTCTGCAATGCTCAGTGGAGATTTATGTAATAGCCTCAGCATAAAGTGCATTCAAGAGACAGAATAGATGCACACATGTTTAACATAACTTTTTACAATGAATCTTTCACAGAACTTGGTGGCTACAGAGTAATTATTAAATGTTTCAATATAGCCAATCAATTATATTTAGATTAGATTAGATTAGATTAGATTCAACTTTATTGTCATTACACAAGTACAAGTACAAGGCAACGAAATGCAGTTTAGGTCTAACCAGAAGTGCAATAGCAGCAAGTGCAGGATATATACAATGGTTGCGTAAGTGCAGGGCATAAAAATGTACTGAATATATATATAAATATGTATAAGTAGAGAGATGGTTATTACTATAAACAGAACTGAATTTACAGATGAATATATACAGTGAATAAATATAAATATACAGATGGCTATTACTATAAACAGAATGTAAACAGAATGTACAGGTGAATATGTACTATGAATATAATATACAGATGGCTATTACTTTGAACAGAATTTTACAGATAGAGGTATACAATAATATGTTAGGCTAATATGAGGAATATAGCAGTGGATTAAGGTAGTGCAATAAATTATGGACAGAGCTATCCGAAAGAAAGTGTAAAAGTGCAGTGGAAAGTGGTTGCATATTGCAGTTAGAAGTACGGTGCAAAATGCAAATGTAAACATGGTTACTGTAAATACAGTCGGCAGTGCAAATGAGCATATTCCAGTTAAGATATGGTGGTGCAAAATGCATAAGTAAACAGTTGTTACTGTAATAAACAGTCAGTAGTGCAAATAACAAAGTGAATGTGGGTGTGAGGTAGGAGAGTTTGCAGTTTATGAGGGAAGTGGATCAACGGTGGTTTGAGTTCAGTAAAGAGACAGCTCTGGGGAAAAAACTGTTCTTTAGTCTGCTGGTCCTGGTCCGGAGGATCCTGAAACGCCTGCCGGAGGGCAGGAGAGAAAACAGTCTGTGGGCTGGGTGAGAGGAGTCCTTGAGGATGCTGCGAGCTCGATGCAGACAGCGTTTCCTCTGGATGTGCTCGATGGCAGGTAGTGGAGTCCCTGTGATGCGCTGGGCAGTTTTCACCACCCGCTGCAGTGCCTTGCGCTCCGCAACAGAGCAGCTCCCATACCATACTGCCACACAGTTGGTCAGGATGCTTTCTATTGCGCAGCGGTAGAAGTTCACCAGGATAGCCGAGGAGAGCTGATTCTTCCTCAGTGTCCTCAGGAAGAAGAGGCGCTGGTGAGCCTTCTTGACCAGGCTGGAGGTGTTGGTCGTCCACGACATGTCCGCCGAGATGTGGATCCCCAGGAACTTGAAACTGGAGACACGCTCAACAGCCATTCCATTGATGTGGATGGTGTCGTGTGTGCCTCTTGACTCCTTCCTGAAGTCCACGATGAGCTCCTTCGTTTTGGTGGTGTTGAGGAGCAGGTTATTATCAGTGCACCATGTGGCCAGGTGCTGGATCTCCTCCCTGTAGGCAGTCTCATCGTTGTTGCTGATGAGACCAATCACCGTAGTGTCGTCCGCAAACTTGACGATGGAATTAGTTCCATACACAGGCTTGCAGTCGGAGGTGAAGAGGGAGTAGAGAAACGGACTTAGCACACAGCCCTGTGGTACACCAGTGTTGAGTGTGATGGACGTGGAGCAGGTGGATCCTGATCGAACATTCTGTGGTCTGTCAGTTAGGAAGTCCAAAATCCAGTTACACATTGAAGTGTTGATGCCCAGGTCTCCAAGTTTGGCAATTAACTTGGATGGGATGACAGTGTTGAATGCTGAGCTGAAGTCAACAAACAGCATGCGTGCATAGGTGTTTTTACTGTCCAGATGGGTTAGCACAGAGTGCAGTGCCATGGAAACTGCATCCTCTGTGCTCCTATTGCTGCGATAGGCAAACTGGTGTGAGTCCAATGTGGATGGTATAGAGTCTTTTAGGTGTTCCAGGACCAGCCGCTCAAAGCACTTCATAATGATGGGTGTGAGTGCTACAGGGCGGTAGTCATTAGGGCACCTCGGGCTGGAGTGTTTCGGCACTGGCACAATGGAAGTGCGTTTAAAGCATGTTGGTACAGCTGCTTGGGCGAGAGACAGGTTGAAAATGTCTGTAAAAACCCCAGCGAGCTGCTCCGCACATGCCCTGAGAACACGACCAGGGATGTTGTCTGGTCCAGCAGCCTTGTGCGCGCTGATCCGGCTCAGTGCCTTGCAGACATCTGTAGAGGAGAGTGTGATTGGTGGGTGGTCAGCTGAGGGTTTGAGCTTGGTGGCAGTTTCTCTGTTGTCTCTTTCAAAACGAGCATAAAAGTAATTTAGCTCGTTCAGGAAGTTGACATCAGTGGCTGCGGGGGTGGAGTGGGTGGGTTTATAATCACTGATGGCCTGAATGCCCTGCCACATGCGTCGAGGGTCAGAGTTGGAAAAGTGTCCCTCTATCTTTAGCTTGTAGCAGTGCTTGGCCTTTTTGATGCCCCTCTTCAGGTTTGCTCTGGATGCGCTGTAGGCTTGTGCATCTCCTGATCTGAAGGCAGTATTGCGTAACTTCAGCAGGAGTCGTACTTCCCTGTTCATCCAAGGCTTCTGATTTGGGTATGTGGTGATCTGTTTCTGGGTTGTAACACTGTCAATGGTGGTATTGATATGATCCAATACTGAGGAGGTGTAGGAGTCAATGTCCGTGTGAGCGCCACTGGTGGCTTGAGAAGCAAACATACTCCAGTCTGTGTTTAGAAACCTTTCCTGGAGTGTGGAGTCTGCCCCCGCAGGCCACACCTTGATTGTCTTCACTGATGGCTTCACACGGTTGATGAGGGGTGCATATTTGGGGCTGAGGAACAAAGAGATGTGGTCTGACTGTCCCAGGTGGGGGAGGGGTGTTGCAACGTAAGCTCCAGCCATGTTTGTGTAAACATGGTCTAAGGTTTTGTTTCCTCTGGTGTGGCAGGAAACATGCTGGTGAAACTTGGGTAGTACTGACTTTAAGTTTGAGTGATTAAAGTCACCTGCAACAATAAACGCAGCTTCAGGGTGATCAGTCTGTTGTTTACTGATGGCTGCGTGAAGTTCTTTCATAGCAAGCTTGGCATCAGCATCGGGTGGAATATAAGCAGCAGTTATAATGGTGGAAGTGAACTCCCGCGGGAGATAAAACGGTCTACATTTAACCATGAGAAACTCCAGGTTAGCTGAACAATGACTCCCAACAATAGCAGAGTTTGTGCACCAAGCTTTGTTAATATAAATGCACAATCCACCCCCTCTGGTCTTCCCGGAGCCATCTAATGTTCTATCTGCCCGGAGTGTGTGACGTCCCGCTAGCTCAATAGCGGTGTCCGGTATTCCGGTGTTTAACCAGGTTTCAGTGAAGATTAGGACGTTACAGTTCAAAAGTTTCTTACTGTGTGTGATGCTGAGTCGAATCTCCTCCATTTTGTTCACTAGCGATCGTACATTAGCAAGGAAAATGCTGGGTAAAGAGAGCCGATGAGGAGAACGCGTTAGCTTAGCCCGCAATCCTCCACGCTTCCCCCGCCTTTGTTTACGATCACGCCGCCTTCTGCGTGCACTTCCGCCCGGCCGCGTTACGCGCATCGCCTCGGGCGTCCTAGCGATCTCAGGAAGGAGTTGAAGATTGTCCATAAAACTGTCGGAAATTCGCAAACCAATATCCAAAAGCTCAGCGCGGGTGTACGATGTAAAGGCACAACTGTTCTGTACGAACAGACCCGAGATGAGCAAGAAAAATACCGCAAAATTGCAGAATCTGGAGAGACGCTGAGCCTCGCGATCTACTCGCGCCGCCATCTTGGTCTTAATAAGACTGCAACAGTGAAATAAAGCAGACAGCTAGGGAAGCCTTAACTTAAAAAAACTGAGATTATTTCTAAAATGCTACAATGTGAAATTATGGCTATTTTTTATTCTTTTTAATTTTCTTTTAGTGCTCCCGCTTAAATTTCAGACAGTGTTGCCAGATTGGGTCAACGATTTCCAGCCCAAAAGCTCACTAAAACCCGCCCAATCCAGGAAAAAAAACGTCCAAAATTTGAACTGCCAAAATAATGTGATTAAATTTTATTGCCATTTTAATCAAGGTTGGTTAGCACCATTTATCTCCTTAAAAAAAATAATGATGTCAAAATAAAATAAAAAATAATACATTTCCCAGGAAAATGGATCCAAACAGGGCATTCAAATACAGTCATGCATGACTAAAATGTCCAAGTGGAAACTGTCAAAATCACGAAATTAACTAATGATTTTAACCCATGGAAAAACACATGCATCATTTTCAAATGTCAATTTAAGTACAAAAAGTGCCCAATATAATCGGAATAAACAATGTAATTAGCAGGCATTACACACACATTACTGCACACACCACAGACAAAATGTGTCATTCACTGATACTGTACGATAGTCCTACAACTAAAAATTAACAACAAGAATGCGTTTACCTTTGTGTTATGCTTTAACTTCAGACAGAACGTTTCGGTTACTAATGTAACCTCGGTTCCCTAAGAAGAGGGAACGAGTATTGCGTTTTGCTAAAACGCAAGGGGGAATTCCTTTTCCTCGAGATATTGAAGCAAATTTTTATCCAAAAATACCTTTTAAACGCAGTGCAGCTGCACAACTCTCAGCAGGAAGCAGCTGCGTGCTGATTGGCTGTGCCGCTGCAACTGCAGCAACCTATAGCGAGACCGTGGGGCAGGACGGACCAATCAGGTCCTTCCAAATTCCCGCCACAAGGGGCAACAGAATTTGCATAGCCAAGGGTATATAAGACCCACTCTCGCAAGGTTAGTCAGGTTAATCGACTGAAGCGACTCCTGAGCAAGTGAGCAAGCACGGCAAGCAAAACGCAATACTCGTTCCCTCTTCTTAGGGAACCGAGGTTACATTAGTAACCGAAACGTTCCCTTACGAGAGTACTCTCGTATTGCGTTTTGCTAAAACGCAAGGGGGACCAATGCAAAACGCCGTGCTTGCTTAATGGCTCTAAGGCCGACGACACCAAACCCAGGCCAACCTAGGTGGGCCCGTAATATGATATCAATAATTCAGAGTGAGCCAGACCTGAGTCGGGCCCTAATGAGAATGAACACGATATACGTGCAATAATAAGAATAGACCAGACATAGTCGGGTCAGGAATAATGAGTGGCCAGATAATTCGAGCCATATAAGGAATATGCTTATGACTTATACAATATCCAACCCAGGCCGGACTTATCGAGCCTTAAGGGGTTAAATCTGTTTACACAGCAAAAAGCCCGGCTTGTAAAGCCGGAACATCTAAATTATAGAATCTGATAAAAGTGGACGGGGAGGCCCAGCCTGCCGCCGCACAGATATCGTTCAGAGAAATGCCAGTAGACCAAGCCCACGAAGAGGCCATGCCTCTAGTAGAATGGGCTTTAATGCCTAAGGGGCAGCTGAGATCTTTAGACTCATAGGCCAGTGAGATAGCATCCACTATCCAACGTGACAAGGTCTACTTTGTGGCCGCGCACCCTCGGGTGTGGCCGCCAAAGCACACAAAGAGCTGTTCAGTTTGCCTGAAAGCAGCGGAACGCTCTATGTATATTCTCAGCGCTCTGACAGGACAGAGCAAATTAGCATCTATTTCATCTGACTGTGATGAAAGTGCCGAAAGTGAAATGACCTGTGCTCTGAACGGAGTTGAAAGCACTTTAGGTACGTATCCATGTCTTGGTTTGAGGACGACTTTGGAGTCGTTTGGCCCAAATTCCAGACACGAGGCGCTCACAGAGAGCGCGTGCAAATCATCCACTCGCTTAACTGATGCGATCGCTAGCAGAAAAGCGGTCTTTAGTGACAGGAGCTTTAAGCTCACTGAATGCAGAGGCTCAAATGTAGAGCTCTTCATGGCATCCAGGACCGTGGACAGGTCCCATATAGGGACAGAAGGGGGGCGAGGTGGGTGAAGCCTTCTAGCCCCCTTAAGGAAGCGAACAATGAGATCGTTCTTTCCTAGTGACAGTCCGTTCACTCTAATGTGATATGCTGCTATAGCAGCCACATAAACTTTGAGCGTGGAGGGGGAGCGACCCGCGTCCAGAAGCTCTTGTAAAAATGTAAGCACCTCTGACACTGCACAATCATGTGGGGTCAGACTTCGCGCTTTACACCAGTCTGAAAAGACTGACCATTTGCCTGAATAGAGCCGCCTAGTCGTGGGGGCTCTAGCTTCAGTAATAGTATTCATTACGCTTTCAGAGAGGTTCTCATGTACCCGTTGATGGGCCAAACATGAAGCGCCCATAGATCGGGACGGGGATGCCAGATCTGCCGTTACGCCTGCATGAGGAGGTCTCTCCTCAGCGGAATCGGCCACGGAGCTGCATCTGACTCAGCAGTGAGAACCAAGGTTGGTTTCTCCAAAGCGGGGCTATTAAAAGCACAGCGCAATTGCTCTCCCTGATCCTCTCTATGACCTGAGGTAACATTGAGACTGGGGGAAAAGCATAAAGAGGAAGGTTGGGCCATTCGTGGGCCAACGCATCCTCCTGCTTGGAGAAATATATTCGGCATTGAGCATTATCTTGTGAGGCGAAAAGATCCACTTTTGCCTCTCCAAACTTGCCCCAAATTATCTGAATTATATTTGGGTGAAGAGACCACTCTGCAGGGGACACTTTGCCCCTGGACAGCATGTCCGGACCCAAATTCAGAATGCCTGGCACGTGAGTCGCTCTCAGCGAGCTCAGATTGTGCTCTGCCCATATTAGGGCTTCTTCCGCCATTGAGTGCAGATCGACAGATCTCAGACCGCCTTGGCGATTTATATAGGCTACCACCGACCTGCTGTCCGTTCGGATCAGGACATGGTGGTATTTTATGTACGGAAGGAAAGCTCTTAGCGATATCGTGACCGCTTTCATCTCTAGACAGTTTATATGAAGGCTCTTCTCCGAGTCTGACCAGAGACCGGAGATCGGCCTGCCCTCGTGAAGGGCTCCCCAACCTAGGTTGGATGCATCTGTCGAGATAACTTTCCACTTCGTAACAGTGCCCACACTCACGCCCGTCCTGTACCAGGCGGGATTTTTCCAAGGAGCCAGAGCTAACATACAGCTGTGGTCTACCCTGATTCGTAATCGGCCCGAAAGCCATGCGTGAGCTGGAACGCGGCGATTCAGCCAGCGCTGTAGAGGGCGCATGTGTAACAGACCCAGTCTGAGCACTGGCGCCGCCGAGGCCATGAGACCCAACATCCTCTGAAAATATTTGAGAGGAATGCGTGCACCGGACCTGAGGGAAACCGCTCGGTTCCGAACAGAGAGCGCGCGCTGTGACGTCAGCCGCGCGCTCATCTGCAGTGAGTCCACTACTGTTCCCAGAAACTAAACATTCTGTGTGGGAGACAATAAGCTCTTTGCCACATTGATTCTGAGTCCCAAGCATTGTAAATGGTTGAGAAGCCAAGATCTGTGGTCTAATAACTGTATCTCTGACTGAGCTATTATGAGCCAGTCGTCGAGATAGTTGAGAATTCTCACCCCCCGAAGCCTCAGCGGGGTTAGCGCCGCTTCCATGCACTTTGTAAACGTGCGAGGGGCTAGGGGTAGACCAAAAAGGTAGCACCTTGTATTGGTAAGCTTTCCCCTCGAAGGCGAATCTCAAGAATGGCCTGTGATGGGGGGCTATTTGTATGTGGAAATAGGCATCTTCTAGATCCACAGTGAAAAAACCAATCTCCCGGGCGAATGTGCGCGAGGATTTGTTTCATTCTCAACATTCTGAACGGGCGCTTCATAAGGGCTTTGTTCAGATGTCTGAAATCTAGAATGGCCTGAGGCCACCGTCCTTTTTTGGCACAAGGAAGTAGCGACTGTAAAGCCTGACTCGCTCTGTGAGGGGTGCACGGTTTCCACCGCTCCCTTTATTAACAGTTTGATATTTCAGTTCGAAGCACGTGACTCGTGTCGCTTCTCACCGCTGTCTCTACCACAGTGCGAAAGCACGGTGGTCTGTGAGCGAACTGTAGCGAGTAACCTTGTTATCGAAGCCAAGGGTTGAATTAATTTGTCGGGCGGGTCACTGAATAACAGGGACCTGTTAGCCCGGATGCATTGTGCTAGTGGCACTGTGAGAGGCGGCGTGCACTGAATGGTGACGCACGCCTTATTGGGTCGCCGTGGAAATGGCGCTTACCAAGGGGATTGTGTTTGTGTACAGAAGAGCACGTTGCTCACGGGCTCATAAATAGTAAATAGGGAAATAGTGTTCCCAGCCGCCTGAGTGCAGGGGGCCGGAGAACGCAGAATAGCGGCGAACGCTTTATTTGTGTCGCCGGGGAAATGGTGCATGTGTACAGGCGAGCGCGTTTGTTTGCGGGCTCGTTGATTGTAGGAATAATGTTTCCAGCCGCCTGAGTGCAGGGAGCTGGGGAACATAGGAAGTGCTTGAGTGTAGGGGTACAACTTTGATGTTGGCACACTGCCTACAGATGAACTCGTAACACTGTGTTTGGATAGTGTTACTGTAAAGTGGACGCATTCTTGCGGATTAGTCCACGTGCACGTTAGCGGCAGGGCTAATGGATAGCGCGTGCTCTGCAGGCGCGAGTCT
Organism: Romanogobio albipinnatus; assembly: GCA_023566225.1. Lineage (NCBI taxonomy): Eukaryota > Metazoa > Chordata > Actinopteri > Cypriniformes > Gobionidae > Romanogobio > Romanogobio albipinnatus. The sequence continues at coordinate 56,289,979 of CM042243.1, forward strand.
ACCTAGCCACTAGAAAAGCTCTGATTCATTGTAAATAATGTGTGGTGGCTCGCACTGTATAATGGGAGCCACTACATAGAGTACTCGCGGCGCACGCCAGCGAGAGAATTCACAGAGGTAAACGCATAACAGCGTCAATGTGCAAATGAGCATGTTTGGCCACAGGCTAGTTATTGCAATGTTACATCTCCAGTCACCTGAACTAAGGGAACTGGGAGAATATCAGGTTTATTGAGTGATTTTGTGGCACTGAATTAACAGTGCTTATGCAGGAGTGCACACTATGTAGTGGACACATTACCTACAGTGTTGAACCACTCCAGCCGCCTGAATAGGGGGACTGGGAGAAGTGATATTTGTCGTTATGCTCTAGACGGAGAGCGCATGTTATGACGCGCTCTAGTCAGCGAACGCGCGCTGTGCAGAGAGCGCGCGCTGCCATATAAGGCTGTTTACCTTTGGCAGAAGCGCGCACTGCAGCGAGAACGGCTGTGACGTAAGCGCGTTCTCGGTATATCCAGCAGCCTGAGTTCGCTTAGCTTATGTTGAGTTCACTCGTGTGCAGAAGTGCACATCTTCTGTCCGCGTGGCGGCAGTATCACATTCTCTCTCAGCGGCCATTTCAGGGCGGCTGAGTAAGAGAAGAAGCGAGTGAAAAGCCCCGTATGCCCGCGGCGCTATTAGCACGGCGGGAATAACGTTCTCTGTCCACGGCCAATTAGAGCGGCGGAAGAGAGAGAGGGAAGCGCGTGTAGAGCTCCATATGTCCGCGGCGTCATCAGCGCAGCGAGGATATAACATTCTCGGTCCGTGGCGCGTTTCAGCGCGACGGAATGAGAGAAAGGGAGAGCTCTGTATGTCCACAGCGGGGATATAACATTCTCTGTCCACGGCCATCTTAGAGCGGTGGAGATGAGAGAGGAAGGAGTGAAACTCTGTATGCCCGCGGCGTCATCCGGTCCGCCGAACGAAACAGCAGCAGCCGCCATGCGAGGGGAGCTGTGCTGCTCGTCAACGAACAAGACGGGCGATGGCGAGGCACGCGGGGACATGCCCGGCGTGTGCTCGTCAGAGCGCTCCGGTGGCCTCTGGTCGCGACGTTTCTTCTTCCGTGGCTCTAGAGGCTGGGAGCACGGGACGGGATCCGAGTCGAAGCTGGCGAGCCGAGCCCGAAGGGTCTGCAGCGCCAGTTCGTCGCACTCAGGGCAGCCGCCCTGGTTGAGTGCAGTCTGCGTGTGGTCTCGTCCGAGACATGACACGCAGATGATGTGCCGATCCTCGTCCGCGATGAAGCCTCTGCACGAGGCGCAGGAACGAGACATTTGAAACAACGTCTCGGCTCTTTTTGAATGAAAACACAGAAAAAGGTAATAAAGGATATGTGCCGGATGGCGCAGCTGGAAGGCAGGCTGAAGGCGGAGAATCCGACGTCCTCAGGCCGCGTGTTCCGCTGGGTGCGTGTCGACGGCAGGCTTCGATCCGGAGCTCAACGATTGCAAGTCGCTGAAGAAGAATTAATCTGACTAACCTTGCGAGAGTGGGTCTTATATACCCTTGGCTATGCAAATTCTGTTGCCCCTTGTGGCGGGAATTTGGAAGGACCTGATTGGTCCGTCCTGCCCCACGGTCTCGCTATAGGTTGCTGCAGTTGCAGCGGCACAGCCAATCAGCACGCAGCTGCTTCCTGCTGAGAGTTGTGCAGCTGCACTGCGTTTAAAAGGTATTTTTGGATAAAAATTTGCTTCAATATCTCGAGGAAAAGGAATTCCCCCTTGCGTTTTAGCAAAACGCAATACGAGAGTACTCTCGTAAGGGAACTACAGTAACGTTATGTCTTTCGTGAAGTACATATTTGTGGAACATAACGCAGAACTTAAAGGGGCACTTCAGCGCTGGGAAAGATGAGTGTGTATTTAAACTGTGTCATTTATCTAGTAGAAATTTGAAATTTGGTGCCTTCTAGACTAAGAAAAGAAAAAAAAAATTGTCTCCTGTGGATGAAAGACAACAACTCCCAGAATGCACTTGCTTGGCTGCCCTACGAGGCCACTCCCAAAGCCACGGCTATTGATTATCACTTGCCCACCGACCCACCGTCGTTTTGATATTCACAGTAATAAAACCATTTCGTTCAGTTAGAGAATAGACATTACAATGAAAAACTGAACGTGTCTTTTCAATAAAGTGCGAGTGAGCCGAACGAAAGTCACAGACGCAGCAGGAGTCTAGCTCCTGTAGTCTCTAGGCTCTGGCCAAAAATCCTCCAACGATGCAAAATGATGATATTTGCGTCATTGGAGGATTTTTTCCAGAAATAAAATGCATAATTCTCGTCTCAGGGGGATATGAGGGGGACAAGTACAATAATTTGAATATACTACCGGGTTTCTACTGATACAAAGCTTAATGCTAAATCACTGAAGTTACCCTTTAACACAGTCAAAATGGATTAATCGTTGATTCAAACCTCTTTCAGCAGCTGTTGGGACGAGTAGAGCGCAGTCTAGACGGTTTAAAAGGTGCAGATGTCCTGATCAGGCCAGTGTGCTCGCGATGATGGACAGGAGTCATATATTCAGTTTCAATTCAAGTCATTCAACTATGCTCTTGGAGTTAGTTATATGTAAAGAGTCTTTGAGTCACAGGTGTAATCCACGTTTTGAGAGTTGGTTCACTCTCCCACCACTCATTAATGTAGATAACTTATAACTGTATATTTATGCCACTTTGGCATAGCGGTCATTTGATATCCAGCTACAATTTCGCACTGAAAACCTGTCATAAATGAGCGCGACTCCCTGCAGATCACTGATTGGCTGAAAGCGCGTGCTCGTCGTCGGCGTCAACACCAACGCCAGCTGACTCTAGCCAGTATGTGTCATGATGACTGATTTTATGGAGTACATGCACACTTGAGTTTGTTATTAACCAATTAGACTATTCAATTTAGATGTTTGAAAATCGCCAAACTGACCCCAAACCAGCCCAAATTTTATCCACCCACCAAAACCTGTTTTTAACCGCAAAAATCAAATTCAAAACCGCTCAATCTGGCAACACTGAGAGCGTCAAGTCACGTGATTCGACCTGACAGCTCGTCCTCGCTCGCTGCGCAGCAGCGCAGGAAGCTACAGACACTGTTTTTTGACGTGATTTAACATAATATTTTGATCTAAATATCTGCATATAATTAGGAAAGTGAGGACTGCGTTTATAACGTGATCTAACATAATATTTGACAGTGCCCAGGGCCCCTTATATGTCCTGTGCCCCTGGGCAAGTGACCAGTTGCCCTAATGGTTAATCCGGCCCTGCATGTGCTTATCACTTACATTGAAATGAGAACAGCTTTATTGTGTCAGTCAGCAATATCATATTAAAATACAGTACAATAGGCTATGTTAGCGCAAATTTGTTGAAAAAGCACATTAGGCAGGCAGGCAGAACGCAAGAAAGTACGCAATCTAGTACGACGTGATGACGTCACGAATATGCTAATTTACGCATGACGTCATCTAGCGACATTTAGCGACTTTTTGGCAAGGCTTTAGCTACTTTCCTTTGAAAATAGTTGGCAACACTGAGAACGCTCCCAGACATTTGTAATATCCACAAGAAGAAGTCATGAGTTTTCTAACATGAAGCGGGCAAAGAAAAGTACAGCGTGGGAGCACTTTAAAATTGAGAGTGACGGGGCAAAATGCAAGTATTGCAATGCAGTGCAAAAATGAACTAGCCTTTTTTGTGTGTGTCTGTATCTCGGGGTTGCGGCGCGCACACCAGAGTTTCAGTTAGAAAAAAAGGGTGCCGGTCAAAGTGACCGGCAGAAATTTCGTTTTCCAGACATTTTGATGATAGGCTATGCCGGTCAACTATCGCCTCAATAAGTAAAGTTGAAGAGGTCAAATTACATGAGGTCAAATTGTGACTTCTGCGGTATGTGCGTTGAAAGAGCGGTAATATTTCCTCCAGAGTGAGAGCGTCTTTCTGGAGATTCCGCTCATTTCTGAAGCTCATTCCGCTCAGCACCGCCGCTCAACCCAGAACTCCCTTTGTGACATGCTGGACAAAATATAGGCCTATCTGAAATAAATAGTAAGGGCTGTCCCTAACTAAAGTTTTTTTCTTTTCTAGTAGCCTAGTTGTTCATTTAAGCCGTTGATCGCCCTGCGCCTCCACCTCATGTCATTGTCTGTTATAGCTAATGGCTTGTTATTTATTAAATCCGGGCAATTTGGTTGATAAAACAGAGATTAAAATTAAGATACAATTTATACAAAACGAAATTCATTTTAAAGAAAGGTTTTTTTGTGATATATTTGTTGTTCTTTCGTGTTTTATAGACTCAACCCAACTGTGCTTTCTATATTCCACGTGAGGGAAAAAAGCTTCCTTCCACTTAAGAAGAGTTGTGTTCCTTTAAGCACTTTTAATTTTAATATATATCTCTTTACATAAATATTATTTTCTACTTTATTTTTATTTTTTTAATTTTCTAACCCAACTAATGCGCGCACTTTTCTCAATCCGTTATGGAGCTATTTCATTTTGATTTTGCATATTGTTTTTTAAATGTTCGTTCGAGTAGTTCAAATGACCTCTTTACAATATTTCAATAACATAATTTATTTTGAAGCCTATGCTGTTTTCTTGTACAAAATAAAATAGTTTAAGTTAAATGCAGAGTATAAGATGTGTAAAAAGACGAGAGACTTAGAGATTGTCAAGATCATTTGTGTAGCTTTCACAGACTAACACACGTCACATCTCTCATAGACTACAGTATTTAAAATAGCAGATATGCATCAGTTATATTCTCTATTTAATTTACAGAGCAATCCCTGCGAAGTGTTTAGGTTAAGTGTAGAAGAGACCAGGATTGTGCGTCGCACTCGCAAGACTCCCAGCGGGGGGCGATGGCCACGATGGTTTCGCTCCTTCGGCATAACCCTACTGTACATTACGCTGAACTTGAATGCACATGAAATGAAAGGAAATATTTTTTCCCCAGCCTTAATTTGAGACCGGCCTTTATTTGTTCGTGCTGGCCACGTCCCCGGCCACTTTCAGAGGCCCGGCGTTTAATTGAATACAGGCTTTTATTTGAGGAAATACGGTAATACGCCATAAAGTGCGTATCATATACATTCCACGACATTGCACACTCGTACTATTTATACGCATTTTTCGTGAGATCCGGCTAGGTTAACCGAGTATTAACCGCTAAGGGCCTCGGTTAACGGTTAATGAAAAACTTGAAAACGTGCAGCCCTAATATCGATTGTAGATGCCTCATTCTACTGATCCGTGCAGGCGCTAATGAGGCATCTACGTATACATCTATGACCGCGCTCGTATTTGACCTCACTTAGCTGAAGTTATGGCGGAGCTCAGAGATGATCACGCTCGTCTGATAAGAGGTAAAATAATAGCATAAATACTGCTCGGTTTCTCACAGAAACTGATCGTTTCGCTAGATAAGACCCGCATTCATCGTCTGGTATCGTTTAAAGCCCTTTGAAGCTGCTCTGAAACTGTCATTTGGACCTTGAACCGTTTGGAGCCCATTGAAGTCCATTATATGGAGAAATATCCTGGAATATTTTAATCAAAAACCTTAATTTCTTTTTGACTGCAGAAAGAAAGACATGGACATCTTGGATGACATGGGGGTGAGTAAATTATCAGCAAAAGTTTATTTAAAAGTGAACTAATCCTTAAGGAGACATTTTCTGACTTCCATTGCATTTTAAAGTAATATTATACGAGTTGCACTAGTACATTCAGGTTTTGTGCAGCAGTAGAGCCACCGGGACTCTTTCTAAGTTTAAAGGGTCAAGGCTTTCCTATTGCAAAGGTTGCGAAGTCTCAAGCAGGGAGCTGTAGAAATACAGAAATCAATATGTCAGCACTGTACTCTCGAGAGAAGCACTTAACCCCCGGTTAAAAACAGCTGCTAATAACAACTAGTGTACTGTATCTCTGCCATCATATACTTACCAGAATGACTCTCCTTTGAAAAAGAACACTTTCGGATACTTTTAAAAAGAGCATTTACTTACTACGGAAATAATACTTTAAAATAATATACTTAAAGGAGAACTCCAGTGAATTTGGACTATTTACATTTTTACCGGCTACAACTGAGTTCTCACGGGACTTCAGCGAGACTCGGTGAGTTTAAACAATGGCTAAGTTGCTAAACGCATCTCGTTGTCATGTAAGGGCCCTGTTCATGTTGGACAGACATTTTAATAGCATTTTGTGTCTGTTAAGAGGCACAAAGACACTCTTTATGTATATGCCCCCATAGCTGCCGTGTTAGCTGAGTGGGAGCTCTAGGCATTAACTGGAACAGCTCCGTGTTGCAAGCACCAATCCGGTTCGGTTTTTTTTTTTTTTATAGACAGTACTCACAAAGGTATAACGATCAAGATTAACTTAAAAATTCACCAGAGTTCTCCTTTAAGTGCAAACTGAATTTTTAATTATGTATTATAGTTTAAATATATATTCAGTATAATTAGCTGAACTTTAGAGTGCTTGGACTTAAATCCATCTTTATGTCATTTCATAATTACTTCTGTTGAATATGAATTATGGTAGTGTACTGCTGAATGTACTCACAAGCATTTATGGTAAAGTAAAATATACTTTGATGTCCTTTCTATTGAAACTTCTCGTATTTAAATATATTTGTTTACACACATCTTTAATGATGAAGTAAGCTGCAACTTTTTGTACATTTAAAATATTAACTTTAAATGTAACATCAAATAACACACTTAAGTTATAACAAAGTACTTTACATGTGCTTTAGTATGTTAGTCAACACATAAAAATAAGTGTGCTACTTTAAAGCATGACAAAGGGTTATTTAAACTATAAACATTTCATTTGTCACAGACCCTTTTCACATTTCCGGGTTTCTCAGAGCGGAAGTCTTCATAGTTGGGTTAACTTTTATAGCTGTGAATGAGAGAATACATTAAATATATATTTTTTGTGTCCCCATTTGCTCAATTAGCAAAAGAAAAACTCCACAATAGTGATTTCACAACTTCCAAAAAGAGGGAAAATATAGAGTGAGATTGATAACGGAAGTGAAAAGAGAGAAAGATGTTAATTTTACCATCACTCCCATAGACGCTGTATTAGAGACACTCTCACAGCAGCGGTAACTTGTTTTTTGTAATTTGATGCAAAAGTAATAAAATACAAAGTATTAGTGTTATAAATTCATGGGCGTCGAAAGCAAAGAAAATTTGTGGTGTAACTAGTGTAGATGCCATTCAAACCCGTCTTGTTTACTAAACATCTGGTTGTGACAGTCAAAATTACAGAAGACACCAAATTAATTACAGTAGCACTAGTGTAGGGGTAAAGTTTTGACGCAAATCGACCCGAGGGTCGAATCTGCCTTTTGCCAAACTCTCTCTACTCCCTTTTCCCATCACATATTAGATCGGAAAGGCATTTATTTTCAATAAAAATGATGAAAATATTTAAAAAAAACGTGTGTTTAATAATAAAGTGTTTATTGGTTAGGGGTTGGTGAACAGACATGCACTGAATTAGAGATGGTAAAAGTGAGTGGGTCCAAAATCATTGGTCTTAAAAAGTGGGTGGGTCTTGTCCCAACCACATGCAATGGTTCCGATGCCCATGTATAAATCATTTATCATTATCATTTACATTTACATTTATGCATTTGGCAGATACTTTTTATATATATATATATATATATACACTCACCTAAAGGATTATTAGGAACACCATACTAATACTGTGTTTGACCCCTTTTCGCCTTCAGAACTGCCTTAATTCAACGTGGCATTGATTCAACAAGGAGCTGAAAGCATTCTTTAGAAATGTTGGCCCATATTGATAGGATAGCATCTTGCAGTTGATGGAGATTTGTGGGATGCACATCCAGGGCACGAAGCTCCCGTTCCACCACATCCCAAAGATGCTCTATTGGGTTGAGATCTGGGGACTGTGGGGGCCATTTTAGTCCAGTGAACTCATTGTCATGTTCAAGAAACCAATTTGAAATGATTCGAGCTTTGTGACATGGGGCATTATCCTGCTGGAAGTAGCCATCAGAGGATGGGTACATGGTGGTCATAAAGGGATGGACATGGTCAGAAACAATGCTCAGGTAGGCCGTGGCATTTAAACGATGCCCAATTGGCACTAAGGGGCCTAAAGTGTGCCAAGAAAACATCCCCCACACCATTACACCACCACCACCACCAGCCTGCACAGTGGTAACAAGGCATGATGGATCCATGTTCTCATTCTGTTTACGCCAAATTCTGACTCTACCATCTGAATGTCTCAACAGAAATCGAGACTCATCAGACCAGTCAACATTTTTCCAGTCTTCAACTGTCCAATTTTGGTGAGCTCGTGCAAATTGTAGCCTCTTTTTCCTATTTGTAGTGGAGATGAGTGGTACCCGGTGGGGTCTTCTGCTGTTGTAGCCCATCCGCCTCAAGGTTGTGCGTGTTGTGGCTTCACAAATGCTTTGCTGCATACCTCGGTTGTAACGAGTGGTTATTTCAGTCAAAGTTGCTCTTCTATCAGCTTGAATCAGTCGGCCCATTCTCCTCTGACCTCTAGCATCAACAAGGCATTTTCACCCACAGGACTGCCGCATACTGGATGTTTTTCCCTTTTCACACCATTCTTTGTAAACCCTAGAAATGGTTGTGCGTGAAAATCCCAGTAACTGAGCAGATTGTGAAATACTCAGACTGGCCCGTCTGGCACCAACAACCATGCCATGCTCAAAATTGCTTAAATCACCTTTCTTTCCCATTCTGACATTCAGTTTGGAGTTCAGGAGATTGTCTTGACCAGGACCACACCCCTAAATGCATTGAAGCAACTGCCATGTGATTGGTTGATTAGATAATTGCATTAATGAGAAATTGAACAGGTGTTCCTAATAATCCTTTAGGTGAGTGTGTGTATATATATATATATATATATATATATATATATATATATATTTTTTTTTTTTTTTTTTTTTTTCTTCTTTATTGAGTTTTAACATTTACCATTACAATTATTCCCCCATACCCCCTCCCCTCAGCTTTTTTTTTTTTTTTGTACATATTCCAGCATTGGTTCATACATAAATAAATAAAAATTAAAATACAAAAAACATTGCAGGATTTATGATATTGATGACCATTAGAATGCCTCATCACAGTCTGTGAAAAGGGTCCATATTACAATGTGCACTTTTTAAAAGAAAAAGTCATGAAAGTGTGCTCTCTTTAAGTACACGAGTGAACTTTTATTTCACTATTATATTCTTTTTCACACTGAGTTGTGTTGCGTCCTATCACATGTCAGCAGGCATGTTCGTATCTGATTGCTGAGTCTTCTTGTTGTTTTTCAGGGTTGCCAAGCCATCTCAGGTCTATTTCGGAGGTGAAATCAGAGGCATGAGTGCCATGAAGACAGAGGAGGAAGTCGGCAGCTTGATCGATTATGAATTCAGAGTAAATGCCAAAATACTGTTTAAGAATCATACGCCTTTTTAGATATTACTTCAGGCCTTTTTGAAAAGCTCTATTTCTAACTTAAGATTGAATTTTTTTGCAGGTGATTAATTTGGGAAAGCCACTGAAGTCTTTTGGGACTGCATCCCTGAACATTCAGTGGCCTAAGGAAAGTTCTGTGGGGAAATGGCTGCTGTATCTGATGAAGATCAACACCAAGGACCTGCAGTTAGTCACCTGTTCACCTGAGAGAGAGATAAACCCTCTCGGACTTAGCGAGGTACCAAATATATTCCTATCTTAGTTTACGTCTGAATGAATACTGTTAATCATTTTGATGTGTTTGAAGTGTTTTAAACTGATCAAAAATGATGCTAGATTAAGAAAACATTTTTAAGAGTTAAAGGGTTAGTTCACCCAAAAATGAAAATCCTGTCATCATTTACTCACCGTCATGTTGTTCCAAACCTGTAAGACTTTCGTTCATCGTCACACAAATGAAGATCTGAGAGATTTCTGTCCCTCCATAGACAGCTACGCAACTACCACTTTGCCGCTTCAAAAAGTTCATAAAGAGATCGTAAAACGAATCCATTGAACGGTTTAGTCCAAATTTTCTGAAGAGACACAATGGCTTTTATATGATGAACAGATTTAATTTAGGCTTTTATTCACATATAAACGTTGATCAGCAATCGTAAACAGAAGCTCAACCAAACCTCCTTGACATGCAGAGAATAAGCTCAAACAAGATCAAACGTGCTGCGTAACACGAGAATGAACCTCATTAAATCTGTTCATCATATAAAGCGATCGAGTCTCTTCAGACAATTTGGACTAAACCGCTCAATTCATATGGATTCGTTTTATGATCTCTTTATGAACGTTCTGAAGTGTCAAAGTGGTAGTTGTGTAGCTGTCAATGGAGGGACAGAAATTTCTCCGATTTCATCAAAAAGATCTTCATTTGTGTTCTGAAGATGTACGAAAGTTCTACCAGGAAGACTCGGTAGACCAGATGAAGTATGATAACGCCACAAGTTTATTAGCAGACCAGCAAGTATTAAATTAGAGATTCTTTGGCGTAGGCCCCGTCCGTAGTGCTCGTCACGAGGGTAACGGACTCTGCATTTCCTGCCTGAAGATGAAGGCAGGGGCGCAGCCGCCCCCCGGGAGGTATAGACAGGGACCGACCTGGTGGTGGTGGGGAGGATGGAGGTAATGCTGGCGTCAGCATCTGTGAACTCAGACATGTGTTAATTACCGATCTTTTATACTCTGAGAATTATGACTTGATTGGATAGGTCTGAATGTGATAAGTGACGTAACATTGAATCTTCCTGCCAGAACTTGCGCATAAGCTTCATTCTTACGGGTTTGGAATGACATGAGGGTGAGTAAGTAATGACATTTTCATTTTTGGGTGAATTAAAACTTTAACCTTTCTAAAAAAGATAAAAACATGGGACAAAAGTAGACACATCTGTGACACTTCTAGGAGTCGACATCAACCAGGAGAAAGCGTGAGCTAGAGGAGAGGAGACCATCTGACAGGAGTAAACTATCCCTCTTCACTGACAAACGCAAGCACAAGATTCTGGTAATGAGATTTGTAGTGAACTTTCATTTTTAGGAATCATTGGATCAAAACAACTTGAACCGAATTATTTCTCACAGTCATGCAGCGGTGATGCCAGATGTGTGGAGATAAAGTGCCCCCTACAGGGCTTGGACAGCACTGCAGTCATCATTTTGAAATCCCGGCTGTGGAATTCCACTTTCCTCGAAGTAGGGACAATGACGAGTGCTTATTTTGTTCCCTTGAAAGAATGCCTGAGGTTGTTAAAGCAATCTGTTTCGTTTTCTTCTCTACAACAGGATTATGCCTCCTACAATTACCTGGATATAATAGTGAAAGCCTCCATAAGTCTGGATGGTTCTGCCAAGAACATTGTCCTTAAAAACCCTGAGACCCAGGTAACACAATTTCCTAAAGTATAACACAGTTATGTCTGTGACATTAAAGACATGAAATATTTTCCTGTACATTTGACACCCAGGTGAGGCTGACGGTGTTCCCAGAGACGACATCGACTCCGTTCGGAGGCGTTCCATGGTGGATCATTCTTGTGGCTGTATTAGCTGGAATTCTAATGCTGGCTCTCCTGGTTCTGTTACTCTGGAAGGTAATAAAACCACACACATAAACATAAAGTTAACAAAACCCAATGACATCAGCCACACGGATAAGAGTTCCTTAAGGAATATTTCTGGTTGAAAGCTTAAATGTGGACTTCTCTCTCTGTTTTTATAATACTTATAATACTTTATAATGCTTTATTTATTCTGGTTTACCTTTTGAATGGCCCTAAGATTGGGTGACTTACAGTACACCTGAATAGATGTCATTCAAACAAAAATCTGTATCATTTTTTTTAAGGAAGATAACAAATAGTGAAGTAACAAATAGTTTTAATTAAACTGTGCCCACTATATAATCATTTGTTTCCTCGTTTTACTTGAGCAAAGCAGAAAAAAATGGCTGACCGCACACTGAATCCAAAAAAAGACTGAAGTCTAGAAAAATACATTTTTGTTTCTTTTTTCATTTGCATGGTGCAGTGAGTTAAAACCAGAGGAGCATGAGCAGGGGCCTGTACCATGATGGTAGTTTAACAAACTCAGGGTTACAGGATTAGTTTCGAGTTGACAAAACCAAACTAATCTATTCAGGCTTTGTTGGTCCCATGATACTGATCATCCGCTTTCTCTGTCAACTCAGGCTTTGATCCTGAGTTTAGGAGTTTAGCTGTGACATCAGCAGTGAACAGCCAATCACACGCTGTGGATCAGTGAAACTGAGATTCACTTCTCACGAGAGAAGCAGCGAGATTAATCTCTCTCTTCTGCAGAATATTACATGATTGAAAAATATTAAGAATTTAAACTAATTTACACAGCAAGAAGAAAAGAGCTTTCTATAAAAGTGGACAACTTTAAGAAAAATCTTACTACATCAATGCAAGTAAAAGTTATGAAGTTAGTTTAGTTGATATATAGAGAGAATTGAACATTTAAGCTCACGTAGTCATTTTTATAGCTTTATTTATTGATTTTAAAGCTTATTTGTATGACCTTTATATAGGCGGCTATTTATATTAATTTTAACTATGTGCCTATTAATGATTGATTAACTAAAATGATACATGTGTAATCGATTAAGGGTATAATAATTACATAAATGATATCTAAATCATTCAAATGTATTATTATTATAAATAAGTATTGTTAAAAGCCAGACGCTTTAGTCTTTAAAAACCATTTAGTGACCTTTTTAATTTGGAGTAGAAAAAGGGGGAGTGACTTTATTGCATCATAGGTGTGTCACTTTGCTCCCAGCTGATTGGTCCAATTTCAGTTTGAGATGTCTTATCCAGAACATAACCTGCCCTGGAGCAGGTTAGCTGTGGAGCATAAGTTACTATGGAGATGAACACTGCTAAAAGCCAAACCTCTTTAATGGTACCAAAAACCCAGGATTGGCACAAACTAAGCTTAAACATATCTGGCTAGCCAGCTAAACCGGCTTCATGGTATAGGCCCCAGACGTTTCAGCAGATTTCTTTCCTCAGTGCTCAAAGTGTAACAGACAATCACCCTCTTTCTAGACAAGCAAACAAACACTTCAGAGCCATCAGCTTAATCCAATTAGCACAATCCTCAATTAACACCAATAACAATCAATTATCTCAACTGAGTATCACAAGGAGAGTCTGAAAAGCAATGAACATGACACAAACTACATGAAATATACAATCAAAGCAATGAAAATAATAGTCATTGTTGCAGAGAGTTACAAGAAACAAGAAAGTTCAAGTTCTTCATTCATGCCATCAGGAAATAAAGATTTAAGTTCAAAAATCCAAAATGCCTCCCTTTGTAACAATTTATCCTCTCGATGCCCAGGAACTTCATGTCAGACAAAGAATGTTTAGCAAGATTGAAGTGACGATAGATGGGAGATGTATCATCCTGTCTACGAATTGCACTTGTATGTTCAATCATTCTAGTGCGTAAAGCACGTGTGGTTTAACCAACATATAACAGAGAGCATGGACAAATGATGATATAAATCACATATGTACTCTTACAGGTTATCAGGTTCCTCATTTTACTAAATCGTACACACTATATAATTAATTCCTTAGTTTTACTAAACCGTATACACATTACAACAGATTGTTCCCTTGTTTTAGTTCAATCAAAATGAGGGAACGTGGCCACAAGTTACTAAATCGAGGGAGCAAATTATTGTATTGCGCACACTATTGATTTAGAAATAGAGGACCACGATTTTTGTCCGCATGTCATGTGCCGGCCTCCATAGTACGACACCTTTTAAGCAATAAAAATAAATAAGGAAAAGTTTTAATTTACAAAACAATGACATAAATCGTATTGTGACACTGATTTATCAGGTGTCCTTTGTGAAAAAGAGGTATCCTGTAGCATACTTTTAAAAGAGTAGGCTACTTATTACAGAAATAACGTACTTCAAAAGAATTGACTTAAAGGAGTAGTTCACTTCAGAATTCAGATTTCCTGATAATTTACTCACCCCCACATCATCCAAGATGTTCATGTCTTTCTTTCTTCAGTTGAAAAGAAATGACGTTTTTTGAGGAAAACTTTTCCAGGGTTTTTCTCCATGTAGTGGGGTACAACTAGCCTGACTAGATTCTAGTCAGAATATGAGTCTGATACTGCTCCATTGGGCTGTGATTACGAGGCGTGTTTCAACCGAACCAGGAAAGAAAATACCTCTGCACTCAATTTCTCACGATTTACAAATAGTTGGAAACATTTGGGATATTGTAAATACCCAACTGAACAAAATATATAACACTGGCCTAGTGGTTTTTGGATATTTGACTGAAATTGTTTTATTCTACGGACATTTGTGTTAGTGGGATTCCACTGTCTTTAGTACAAACCTTCTCATGACATGTTTGCAATGACCCCTGAATTTGCCCCCTCTGTAGTGCGGTTTCTTCAAGCGGGCCCAGAAGGACGAGTATGACGCCGCAATTCACAAAGCTGAGATTCACACTCAGCCCTCAGACAAACTGTCCACTGAGGCCTAGCTCTCCTTACCAGGGTAAAACACCATCGCTGCAGCAGATCGGTGTCTGCATGACGTGTGGCCTAACTCACTAACTCATCCTTTGCTCTGACAAAAGGAAGGGAAAAACACATGCTGCACAACGTGCTTCGCTCTTGCCGCGTAAAGCTCAGTTTTGTCTCGTATTGTGTCGATGGATGTGCTTCTACATGTCCTGTTTTGTCAAGCATGTCCCGTCTCTCAGTGTTCTCCAAAGAGTGATTTATTTATTTTTTTATTCTTCCAAATGTGCCCATTTTCAAAATGATACTTAATGTTGTCTTCTTCTTTCTCTGTCAGTGTGGATTTTTCAAACGCTCCAAATATGAGGACAGCGTTCCCAAATATAATGCAGTGAGGATTCGCAAGGAGACGCGTCTCTTGAAAGACGGAAAGGACATGTTAGAGCCTTTTGAGAAGAAGCAATGGATGACCACATGGGACGATAACGAGAGCTACTCATGAGACTCTGCATCTGATGTGGACAATTTGCTCCATTAGGCGTCTTTTCAGAGGGAAAAGTTTCAGAGGGAGTCCACCTCTGCACGGTCTGTGGGCTCAGAGTTTGACATGAAGATGTCTTTACACATCCATGTGTTTCTGGTAACTAAAGGGTAAAGACTGACGGTTAAGCCTGGATGTCTCTGGGCTTTTTGTTTGCAAATGGCACCCCTTAAAAAGTGTTTGTATATTTTTGGCAGACGCATGAGATGCCAAGAATGGATTGTCTTGATTTTCTTTGTAAATATTTTACAATGCAGTTTATTTATTTTGTCATGTAATTTTGTACTCAGATGCCTACTGTGCATGAACTGCCCAAAGATTATTTTTCATGTCTTTCGGTAACTGTAAATTAGATTGATTGTCTTGAGGTCTGTCGGCTGAATCTTAGGCGGGAAAATAAACAAATCAATGAATTACTACTGAAAAAAAAAAGCTGATGACCTGAATATATTCATGCAGACACACAAACAAACTCATTACAACATATCAGCATCATTTGATGACATAATTATCATTTCTAATCTCTAGGATGCTCACAAAACCAAACATTTGCTTGCTGATCAGCATGTTTTAGCATGTTTAGCCCTGCTGGTTGGTGTTTTGTTTTGCTAAATTTAGCCACTTTTCAGACTAGCAACTTATTTTTCAAAAATCACCTAGCAACTAATTAAGCTACTTATAAAATGTATTCAACAACTTTAAACAAAAGTCAACTCAAATGCTAAAGTGCACACATTTTCCCTTTAAATGACACATACACAAACATTTTCCTGATCTCCACACCGAGGTGTCGAAATCATGGAAAAAAAACAGCTTCATATAGAGTGTCCAGTCCAGCAAAATCAGCATATTCAAATATAATGGAACTGAAACAGAATGGTTATGCGGCGTGCCTCGGGTGGAAGAGATGATTGCGAGCTATCTCTCTCCTGAGTCTGCATCGTCGCTGAAAGCCCCGCAGCTACCCAATAAACCAGTAAGAGCAACATCAGCTTTAGTGGGTAGGGCGTATTCGGCAGCAGGTCAGGTAGCCACTTGTTTACACACTATGGTGGTACTGCAAGCTTATCAGGCTGACCTGGTGAAGGATATTGATGATGATTGTGAGGAAGTGGGACGTGACACGATAGCGGAGATTAGGAGAGCCGCTGACTTGTCTCTTCGGGCCACAAAGGAGACGGCCAAATCCATCGGCCATTTTATGGCAGCCCTGGTGGCCACGGAGAGACATTTATGGTTGAATTTATCTGAAATAAAAGAAAGAGATAAAAACTTCCTTAAAAGTTAGATGCACCTATCACCCCTGCAGGCCCCTTCGGCGACTCAGTTAATACAGTAGTCGAGAGGTTTCAGGAAGCTTAAAAACAAGCAGCAGCGTTTCAAAAGTTTCTATCTCGTAAGTCTCATGTCCCTGGGGCTGCTGGGCGGGAGCAGCCCCAGCCGAGTGTGTCCTCCTCGTACAGAGCACAGCAAAAGGAGAGTGTTGCTGCCCGAGCTCCCCCACAGAGAGACTGGGGGTCGGGGTGTTTGGCTTCTGATGGCAGTCGCCCTCCAGGGGGAGTCGGTGTTCACCTCATTACACGGTGCCCGTCTCCTCTCAGTACCATCAGGGGGCCATTCTGCCAACCCTGCCACATCATGTGCTTTAAGGCGCAGTGGTCCTCAGCGAGCATACATCTCCGTGTCCTCCCGGAAACGTAGCGGCCCGGGGAAGCTCACGCCCTCCAAGGAGGGCTCAAAAAGGGTCAGTTCGGTTGCTCCCTGCCGGTGCGCCGTTTCAGGACACTGAGCTGACCACTCGACAAACCCCGAGGCGGTGGAGCTCCTCTGGAATCGCTTCGGGCGAGCCCAGGTGGATCTGTTTGCGTCTTGAGAGACCCCGCACTGTCCACTGTTTTATTACCTCACACATCCAGCCCCCCTGGGGTTGGATGCCATGGTGAAGACGTGGCCAAGGCTGCCTTTCCCCCTGTTGCGCTGCTACCAGGAGTTCTGGAGAGAGTACGCCGGGACGGGGTCAATATCCCCATTCTGGCCAGGCAGAGTATGGCTGTCGGTCATTGTGTCTCTCCTTGAGGGCCCTCCATGGGAAATTCTGGTCAGGAGGGACCTTCTCTCCCAGGCGATGGGGTCAATTCTGCACCCACGCCCGGAGCTGTGTAAACTGTGGGCCTGGCCTCTGAGGGGTGTATCTCATTTTGTTGTTGTTCTGTTATGTCCTTTGAGTTGCTTTGGTACAAAATATCTAAATTCAACCAGTAACCATGTCTGACAAAAATATGATGAACTAAAAATGCCTTAATCTCTAATTATGCACTGAAAATACATTCATTTCAACATCACTAGCAACCAAAGTGCTTTCCCCCCGCTGAACTGAGATAAATAATAACAATCAATGAACGTAAACTGGAAATCTCATAACACATTTTATGTTTATTCACATGTATAGTTT
This sequence comes from Romanogobio albipinnatus, assembly GCA_023566225.1. Classification (NCBI taxonomy): domain Eukaryota; kingdom Metazoa; phylum Chordata; class Actinopteri; order Cypriniformes; family Gobionidae; genus Romanogobio; species Romanogobio albipinnatus. The sequence continues at coordinate 56,307,611 of CM042243.1, forward strand.
CTACTTAACTAAATGTATCTAATATTGACCACTGCTCTCTTCTGTGATTCAAATTGCACTGGTAAAATATCATTAGCAATATCATTCAGAAACACAAACAGGCAAAAATAATGTGCCCCAGTGTTGGATAAATTTCATTTAATGTTTCCACTTTTGACAACCCGCAACAGAATCAGAGCAAATGAGACACACCAGCCACGTACAGGATGCAGGAAGAATACAAATTTTTTCCACCCATGCATCTCGAAAACTCGTTTTTCAGCATCAACTTTCCGAATTTTTGAAAATGCCATTGTTAATGCGCGCCGCTTTCTGCTCTCTGTCTCTTCTTCACTGCATGCGTGACCGTGCATCTGAACGTAGCAACAGTGAGCATAGTGGGGATAGTAACGTTTAACTGTCGTCGCAACCCGTGGCGACATAGGACCCAAACGGTTCTACTGAGCTGCCTGATATAAATGGGATTTTTTTTTCAAATGGCATTTGGCATTTATTTATTTATTTAATTACGTCAAAAGGCTTCTCGGTCCGGATGGATGCATCTCGCGGTCTGGATTCGGACTAGAGTCCGCTAGTTGGCGACCCCAGCTCTAGAGGGTGCATCAGTGGGTTGATACCTGTTGGTAACTCGCTTCCTCCGTGGTACTCTTAGGCCTGCGGCACGCTCAAGGGTGCCGACTTGGGATCTGGCCGTGGTGTTAGAAGACCTAGCTTTTGCAAGCGCTGTCAGTTTCTCCCTCCTGTCTTGAGTTTGCCCCTCTGTTTCCCAAAGAGGGATATGTGCCTAAGGTTCCCACTAATGTGGTGGGCCCCATTATACTGCAGGCCTTTTCTCCGCCTCCATTTCATAACCCAGACCAGGAGAAATGAAATCTGCTCTGCCCTGTGAGGGCACTAGATGCTTATGTCCACAGAGCTGCCCTGTGACATAAGACTGATCAGTTGTGGGTCCCCGAGCAAGGGAAAGCCTGCATCTAAACAGACGCTAAGCAAGTTGATAGTCGAGGCTATTTCGATTGCTTATGAGTCGGCCGGTCAGCCCTCACTATTAAGGGTCCGAGCCCACTCTACTCGGAGTATGGCTGCTTCTACAGCTTTGCTATCAGGAGTTTCTCGTCAGGAAGTATGTGATGCGGCAGGATCGCAGGAGTTTTGATCAAGCTGATTTGACCTCAGTGAAGTTTAGATGATGGGTTACTGGGCGTGTGTGTGTGTGTTAGTGATGCACGGTTCTATATCCACTAAAAGTACTAAAAAATAAATAACATTCAAATGAATTGCAGGTGGATGAGAGATAAATCATTATTGTGTTTGTTTGATAAAGACACAATTTTCATTTCATGGTAATATGCTACGAACATGCATTACGTTTTTACTTTCATTTTCAAGTCTTCAGGGAAAACCAATCAAGGAAAACATACGCCTAGAACAACTCCTAGTGGTCATTATATAAAACACAAAAGAACCTACATTAAATATTGTTTAATAATTTATGTTACTCTGTGAAACTTGGTGCGTATATGACAGTAATCTAATAAAGCCTATCTCCAGTCTTAGCTTGGGTTGAACATATTTAGTGTCGTGTGTGGGAAGCTGCAGTGACGGAAACAGTGACCATTTAAGATTGTGTTTAGACTATTAAGGAAATTAAATATTGCCAAAGAACTTTTACTTTATGTTTAATTTTTTATTGCTGCATGAAAGAGATTGCATGTGCAGTGGAGAAAATTGTGAAAATCGTTTGAAAATGTTGAGATGCTAAATGCTAAAGATTGCTTTATAAATAATCTTCCATATCAGTTTCATCCACTCAGCATCCCAGATAGCTTAGAAGAACTCAGTGTTGCAACAGTAACTATTTTTCAGCACTTTAGACACAGTTTCTCCTTTACACTTAAAAAAGATTAAGGAAAATAGTCCAACGCTGTTGTTAGGGTCAACAGTTTAGGACCCAAGACCAGTTGTGAAGAATAAAGACCAAGAGTCAGGAGTAAGATTAATTAAAGAAAACTTTACTGAAGAATAGTTTGCAGTTTCATCAGAAGAAGCCAGCTTCAAGTCTCACAAGGAGTTTGTAGGCTCCTCTCTCCTGCAATTATACTCTTTTCAAGGTCTAGCTACATCATTACTGTAGGTGGAATGATAATGATTGCTAAGAGAAAATAGTGTCATAGTAAATTTCCACACATGGTCAGTTAATCAGATATCTGCCAATCTCCCTAGATCACTTGTTGATGAATTAGGGCACGTAGTGTCCTTCCAGGTCTGGAGCAGGCGCCAGCTGGTCCAGAACAACATACTGTCACTCTCCCTAGGATGCCCGTTGTACACCTTCAATACTGATCTGTAACACAGAATACTACACAGATATACAGCTTCCTCAAGGCTAGAGTTGGTTGAGCATCAAGTGAAAACAACATAGTTCTCCAAAACATGGAGATAACATGTTCTTCTTCTCCGAGAGAAGTACAAGCAATATTCATCTTTATTTTTTAGTGTTTCAGTAAAAAGAAATAATGTAAATGAAAGACAAATCCGTATTTCCTCTGGAAGCCCGGCTGAATGAGTATGCACTGTTTCTGCACTCTGCACCCTCAGCCACTCATCAGAGGTCAAATATAAACTTTAGAGAACTGGAAAGAATCATTAAAATCAGTTTAATAATGTAGAAGGATAAATATTAATTAAGGATTTGATTATTAATTTCATTAGGATATATATATATGTATATTGAAGCAGCAGTGGATTTCAGAATCTACACACTTAACTGTGGTACAACAAGCACACTTGGGCCCTTAAGAGTGCAGCCAGAAAAATGAAGTGATGCTGGAAGAAAACAAAACTAGAGATATTTCGCATTTCGTGGAAAGAAAGCAATATTGCATATAGAAAGGCCTTAAAACTGCTAGATCTGCTTATTTTTTCGACTCTCTTATAGGGCTGTCGCAGTGAAGGAATTTCCCTTGCTGTAATTTTGAGTGGCTTAATATATTGTCAGTTTCAAAAAATGTGCAATCAGTACATTACACACATTATTGGCCATAGACACAATAAATGCAACACAGTCTCACTCCTATTCGTCACATATTGACGCTTGGTCAGTTCCCTTCTGCGTCACTTTTTAACATACCCCTTTAATGTCGTTTTTCGACGCGCAGTACTCCATTGATTTCAATGAGAAACCTTTAGCGTCATATACAGACGCGTTGGGCATGGTTATCGTCATGATGAAACTATATATTGGGTTATGATTTTGCCATTATGACATGGAGTGTGATTCTCAATTTAATCAGCCAGCATAATTTTATTTAAAATTATTTTCTTTTTTTATTTACACTATTCAGACACGTTTTGAACACATAACCCAACCCCATCCCTAAACCTATCCCTAAATTTGTGTATTATAAAAAACAGGATATAACAGGCAGATACGACCGCAGCCACAATTTATTCAAAAAGTACAAATATTCCAAGTGTTTCCGAGGCCAAACAATTGATTTGTGTGAAGAAAATCCCCAAAAGCAATCAGCGTCTCCATCCGCCGAAGATCATGAACACATTTCAAAAATTGCCGCCCGAAGAAACGTTACGTCAGCTTTGACAGCATTGGCTCTCGTGTGTCTCCTGACTGTTCGCGTCATGCTAAAGAGTTGGGTGTATCATTTGAATAAGATATGAATGAGTGGAGTGTGTGTGTTCACGGAGCAGCGGGATCATAATTTCAGCAATTAAAACAACATTCATGTTCTTCACATGAAGATATCGTATGTCTTCAGAAGACTTGGAATGCAACCGGAGATAATACTTTTATACTGTTTTTGGTCAGTTTTTGCAATAAAAACCTGTGACTGTACTTTTATTTGCCTGTTACGTGTTTTATATTGTTGAGAAGTGGGTAGGTTTAGGGTAGGAGTGAGGTTAGTTGCTCCAAAATATAAAAATAGCCTATAAACAGAGCCGGACAGTAACAGAGTACATTTACTTGAGTACAGTACTTTAGCACAGTTTTGAGGGATCTGTACTTTACTCGAGTATCACTTTTGGGGAGTACTCATGACTTTACTCGAGTATGTTTGAGAGGCAAATATGGTACTCTTTACTCCGCTACATTTCTATCCATAACCGTAAGTACCCGTTACTTCTTTTGAGAAAAGAAAAAAAAAGGAAAAAAGAAATTTCTCGGAAACCCTCAATTTGTTGTTTCCCTCTCAAACGTGATTGGATTGTCCAGGCGCCACTGATTGGGACAGCCTATCAGCAATCACCTTCAGCTTTCCGCCAAAGTCAACAAACAATGGATGAAGACGCAGCAAGTCCATCCCGGGAATGTGCCAACCCGTGGCCCCACCTCGCCAGACTATTTAAATTTTCTGAACAAGTTAATGATAGTTTTCGCTTCAAGAGTTTGCTGTGTTTACCAAAACAGAACTTCATCACCGCCTGCAAAAATTGATCCTCCAACTTGCGGAAGCATGTCAAGGTACGTACATCAAAATAAACTTCCTTACATTTCTTCTAAGCTAGATTCTAGCTACAGAAAAGTGCACTAGCAGCTATAATGCTGCTTTTTACATTCTCAGTTACGTTTGAGTAGTCGAAGCCACATGCACCCGCCAATTTGCCAGCTTTAGCTAGCCATTCAGATGACTAACTTTGGCCTGACAATAGTTAGCATAAGCCGAGGCAAGCTAATCGTGTAACATAGATAATCAACTGAAGTCCTTTCAGATTCATGTTTTGACATGCCCCTGACAAATAGAGAGAGATACAATGTATCTGTTCTAGTCTGAGCTCGAGTACAAAACGTCTTTTTTACCATACAAAAAATGTAAAAGCCTAATTAGTTCAGTTGTAGGCTATATTGCCTTGTGGGTAAGTGAGAAATTATAAATAAAGCAACATGGTAAAAAGATGAAAATTACTTGATTTTACTTTCAATTCCTTTTACATTCTCCAATGTATTAGCATTATCATTTTTCTTAACTCCATGTAGGACCGTGTTGATAAATGACACCATTCAACCAAAAAATACCCAAACTCGACTGAATTATGATATATTTTCATCCCCACATGATCTTCTAACAGCACAAAACAGCTCATGAACATTCATTCAATCATTTCAGTGCAAGAAAGTCTTTTCAATATTTTCTCAATGTTTCACCTTTAAAGGTCCCGTTCTTCGTGATCCCACTGTTCAAACTTTAGTTAGTGTGTAATGTTGCTGTTAGAGCATAAATAATACCTGTAAAATTATAAAGCTCAAAGTTCAATGCCAAGCGAGATATTTTATTTAACAGAAGTTCCCTTTCAAAGCCTACAGCGAACGGCCGGATTGGACTACATCCTGGTACTTCCTTCATTAATGACGTCAGTAGAACAGTAGAACAGACTAACCTCCGCCCACAAGAATACGCGAAAAAAGGGGGCGTGGTCTTGTTGCTGTCCCACGTGGAGAAGAGGAAGTGTCGCGTGGAGAAAAGGAAGTGTTGCGTTTGAGTGTGTTTGTCGCCATGTCGTCGAGACGCTGTTATTTTCATCCCGGAGTCAAATCACCTTTGTTTGGCTTTCCCAGGGACGCTGTAGAGATCATTAAGCACATACATCTCCCGTTAAGTGGCGTGACCTTTCCACGTGCGCTAAGCTGCTGTCGAATCACAACACAGGAACCGCTGGCACAATCAGAACTCGTTACGTATTTCTGAAGGAGGGACTTCATAGAATAAAGGAACTCATCAGCCGTTTTTAGGACAGTGAAAACAGCGGTGTACAGATGAGTACATTGTGTGAAAAATACTGTGTTTTTTTACACGCGAAACATGAACACGTTATATTGCACACTGTAAACACAATCAAAGCTTCAAAAAAACACGAAGAACAGGACCTTTAAACTGTCAGGACTCCTGGGTGATTTAGTGTGTGTATGTATTTTCTTACCTGTTGGTGGCGGTTCCTCACGGGTTCACTAGCTCCTCCCACTCGTTTTGGTAATTGTTCACCTGTCGTGTCTCATCAGCTATTTTCTTTTTAAAAGCACGTTGTCCTGTCTCTCGTCGTGCGCTCATTGTCTTGGTTGGTCTAAGTCACGCTGTCCAAGTCCAGTCGGTAGATCTTTCTGTTCCTTTTCAGTTCTTCAGGTTCGGTCGCAGGCATCTGGAGGCTCGTCATTGCCCAGAGTTCACACGCCTGTGGATGAACGTGAACTTGACTTCGAGTGAACTGTGCTCTGTGTTTCTGGTATTACTGGTGCGCTTTGTCTTCAGGCGAGATCCAGTATCATCCAGGTTCCGGTGAGCTGCCTTTTCTGTCGGGCGTTGTTTTGCCTTCTGTCCAGTGTTCAGACTATCTCGTCTGTCATCTGTCGTGTAAGGATTTCTTCCCGGTCACTGACCAGAGTGGATTACTTTGTGGGACGCCGCGTGTGGTCTCTGTTCCGTGGACCGTGACTTTTGTGCTTCATCTGACCCTCTCTTTATTCCTTCTAATAAACATTGTGAACTTGCATTTGAATCCGAGACTTCTTGTGACATAAACAGATGGACTAAAAAAACAATCAAGTTTGTGATGTTGCAATTGTTTCATAAATGCTTTTGCTCACAACACTTTTTCATATGAACCTGTAGATTGTATAGGTTTTAGCCTGCCAAAATGGTCGGAGTTTAGGCTGCATGACGTCAAACTCCGGAGCTCTATACCGACCTGAGAAACCTTTTCTCTTCAGCAACCATGTGTTTTCTACCTGCTCTCCAGAATCAAAACAAGCAATGCCAGATTAGCGTCCGAATCACTCTTGATCGAATCGGTCAAACAGGTTTGCAAAAAGGTCTGAAATTGTTCAAGATTCAGTTTGATTCATTTGCACAGTTTGGTCATGTACTGACTCGTTTGCAGGGGTTTCTCTCACCAAAATAGTAATGGGATGTTGACTGGGTGAGGTAGATATTTACCTAAAATCCAGTGTAGAAAACTCAACTTGCAAATGTCGTCTATCGATATTGTCATCTGACTTTACAAACTTTGAGAAGATGTGAAGCTCTCATGATGGAGAACGCACTTTTGATTATCTTTTAATTTTTTTCAATTAAGTGCCAAAAGTATTAGGCACAGCCTGCTTTTCTTGGGGTTATGTGATGAACCACAGATGTAGATGAATGCATCTCTCCAATGAGGAAGGCCATGTAGAACGATGTAGACTTAAGTACAGCTAGGCCATCCAATTGACTAAATTGCATTCAGAAACTGGTCTTGCTAACGGATGTTATGGTGGAGAGATGCGATGCCCGGGATGGATGACCATGAGGAAGACGGATGAGCAGGAGTCTAGAGGCTGGCAGCTGGAGAAGGCACAGGAGGACCTTCATTCAGCTGATATTTAGCTTTAGATCTTGTTCCTTTCCTCTTCAAAACTATCTATCTATCTATCTATCTATCTATCTATCTATCTATCTATCTATCTATCTATCTATCTATCTATCTATCTATCTATCTATCTATCTATCTAGTTCAATGCTTAAACATTATTTAAATGTTGTATTTCAGAGCAAGTTTCTTCCTGATGCTGCCTTGTTCTGTACTAATTCAGGTGAGTGTTCCAGAACTGGCCAGCAGAGGGCAGATGTTTGATGAACTAACCCACATCTGTAGTGCAGGACAGTAAACTCTTTTAAAGCTACACTGTGTGATATTTTCCCCCATCTAGCGGTGAAAGGGTATATGACCATCCAGTAAATATTCCGATTTCGTTTTAACTCCTACGGTGGCCGATTTAGTCCAAGATTAACATGGCTTCCAGTTCGATCCAGCAATCCCCCTCTTCACATTCGCCATCGAGTTGTAATGCGTGTGTCCGGGTGAAAAATACGGATAGCTCACTCAACGCAACTGGAGTCGATGCAAACACGGAGGCGACTGACATCAAACAGCCCGCACTTTATTCCCCGCGGATCCCCCACAAGAGTCCGGCACAAACTCCACTTCCGTCCACAGCATTACCCAACAAAACAACAATAAATGAATGTTAGAAACAGAAGACAGAAAATAATCCGCACACATGGGAGCTCGAGGCGCAGTGCACACACACACACACACACACATACACACACACACACAGACACACACACACACACACACACACACACACACACAGAACGCAGGCGCTCCAACCGGGGCGAACGCTCTTAAAGGGGCCACACTATTTTCCTACTCGTTACAGAGTGTTAAAACGCGAAAGGCGAAGCTTGAATTTACGGGTATGTCCCTCTTTGGCTAATGTACTTTCAAGATGGAGGGGCAACATGGCGACCCCCATTCGAACCCCTTACCCGTATGTATTTTCAATGGCATATTATAAACTTACGAGAATACTTTATTACTTGAAAGAAGTAAATATTGTTGTGAACTTTTCTTTTCCTCGTTTGAAGAAGAGACCAGGAGACTTGGATAGGATTTTTCTTTAGCAGGATTCTTTAATGAGAACGTGCTGTCTTTCCGCTGAGGTCATCAAGTCTAATTTAACAGTACAGAACACTGTAATTTATCTACATTTCAGGGGGAGGGACTATACAGCAGGGGAGGAGACACTCTGAACAATATAATGCAAATGTTGTATAGGAAAATAGGAAACACACCTCAAACATTCTTGTCATCAGTCTTGATTCAATCAGCACAACAGTGTCACTCAAATGGACAGATGCTAATCCAATCACTCAAGGGCTCCAAGAGCCACTAAAGACAAATGGTGCTCATCCGATATCATCATTTTTACCTTAAATGCTAAAGTTATGTACCTTCCTAAATTTGTAATCCTACATTTCCCCCTTTGAGAGTTCTAATAACTCTCACATAATACAAATTTAAACCTTCATCAGTCCATTCTATAGCTTATGTTTGTTAACATAAGCCCCATCTTCTAGTCATGTAACTTGGAAAAAGTTACAGGCACATATCATGTTCTGTGTTGATTGTCTGTAATTGCATGTGGACACAGAAACAAACATGCAATTAAGGTCCGTGTAGTTCATTACGGGTAATGTTCTTTTGTGGTTGGAACAGTCCTTGCGAGTCATTTTGTTGACCTAACAGGTTTCCGAACCATGAAGAAATATCTTCAGTCATCTGATGTAATTTTGCTGAAAGATCAAGAATGTCTTGTGATGACTGAAGTTCCCGTAGTTGATTCTCTGCGTTGTGTATTTTTTTCTTCTTTGTTGGTTGTAGTCTCTGCAGTTGATCTAGTTGTTTCCTGGAGGTTGGGTCTTCATATGCAGATGAGACTGTCCTTGCATATGGATCTGGGGACAGCCATCAAGTTTTATCTGCACACTGTAAGACAGAAAACAGAAAAACAGAGAGCAGTATTTCTTCAAAACACTACGGTTGTAGCAGTTTAAACACTATGGTTCTATCGTTTTCAGAGTCTACTGTTGTCGTATCATTCTTTCCCTATTTCTTAATTTATTTGACACCTATGGACCAGTGAGGAAAGGATGGACTAAATTGGGAAAGGCCTATGAGGTAGTGTCTTCACCCTGGGTTCACCCCCGAACGCATGTTGCGTTCAGTTCTTCCCAGGGCACCTCACTTGTCCGTGTCCTATTCTGTCCCTGTGTTGTGTGCACACTGTAGAGTGTGTGAGAAAATTGGCACATTTCCATTCTCCAGTGAAACATCAGTCCTAGTAGACATCATTAACAGAGGATGGTTGTCTGACTGCAATATTCTGTGGCATAACATTTAAGGCTGTGAGTCTTACTTAATGTCCCCCAAACAAAGGCTGAGACAGTCACTTTCCTTTTGTTCTATTAAACAAAAATAAGTCTTTCATCTTTGTTGTGAGTTACTGGGGAAATTAAGCACTCACAGCCTAAATGGTTAACACTGTATCAAGTTGCCCCACAAGTTTAACGAGGAGGGGAGGGGCTGCTTCAGAATATCAAGCAGGCTAAGCAGAAGCTGATTAACCTTGTTAACTTCTTTAAAGTTCTTTTTGTTTTTCCTACATTCTTTTCCAAAATGTCCGTGCTTGCCACAGTAAGAACAACTGGCTTCTCTAGGACTTTTGCGTTTCTTTGGCTTCTCTGAGTTGACCTTAACAGAAACTGCTGCAATTCTTACTCTCTCTTTGACATCAGAATCTCTTTCCCAAATAGCTAAACTTTCTAGGTTACTTCTGAGAGTTCTTTTAGCCCACGTAATATCTAGGAATGGCAAGGCTGTTCTGTACTCAGCTACAAGACCATCTGCCCAAATTCGGATTAGAGCTCCTTTGTCAGCTAACACACTTTCGGAATCATCCACTATTCCACTGTACGTTACAGCTACCTGACAGAACCTCTCAGTATATTCACTCACAGTTTCTTCTTTCTCTTGTACACAGCTAGTAACTCTCGACCAATCGATTTTAGGTCCTAATATATTCTTTAGGATTTTCAAAACACCTTCTCTCAAATCGCCTTTACTGACATGTGGCAGTTCGGAAGTAACAGCAGACTCAAAATTGTTGAATTCAGATTCAGTTAGAATTTGTGACATCAGCTGTGTGACTTCTGGCAACGACATGTCGTAAAGATGCATTTTACTGAACAATGCTCTTCTAAATTCAGAATAATTTATTTGCACTGATGGCAAACTTTCAGCAATTCTCTCAATATCCTTAGGACCTAAAGATGTTTTGACAACAGTTTGTATTTGGACAACAGAAGAGTTGTGAGTAACACTTTCAGTTCCCTGAGATCTCTTAGCCCCACAAACCTGCACTGAATCTACAGGCTCATCAGTTACTGATTGGATGGCTACATCTGTTTCAAAGAAAGCTTTTAAGTCAGGATAATTGTTATCAGGCTGACTAACTTCTACCACATCAGTTTTTTCTGCATCTTTGTTGCGGTTTACTTCCTTAGTCACAGAAGATAATCTAGTACGAAGCTCTTTGATCTGTTTCTCTAGGTCTAAGTTGCGCTTAGACTGTTCTGTAGCTATTGTTAAACCAAATTCTCTGTGACAACAGATAATACCTTTCACATTGTTCTTGCGAAGACTTTCTCCTAGTACCTTCTTACAATCTTCAATTGACCATACTTTGTCTGCATCAATGCCAAATTTCTTTGTTAAATTCAATCTGACTGGCTCAGTCACGATGGAGTCCATGTGCTCTGATAACAAAGACTTGAATTCACTATCTGTCCAAAAAGGTGTGATCTGTCTAGTATTTTTCCTAAACATTTTGTGAATTTCTGTTACCACAAACAAACACTAAAAAAACTTCTCTCTACTGTCTTGCAAACAGAGGGTACAATCTTATTAGCACATGAGGCTAACTCTTCTCTATGACGAGGCAAACAAAAAAAACCAAAAAAAAAACCAAAGGACAACACAAAAATTAGCCCGTATGCTAATCTTCCCTGCCTGAAACAGAGGCTGAACAATTCTTCCCTGCCAAAAAAAAGGCTAAACAACTATTAGCTTGTGAATGCTAATCTTGCCGGCCTGAAAACAGAGGGTAACTTTCATCTCTAAAACAAACTTTTTAGAGGGTAACTTAGTTAACCAGACCCTACAGCTGTCTGATTACTCTTCTCTGATGGTGCAGAGGATAACAAATTTGTACTGGTCTTAAAGGTTCTTTTGGATAGAGTGACTCACCAACCCTTGGCTGTACAGAAAGAATTCAGTCTGGAAATCTTTGTTCAGCTGGAAGTTCCGCTCTGGATTCCAGTCTGAAACGTAGGCAGATCTTTGAGCTTGAAGTTGCAATCTGGATTCTGGAGTTCAGGTGAGTAGCTCTATCCGGGTCACGGCACCATCTGTTGTGAACTTTTCTTTTCCTCGTTTGAAGAAGAGACCAGGAGACTTGGATAGGATTTTTCTTCAGCAGGATTCTTTAATGAGAACGTGCTGTCTTTCCGCTGAGGTCATCAAGTCTAATTTAACAGTACAGAACACTGTAATTTATCTACATTTCAGGGGGAGGGACTATACAGCAGGGGAGGAGACACTCTGAACAATATAATGCAAATGTTGTATAGGAAAATAGGAAACACACCTCAAACATTCTTGTCATCAGTCTTGATTCAATCAGCACAACAGTGTCACTCAAATGGACAGATGCTAATCCAATCACTCAAGGGCTCCAAGAGCCACTAAAGACAAATGGTGCTCATCCGATATCATCATTTTTACCTTAAATGCTAAAGTTATGTACCTTCCTAAATTTGTAATCCTACAATATACATTAATGAGCACATATATTTTTGAAAGAACTAAGTGTTTTTAGCTAAGAATAAACTAAAAAAGTTACACAGTGTAGCTTTAAGTCGATCCTCCAGCTTGCGGATTGAGGATGTGACATAAAAGCGCATGACCAGAAGCACCAGAGAGATTCAAATGATCAGGAGTTATGGACTAGCTCATGTTTAGCTATTCTGCATGGCACTTAACATGATCACTGTGGAAGGGTTGGATTAAATCCAGGGCCTCGGAGGTCGTAGTGCCGGCACACTCGCTGCATGAGCAGTCAAACGAAAACATTCAAAACAGGCATCGGCCAATCAGAAACTAATTAACTTGCTGACTTAATACATCCTGCTGCTGGTATGTTTTAATCAGTCATGTCGCTGACTTTGAAGTACTGCTGCAGACTGTCTATGAGGCATCCTTGAGGACTGATGACCAGCGAGAGGTAGTTGGAATCGTCTCTGAAGCTCCCCTGGACGCCACAGCTGAAACGACAGTAGAACATCAGCGTGACACAAACGAGCCTGAGGGTCTGAAATGAGCACAGATGTGGACGGGTGACGTTACCTGTCAATGCAAGTCAAAAGAGTGATGCATTTGAGCATGTACATCCGGTTCATCGTCTTCCTCAGCTGCTGATGGTCTCCCTACAAATCTAGATGGCGAGTTTCAATGCAGGCCTTCACTGTAGACAAGAGCTTTACCTTCAGCTTCAGGGGTGGTAAAACACATTCTTTCGAAGGCTTGATTGTGTTTGTGGGGTGCACTGTAACATGTGTTCATGCTTCGTTTTAAAAAAAATTCATTATTTTTCATATATTACATATATGTGACCTTCAACGGTCTGATGGTCTCCGGGTTCTATGAAGCCAGTCCCTCAAAAATACGCAATGGGCTCAGATTGGTTAGCTGGCCCAGTGTGTTGTGATTCGCTAACCGCCTAGTGTACGTTTGTCGGAAACGTCACGCCCCTTACCTTTACCGGTAGCCTGTGCTTTGGGTAGAATTAGAAACAATGGGGTCAATAAAACCATACCAATTTGAGCCCGAATCAGACCCAGACAATTTTAGATTAGATTAGATTAGATTCAACTTTATTGTCATTACACAAGTACAAGTACAAGGCAACGAAATGCAGTTTAGGTCTAACCAGAAGTGCAATAGCAGCAAGTGCAGGATATATACAATGGTTGCGTAAGTGCTGGGCATAAAAATGTACTGAATATATATAAATATGTATAAGTAGAGAGATGGTTATTACTATAAACAGAACTGAATTTACAGATGAATATATACAGTGAATAAATATAAATATACAGATGGCTATTACTATAAACAGAATGTAAACAGAATGTACAGGTGAATATGTACTATGAATATAATATACAGATGGCTATTACTATAAACAGAATTTTACAGATAGAGGTATACAATAATATGTTAGGCTAATATGAGGAATATAGCAGTGGATTAAGGTAGTGCAATAAATTATGGACAGAGCTATCCGAAAGAAAGTGTAAAAGTGCAGTGGAAAGTGGTTGCATATTACAGTTAGAAGTACGGTGCAAAATGCAAATGTAAACATGGTTACTATAAATACAGTCGGCAGTGCAAATGAGCATATTCCAGTTAAGATATGGTGGTGCAAAATGCATAAGTAAACAGTTGTTACTGTAATAAACAGTCGGTAGTGCAAATAACAAAGTGAATGTAGGTGTGAGGTAGGAGAGTTTGCAGTTTATGAGGGAAGTGGATCAACGGGGGTTTGAGTTCAGTAAAGAGACAGCTCTGGGGAAAAAACTGTTCTTTAGTCTGCTGGTCCTGGTCCGGAGGATCCTGAAACGCCTGCCGGAGGGCAGGAGAGAAAACAGTCTGTGGGCTGGGTGAGAGGAGTCCTTGAGGATGCTGCGAGCTCGGTGCAGACAGCGTTTCCTCTGGATGTGCTCGATGGCAGGTAGTGGAGTCCCTGTGATGCGCTGGGCAGTTTTCACCACCCGCTGCAGTGCCTTGCGCTCCGCAACAGAGCAGCTCCCATACCATACTGCCACACAGTTGGTCAGGATGCTTTCTATTGCGCAGCGGTAGAAGTTCACCAGGATAGCCGAGGAGAGCTGATTCTTCCTCAGTGTCCTCAGGAAGAAGAGGCGCTGGTGAGCCTTCTTGACCAGGCTGGAGGTGTTGGTCGTCCACGACATGTCCGCCGAGATGTGGATCCCCAGGAACTTGAAACTGGAGACACGCTCAACAGCCATTCCATTGATGTGGATGGTGTCGTGTGTGCCTCTTGACTCCTTCCTGAAGTCCACGATGAGCTCCTTCGTTTTGGTGGTGTTGAGGAGCAGGTTATTATCAGTGCACCATGTGGCCAGGTGCTGGATCTCCTCCCTGTAGGCAGTCTCATCGTTGTTGCTGATGAGACCAATCACCGTAGTGTCGTCCGCAAACTTGACGATGGAATTAGTTCCATACACAGGCTTGCAGTCGGAGGTGAAGAGGGAGTAGAGAAACGGACTTAGCACACAGCCCTGTGGTACACCAGTGTTGAGTGTGATGGACGTGGAGCAGGTGGATCCTGATCGAACATTCTGTGGTCTGTCAGTTAGGAAGTCCAAAATCCAGTTACACATTGAAGTGTTGATGCCCAGGTCTCCAAGTTTGGCAATTAACTTGGATGGGATGACAGTGTTGAATGCTGAGCTGAAGTCAACAAACAGCATGCGTGCATAGGTGTTTTTACTGTCCAGATGGGTGAGCACAGAGTGCAGTGCCATGGAAACTGCATCCTCTGTGCTCCTATTGCTGCGATAGGCAAACTGGTGTGAGTCCAATGTGGATGGTATAGAGTCTTTTAGGTGTTCCAGGACCAGCCGCTCAAAGCACTTCATAATGATGGGTGTGAGTGCTACAGGGTGGTAGTCATTAGGGCACCTCGGGCTGGAGTGTTTCGGCACTGGCACAATGGAAGTGCGTTTAAAGCATGATGGTACAGCTGCTTGGGCGAGAGACAGGTTGAAAATGTCTGTAAAAACCCCAGCGAGCTGCTCCGCACATGCCCTGAGAACACGACCAGGGATGTTGTCTGGTCCAGCAGCCTTGTGCGCGCTGATCCGGCTCAGTGCCTTGCAGACATCTGTGGAGGAGAGTGTGATTGGTGGGTGGTCAGCTGAGGGTTTGAGCTTGGTGGCAGTTTCTCTGTTGTCTCTTTCAAAACGAGCATAAAAGTAATTTAGCTCGTTCAGGAAGTTGACATCAGTGGCTGCGGGGGTGGAGTGGGTGGGTTTATAATCACTGATGGCCTGAATGCCATGCCACATGCGTCGAGGGTCAGAGTTGGAAAAGTGTCCCTCTATCTTTAGCTTGTAGCAGTGCTTGGCCTTTTTGATGCCCCTCTTCAGGTTTGCTCTGGATGCGCTGTAGGCTTGTGCATCTCCTGATCTGAAGGCAGTGTTGCGTGACTTCAGCAGGAGTCGCACTTCCCTGTTCATCCAAGGCTTCTGATTTGGGTATGTGGTGATCTGTTTCTGGGTTGTAACACTGTCAATGGTGGTATTGATATGATCCAATACTGAGGAGGTGTAGGAGTTAATGTCCGTGTGAGCGCCACTGGTGGCTTGAGAAGCAAACATACTCCAGTCTGTGTTTAGAAACCTTTCCTGGAGTGTGGAGTCTGCCCCCGCAGGCCACACCTTGATTGTCTTCACTGATGGCTTCACACGGTTGATGAGGGGTGCATATTTGGGGCTGTGAAGATAGTGAAGATGATTCATCTAGTGAAGATGATCGAGCAGAACCTGTTCAGTCCTCAAGAGTAAAGACTGCGGATCTATAGTGATCGCTACTGAATGGCACTGTTACTTTTGTATTTTTAGAACGATTATAGCCAAATATCTGTCGCAAGAACGAACACTAAACATTGGCTTTACTATAGTATCCAAATCAAACACAGAAGCATGTTTAGCATGCCTGTAGATAAACAATACATAAAAGCTCTAATCAAAGAATAATTTACACTAATGCCAAGTTCGCTGTTGAGATTTAAAACAGTTTGTAACGTTAGGTGTTTGTCGGATAACGTTAATATGAATGAGCATTTAACAAACTGGTTTGCAGAACAGCGTTGTCATCTGTGTACTTCCTTGCTACAACGTTCAATTAACAACACAAACTATTACAGGAAAACACATCGACGAAAAATAAATCATACTTACAGGTTGTGGCCCGTAAACAGCTTCTGTTTTTAAATCCATCTTTCAGGACAAGCCGTTGTGCGAATCCTGCATTGAACTCGTGAAGATTGTGGAAGCTTTCCTCCGTGAAATGTGCAGCACAGAGAGCGAGATTTGGGTAACAATTATGAAGGATGTAATGGAAATTTTAATGCATGCTTTAAATAATTTTCAGTAACCGATGCCTTATTAAAATAAACTTCAGAGAACATTAAGTTCTGCTTAGTTTCGCTGAAACTAAATAACAAGAAAAGGGCCTAGTTCAGAGAAACTGTAAAAGAGGAAACTTCTGCCCGGAAACAGGCAGATACAGAGTGTATTTATATTACAGTAAGGAATATGTCATGTTATGTTTATGTGTTTTTGATACGTGACTTTTGTGAACCCTCTGTGTGCAAGCTGCAAAAGAAAATAAAGAGGATGTTGAGTGTAGCAGCTTGTGCTCGCGAGGGTGGGAGTATAAAGCTTTCAAACACAGAGGGAAGTTCGCCTTTCTCTCTCTGAAAGCTCGGAGAGATGAAATGCCTTTCTTGCAAGAAATAAACAATTGTTAAACCTTTCAATACTTCTCTGAATCCTAATTACTTTGAAGATTAAATAATTTCCACGACAGGGAACGAGTTAAAAATACATTTTAACCATTGATCCCTTACTCCCCTGTCCCTAGGAAGGCTTAACAAAGTGGACGTGCAATCCGGATGAAAATAACACTCCAGCCTAGTAACCCCCCCCCCCCCCCCCCCTCCTTATTTAATATTCTCGGAGGAGGGGTTTATGTAAATATTGGGGCTGGTGATGTCAGAGACCCTGGAGGAATGTCTGTAGTCCCTAGCGGCCGTTTGCTGTAGTCCTTAGAAATAGATTTCTTTAAAAGCAAATATCTCCCTTTGCTTTAAACTTTGAACGTTGTAACTTTGCAGATGTTGTTTATGCTCAAACAGCAACATTACACACTAGCTAAAGTTAGAAAAGTGAAATCGTGGTTTACCACCCCTTTAAATGTATTGAAATGAATGCTGCCTTCACGTGCTATCGGAAATTTTCCAATTCCCACTTTAGAAGTCGTGATTACTGGCTTGCATTCAAGTGCTTTTGTTGTTGGAATGAACAGGAATCATGGTGGACACCAGGTTATTCTTGCCTATTTATTGGGAAATTCTTATTCAAACCAACATCATATGCACTGACAACCATATAAACATTCTGTAATTTCAGTCAAATGCAGGATGTTTTCGCTGTGTACCAAACATATACGCTTCAAATGATTACACGCATGTAAATATGCACAACATTAATGTCAAGACAAGATGATCAAGCTGTTTTTTTTGGGGGGGGGGTTAGGGTTAGGGTTAGAATAAAACCACACCTGCCATAGTAGTTCTCCCCGCCTGCACGTTTAAAGTTTATGACACGCCCATTGGGGTATCAAAATTATTTCCGAACTTCCCAGTGGTAAACACGACATCAGAGGGCGTTCATGTGCAATTTTTTACCCAGGAAACTCGTATTTACGATAATTCCGATAGCACGTGAAGGCAGCATAATAAGGAATCTTTAAGTAAACTTTGAGTATCATTTCAGTAGGCTCTCTCATTGCCCGGCAGAGTGTCCTGGTTTTCGGTAATCAAAATATGGTCAACCTACCCAGAAAGGAAGTAAAGACATCGTTAAAATAGTCCATATGACTCCAGTGGTTCAACCTTAATTTTATGAAGCGGAGAGAATACTTTTGTGCGCAAAAACAAACAAAAATAACGACTTCATTCAACAATCTCGTTCCAGCCTCTAAAGTGCTGCCTTCACGTGCGATCGGAAATTCCCTACTTCCCACTTCTGAAGTCGTGATTACGAGCTTGTTGCATTCAAGGACTTGTTGTCGGGATGAACAGGAATCATGGAGGACACCAGGTTTATTCATGCCTTAAAACCAAAATTATATAGTCACATGCACTGACAACCAAACATTTACGATGCTATCCGCTTTCTGGCGATTCTGTTTCGGTCAAACGCAGGTTATTTTCGCTGTTTATAAAACATACAATACACTTCAAATGATTACTCGTATATGTAAATATGCACTACATTTATTCCGATAACACATGAAGGCAGCATTTGTCTAAACTGGTCCGCGATTCAGTTCAGATTCATTTGGACAGTTCACTCCCGCATTGAATCGTTTGTAGTGGTTTCTTACGTGTGGTCTTTTGGGGTCTGTATGAGTTAAGTTTTAATAAGTCACACAGAGACAGAGGCGTGACTACAATATAGAGCTATAATTGCCACTAAGAAAACAACAAAAAGTCTAAACTTTGACAAAAATACTGATTTAATGTTTTTTTTTTACAATGTTTAAGTATATATATTTTCACAAACTATTTATCACAAAAGCTGTTATAAGAGCAGTTGGTCATCCAGAAAAATTAATGGATCTCTATGGTGCCTCTGCTGGAAGAATATGGTCATTACACTTACTTTCTAAATATAGGCAATATCATTTTTTTTATACTGCAAAAAAAAAATTGCAGAATTCTGCCTCTAATACCTAGATCAAGACCCAGAAACAACTCATATTTAATTTTGATCATCATTAAAGTGTTTTTTTTTCATAAAAATTTAATATTTCATATGCTGTGGGCTACCAAAATGTTGACGGTCCAAATCAATGCCGTTTCGAAGGGCTTCAGAGGCTCTGCACGATCCCAGACGAGGAATAGGGTCTTATCTAGCCAAACCATCTGTCATTTTCTAGTGTGACCTTTCTGACGTGATTGTGCAGCGTGGTGCGTCGCAGAGCAGCGCAAGATGAGCAATTTAGGTTAAGAAGTATATATATATATATATATATGTTTATTTTTTGTTGAAAATGGCAGATGGTTTCACTAGATAAGACCCTATTCCTCGGCTGGGATCGTGCAGAGCCTCTGAAGCCCTCCCTTTGAAACTGCATTGATTGGGACCTTCAACATTTTGGTTGCCATGGAAATCCATTGTGTGGAGAAAAATCCTGGTATGTTTTCCTCAAAAACGTAATTTCTTTTCGACTGAAGAAAGATCATGGATGAGATGGGGGTGAGTAAATTATCAGGAAATTTTCATTTTAAAGTGAACCTTTAACTAAGAACTTTTACTGCCATTTAGGAGAACTCTATAGTGGTGCTATAAAACGCTCCGTGAATACGGCCCCTGATGATTACTTGGTCACTCATCCAACCATGCTTTTGGCTTCCTAAATAGGCAGGTTTTTATTGTTTGAAGTTTCACTCATATTTCCATTTAAGGGGAAAAAAGACCACAAATATGCTAAAATATTTAATGATTTTGAGTGTTTCATACAAATATCATACATCAAATCATAATTTTGGTTATATAAAAATACAAATATTGGTTTTGATATGTCCCAACAATTATACAGAAATGTTATTGTAAGTTTTACTTGTTTTATATACATTCCAATAGCATATTACTATCTTAAAACATTTAGAGCACAATCTTATACATCTAAAATAAACAAATGGGCCAATCAGGAGTAATATAAACACTAATGACTGTAATAATGCAGTATAATGTTATTGAACCTAACTCATATATATGGTGTGATGAATGTTAATATAGTGCAAATACTTGAAATGATCTAAAAATACAAATCTTTAACAGCAGCAGGGAGAGACGGTAGCCTACATGCACATCTATGTTTTTATACACAGCAGAGATCATACAGCGCATATAGAGATGTCAGTTTAAAAAGCCCTTCAAAGACATCAGCGGAGATTTCAGCATTGGTACCTGTGGTCTGAAGCTCTTCTGAATAAACTTTTAAAATGTTTGGAAAGACATTTTGTTTTTGAGATTATATTAAAGGGATAGTTCACCCAAAAATGAAGACATTTGTGACCCTGGACCACAAAAACAGTCATGAGGGTCATTTTTTTTTAATTGAGATTTATACATCATCGGAAACACTATTTCACTAATACTGTTTGGAAATCTGGAATCTGAGGGTGCAAAAAAATCTAAATATTGAGAAAATTACCTTTTAAAGTTGTCCAAATGAAGTCCTTAGAAACACATATTGCTAATAATCAGTGTTGGGGAAAGTTACTACTTTGAAAAGTAATCCATTACAATATTGCGTTACTCCCTTAAAAAAGTAACTAATTGAGTTAGTTAGTTACTTTTTAAGAAAAGTAATGCGTTGTGTTACTTTTTCTCAACTGGGCTGGGCTTGTTTTTTGGGGGGTTTTCTTTTATAACAAAAAAGTTCTGTAAAGACCTCTTCATACCAAAATTGAAATAATAAGCCTCAGGCTTAAGTAAAAATGCAAATTCGCGCATGAACAGTAGAGATTCTGGATAATGGAAGAATAAGAAGCAGGACAAAAAGGTTTTACCAATAAAAACAAAAAATTCTCATGGTTTAACGGAATCATCAAAGGTCAGCAGCAAGACATTGGTCAATAAAGGTAGATTAACCATTAACCACTCTGCACCCCCTCACGGACCCACCCGCGGGTCCAATATTGCATCATCATAATCATTTGAAAAAATCTATAAGTTGTACAGCACACAACTAGACATATATAGTATCGTTTGAAAGATTAGAACCTCAGCTTTCTTGACAACCCAATCACTTTTGCATTTATACATACATAGACATACATACATACATTTTTACATAGAAAAAGATAAGGTCTGAGTTTAAGATAAGGTCACACCCCCCCCCAACCGCAACTGCAACCCCCGATGTCCAGATCAAAACATGTGATGCAGACAAATACTCCAATTATCCTTATTTTGGATCGTCTATGTTAGCCGCGATTTTTGGTGACGTCATCACGTATTGCGTCATACGTCAAAAAAGCTTATCTATAAAAAAAAGAGTATCTCAGCTTTCTATAGACATGTCGATCATGCTTCTAGACCAATCAGAGCCAGAGATCTCCCTTTACAAAGTTGAGGAGGCGGAGCCTTCTTTTTCCTAGAGGCTATGGAAAATCAATGGAGATGAGTAGGAGTTATTAGATAGTTTGCACAGATTAATCTCGATAACTTTTCTTTGGAAGGAGATATCAAGAAAAAAAAATTTTCCCCTGTTTACTGACACCTAGTGGAATCCACAGAAACTTCCGGAAGGGAAATAGACCAAACAAATTAAAAATGATAGATTTTCAAATAACAAATTAATTAAAAAATAAATCAAAATATGACTTATGTTTATCATAAAATTGTGAATAAATACAATATAATATATGCAATATTCCACCACTGTGATAAAATTTGGAGTGTTTTCTGTAAAATGAGACCATTTTTATCAATTTACTTTTTAAAAATTCTAAATATGCTGCAGAGCTGAAGTGGTTAAATGCATAAAAAATTGGAGGTTTGCATAGTACTCTGATTTTGCATTTGACTGATTTTATTCATTTTGAGGAGTACTGAATCTTTATTGTAGCCTGGCTCCGCCCTCCTACGTACTTCCGCTCAATTTTCATTTTCCTTCAGTACTCCGTCTGGGATTGCGGTATATTCCCTGGTTTTCTCCAGTCAAATTTTAACCGGTCCAATCAGCGAACAGAGGGAGTGGCTACGAAAGATGACGTTGATGTTGTGCGCTAGTTTGAGATGACATACGTCACGACCAAACGTTAGCAATTGGTTATGGCAGATCCAATAGTTTTAAACTTCAACAGAGTACCCGCCTTCAAGGAAGTTAACGCTTGTCATTGGAGAGTGGCCAGACTCTCTGTACAAATGAAATGTACGAGAGACTGGTAGGACCAGGTTATTTTTATTGTGCAAGTGAGAGGAATAATGCTACAATAACATCATGTTTACACGCAACGCCTCTGCACTAACTCTCGATTTTTCTCAACATGGGGACAGGAGAGCTGTCAGTCAAATAAATGTGAAAAAGTAACTCAGATATTTTGTTGTACATTTGAGAAGTAATGCGTTACTTTACTAGTAGTTACTTGAAAAAGTAATCTGATTACATAACTCAAGTTACTTGTAATGCGTTACCCCAACACTGCTAATAATAATACATTTTCTATGTATTTACGATACAAAATTTACAAAATATCTTCATGGAACATGATCTTTACTTAATATCCTAATAATTTTTGGCATTAAAGCTGCACTATGTAACTGTTCCGTCCGCTAGAGGTCGCCTATTCAAAACCGAGGCATAGTTTGATGACGCCACGTTTGAGCGGAGAATCTTGGGACATGTGGTCTTCACCTCACAGCCGGTGGAAAAGAATCGGGATAGGACTCGGGCAGAAATCATGTTCATGGATGTGATTATTAACGTTACTGTAGTGTGAAGCATAGCAGGACCGAGTGCTGTGGAGCTGAGCAAGGCCGCTGGAGCGATTGTTAATAAGATAAACGCAACACATGCCTCGCGAGCAGCGGGACTTTTATTATGACACAGTCGCCGGCACCTCCTCCGCTTTTCCGGTCATGAGTATGAGGTAACGCAGCTCTGTTTATCATATTAGATATGTCTGAGTGTGTTGAAAACGATGTTATGACGTTACTCTGTGTGTTCGCTCGGCGGCTGCTATGACACTTGGTCACACTGCAGTGAGAGTAAAGCGTTTCTGCACAATAAATCCGGAAACCGAGGGGAACGCAGAAATGACGCAATTGACAGGCGACTCCCTCACACGTCCCGGTTCCTTGGTTAAAATAGCAATTTTCTCACGATTTACAAATAGTTGGACACATTTGGGATATTGTAAGTACTCAACTGAACAAAATATATAACACTGGTCTAGTGTTTTTTGGATATTTTACTGAAAAATTTTTACATAGTGCACCTTTAAAGAAACAATTATAATTTTGACCCATACAGTGTATTGTTGGCTATTGCCACAAATATACCCGTGCGACTTGTGACTGGTGTGTGCTCCAGGGTCACATTTTGAGAAATGTCTCTGTTTTTTAGTTTTTTGTCCATACAACAAAAGTCAGTGGCAGCCAAAACTTCAAACAAAAGAAAATCCATACAGGATTGGAACAGCATGAGGGGGGAGTCATTATTTTGGGCAAACTACCCTTTTAACTAAAATCCAAACTTGTTTCTGAACTCTTCCTTTAGAAAAGCGGTTTCATCCAGACTCCTCTGCTTTTCCGTTTCGTCTGCGTGTCTCGAGGTCCATGTGGGATCTTGTGCTCACAGCAGTGCCCGCTTTAATGTCCTCTGGGCCGGTGCTGTTATTGCTCACAGTTTGTGTGATTTCTTCTCTTGGCCTCTTCCAAGAGGGGCGAGTTGCGATCCAGAGAACAAGACCACCAAAAGCAGCAACGAGCAGCCCAAGAACGTTGACTAAAATGGCTTCTGGAGGAGAGTCTTTATAAGCTGGGCTTTTCCTGTAAGACATTCCAAACAACACTTAGAAACACCACTACTAAATGCAAATTTGCTTCGTCTTTCAAAGCGCACATGACACAATATGCATTTGCATTTGTATGGTTTGTGTTGTGTCTGAAGCTGTACTTACAGGCCAAAGATGAGCTTCTCTGTGAAGCCCATGAGAGCTGTGGCAATTACACTGGTGAAGATGAACAAGCCACTGTAGACGTGTACGGGCATTAGAGCTGCACGCACGTACACTGGAGTTGCAGGTATCAGATAGACGGCGATGCCCATCACTATCTAAATCATAAGAGAGAAGAACCCATCACACCTCAGAGGGCTCTGACAACATAAATGTTACAAAGATTAAATAAACTGTATATAAATTATTGATGCATTGCTATGCGATTAGCAAACAACTGAGTTTCTATTTAACCCTTTAACACTAGAACCGCCAGGGGTCGTTGTATACCTAAAACCGCCAGCGGCTAAAATTTACCCATGCACACGATTACTGTACTGTTTTAATATGGCTAAAAAACTTTATTATGTCACTGTATTATGCCATTGTCTTCACAAAAGTAATGTCTGGAGTCATGAAATGATTATTTTTAGTCATCAACTATGTTTTTGTCCTGTTGTTTTATGCTATTTTAAGCAAGTTACACTAATCAAGTTTTGGTGAATATAGGCTAAACCAGCCTGCAATGACAACGAGAATTCGAAGGCAATAAATACATATTTGGGTGGTGTAATATCATAATAAAATATCACTAATCACATATTAAGATAGCCCATGTTATTTAAAGTACTAAATTACCCTAAATAGATAATAAAGAGCAATAATAATTCACCGCACTGCATAAGATGTATGATGCAACGACAAATTCAAGCGCACAGTTTCACCTAATTAATTATGAATTTGTTTAGTTATATCATTTGTAATTTGAATAAGAGAACAACACCAATAAACTTTGGGTAATCATGAAAATTGTTTTATTCCTTACATCAATGTTTTTTGTTGTTTTTTTCAGGAAACGGCAGACTTGAATAAATAGCAACACAGGTACAATACATGATAAAAATTGCAAAACCAAAATGAATGGACTTGCATTGTGTAACTGTTTACAGTAAGCCTACACGTTGCTCAAACACAGCGTGAAAATAAAGGAATTATACAGGGGTGAATTTGACCTGCTGGCAGTTTTAGGTAAAAATTGCCCGGTTTTTTATTTATTTATCTGGTTTTATCTAAACAATTTTCAACAACAGTGGATTGTAAATAACACAATTTCAGTAAAAGTCAATGACTGGGAGACTTGGATATTTTATTGAAAATCTGTCATGTACATTTGAAAAACAGCCATGGGTAAATCTTGGAGCCATGGGCTGTATGAAGAACAGGATCTTCTGTCCTTTTGACATAAAAGAGTTTGTTGTGTTCTATAGACATAAGATTCACAATACAAAACTCCCTCCCCAGGCCATCCAGAACATTTACAGAAAAATATTACTGTAATCTATGCCAGGGGTTTTCAAGTTGGGGGTCCCAAGTGATCCATAAGGGAGTGCTAGGGAGTCTAAGGCAAAGTTTAGGGAAAAATACTGTAAAATACTAATGATAAATAAAACAATAGAGTAAATCAATAAAATAATTAAATGTATATAATTTAAATTGAAATAAATTATATTGTGAAATATTGTGAATTTTAGGCACCATTACTCCAGTCTTTAGTGTCACATGATCCTTCAGAAATCTGATATGATGATTTATTACTTATTTTCAATGCTGGAAACAGGTTAAAAAAAATACTAAGCAGCACAACTGTGATACTTTTCTCCAGGATTCTGCATTTGTTCAAAATAAAAGATTAATCTTTTCTAACAATACAAGTCTTTTGTGGCGAGCAGCGAGGCTGAGGGACCATGAGAGCGGGACGAGGCCGGTCATTAGTGATAACGGAGGAGCTCGGTCGCATTAAATGGAGGAGCCACAACATTGAAGGACGAGGAAGGACCAAGCCTATTTTTTTATTTACGTTTTATTATGTGCGTGCGCGGCAGTCGTCCATGAGGGGCTGTCACTTTTACTTTCAGTTTGTTTGTTTTATTTATTAAAGTCTGTTGAATGTTCGCCGGTTCCCGCCTCCTTCTTCCCATAACTATGAACTCTGTTACATCTTTATCATCACTTTTTATCAATTTAACACATCCTTGCTAAATAAAAAGTATTAATTTAATACTTATTAATAATTAACTTTTGAACGGGTATTGTTAAAGGTTCCGTTCTTCGTGTTTTTTTGAAGCTTTGATTGTGTTTACAGTGTGCAATATAACATGTGTTCATGTTTCGCGTGTAAAAAAACACAGTATTTTTAACACAATGTACTCATCTGTGTACCGCTGTTTACACTGTCCTAAAAACGGCTGATGAGTTCCTTTATTCTATGAAGTCCCTCCTTCAGAAATACGTAACGAGTTCTGATTGTGCCAGCGGTTCCTGTGTTGTGATTCGACAGCAGCTTAGCGCACGTGGAAAGGTCACGCCTCTTAACGGGAGATGTATGCGCTCAATGATCTCTACAGCGTCCCTGGGAAAGCCAAACAAAGGTGATTTGACTCCGGGATGAAAATAACAGCGTCTCGACGACATGGCGACAAACACACTCAAACGCAACACTTCCTTTTCTCCACGCGACACGTCCTCTTCTCCACGTGGGACAGCAACAAGACCACGCCCCCTTTTTTCGCGTATTCTTGTGAGCGGAGGTTAGTCTGTTCTACTGTTCTACTGACGTCATTAATGAAGGAAGTACCAGGATGTAGTCCAAGCCGGCCGTTCGCTGTAGGCTTTGAAAGGGAACTTCTGTTAAATAAAATATCTCGCTTGGCATTGAACTTTGAGCTTTATAATTTTACAGGTATTATTTATGCTCTTTATGCTTATTTATGACGAGCTGGCTCATATAGAAGCCCCTCCCATGATGTGAATTCGCAGTTATCATAATTTTTTGTCATTGCTAATTTATTAATAACTCGGTATTGTCTGTATTAAATCAGAATCACTTCATCCGATGTTTAAAGTGAATAAAATCGCCTTAACAGCTACTGAACAACTTTGATCTCTCAACCAGAAGTGTGTGTGTGTGTGTGTGTGTGTGTAGGTGAGGTGTGCGGTGGACCAAACCACTGTGAGGCAAGATAGGGGGATTCAATGTTTCTAAACTTAAAATGCATTTTTGCCCCGTTTGCATTGTTTTACAACTTACACGATTATTTTAAGTATATATATAATTATATTATTTACAATAGACGGTGTGGTTTTTATTGTTTTTTTTTAATTGCTCAGATGGGGGGGGGGGGGGGGGGTCCTGATCCTGGTTATTTTTTTTACGTTTTTTCCCCCCCTGCATTTTGATCAAATAAATTGCAGGCTTGATGACCATAAGATACTTTATTACTTAAAAATAGTAACATTTCCAAACTTTTGACCGGTACTGCACATGCATACATAATGCATCTAACATCTAATCATAATGTAATGTAAAGTAAATGATTTTTTTCAAAATTATATTTTACACAATTTTATAAATAATTCACAGTATAAACTTTATTTAGTCTTTATATATGAAAATATACAGCTGCCTTTTAAATTTTAGGGGGGGGGGGGGGGGATTGGTCCCTCGCACGAGGATGATAATATTTAGGGGTCTGTGGCATTTACAAGATTGAAAACCCCAGATCTATGCTGATATACAGGGGTCAGCCAATCATAACAGATGTCATTTACATACGGTTATTAAAGTCTTGAAGATACTTTAGCAAAGCCAGCCTGTATCATTTCATTTTTACTAGCCAGAGAGAGGGTGGAAAATGAGTGAGAAAAAAAAAAACATTGCGTAATTGCGTTTTTGATGGAAGTGGACTGGATGCTGCAAAGGTGTAGGTTAATGACTAAAATTGCTATGCCTGAGTGGAATAATGTAATCTCCTCTTGATGCACCTCTTTAATGCAATATACAGTTTTTCTAATATTAACAAAACAGAAGATATTGAAACAGAAGATGTACCAGTGTGTGTGTGAAACCATACCTGTGTTGGGTAGAGTATGACAGCCGCCAGGCCGACCCAGCTGTGCAGGCTGTACATATTGGGAATATTCTTTGCATTGTGGAAATCAAACACAGCCACCACAGAAATGACAGCTAAGATGAAGGCGAGGACATGCAGCCCTGCGTGGATAAACTTCATCATCTGCTTGCTGCACCTCCAGGTCCATGGCAGCCTGTACACAACAATTGCTGAAGAAAAAGGAGAAGCAAGTGAGCTTTTGGTATAAATACTACTTTTTAATTAAGATGGTATGAAAGTATTCAAAATTGAAAATAGCCTATCGTGTCGGGGAAGCGATGATACCCAAAATCATGGGCATAGTTTTAAATACAGTCAATTGATTAATTACATTTCTTCAAATTATAATCGGCAGCAGTGACTGTTGTTACGTCCCTGCTGTAGGTAGGCAGTTCAGTATGTTTTGAGACTGAAATACTTTACTTCAAATGGTGTCCTAAAAGTCGAATTATTTGTGCTCCTTCTTTTTACCACATGCATAGTTATGGAAGCTTGTTTCCACCAAGTCAAGTACCCTTTATTTATATAGCGCTTTTTACAATGGCGATTGTTTCAAAGCAGCTTTACAGTGTTTAACAGGAAAATAATGCAACAGAAATTGATTCGGCTGTACAGCCGCACTGGAGAAAACAGAGATTCAGTTCTCCAGCTCAGTTCAGTTCTCATATAGTGTCAATGCGAGTGGATCAGTAATATAGTTGAACATGTGTCCCCAACTGAGCAAGCCAAAAGCCAAAGGTAAAAGAGGCAACGGTGGCAAGGAACCAAAACCCCATCAGCTGACAGAATGAAGAAAAAAACCTTGGGAGAAACCAGGCTTCTCCTCTGGCCAACGAACAAACAGTGTAAGACTATGATTCAGGCAACATAAATCAGAACTCATAGTAAAACACTAGTTACGTATGTAACTGTGGCTCTGTGAATTCCAGATGACCACCAGAGGCGGTGCTAAGCACTAGTGGATGACACATACCAACTAGAGGTCTGCACAGGCTTTAAACTGAAGTCCGAACCCGGCCCGTACCCGAGATCATTTAAACCGACCATTACATTTACATGTTAAGCCCAAACCCGAGGTCTGTGTCATGATTGCTTCAAGTGTGTGTTTGAGATCGGGGTTATAAACATGGTCCTGACAATCCAGCCGATGATACAGCGCGAGTGCAGCAATCATGTTTGATCCCTGGGGGGTATTCCAGAAAGCGGGTTATGTGGCATACCTGTGTATGTTTAAGAGCAAGTTAGCGGATACCCTCAACTTTCGGTTCCGAAAACGGAGGTAACTTTCAGGGTATGTAAGTAACCATGGCAACTCACTCTCTGAACCGGTTATGTTCCAGGGTTAGTTAGCTTAAGAGGTATTCAGATATGTTTTATATAATTAAAATATTAATATAGTTATTTATATAACCAAATTTGTTTCAGTTATATAATATACAATAGTATATATTAATTCTAAAGAATTAGAATAAAAAACAAATAAAAAATAAGTTTAAATGTTAATTCAATTAAAATATATTTATTATTTATTTTATTGTCATCCATGTGTGAGCTCACACATGGATCTGCATTCAATTAATTAGCATCAAACAAACAATATATTTTTTTTAAGATAACTTATTAAACGAAAAGATGATTGCACAACCACCAAATAGGTGGCGATGTGCACTAAGTAGGTTATGTAAATCGCCATTAAACAAAAGAAGAATGGCACGCTTTTTATTAGCATTTATTTCCATGGTGAATCATCGATTCGTTGCTCTGTTGAGAATGTCTTGTGTGTTCACGGTTAACATACTCTGAGTTGGCTGATCTTACCCCCGTACTCGTTTTTGGAACCAGCATACCTTGAGTAAGCAAGGTTTTAAGCAAGGGTTAATCAACCGAGAGTTCAAGGTATATGTGACGGTAAGTTAACCTTGCTTTCTGGAATACCCCCCAGTCAGTGACCCAGACGACTTTGTTCATAACACAAGCATCAAATCCAAGTACAGATTCGAGCAGTCTCTGTTATTTCCTCTGTATGTTGTCACCAGTTTTTGCTTCTTCAGGAGGGAACATCACTGTTGTAAGGAGTTTGCTTCGAAAATCAGGTGTGATGTAGTGGCAAGTGATTGTTAAAAAACTGAGCTTGCGATAATCGTCAGTTCACATGTCGGTGGTCATCCCAACACTAATATTTTGACCACCACGTTGACGTGGCCCACCCTGAGTTTGATGGTGAAATGGCTGACGACTTACAGTCCCTAGCATCCTAAAAGAAGGTGCCCCTGGGTTCTGAATTAGCCGTCTCATGGCTTCTGACAGTTTAATTATTTTCGCTAATATCTCAGAGACATTGGGCCCCAAAAGATGTCCCGGTACAATTGGTAGGACCCTCAGGGTCTTTTCACAAGCTTCCGGTAATCATGCCTGACGCCAGGCTGTTAGGAGGTTCCTGATAGTGTCCCAAGCTCACAAGTCACATGACCCACAGCCAATAGAGCAGTTTGTAGGAACTGAGGCACAGAAGGGTCCACATTTGAGAGTCCTACTGTGGTATTACAGGCAAGAAGCAGCTGGCAGATGTTATTCTCCACTCGAGTTAGCTAAGCTACTGACTCACTTGCCTTCCTCAAAATTGTGTCAGTATGTCCACATTTACCCTTTTTCCACCAGAATGAACCGGGTGCTAGTTCAGAGCCAGTGCTAGTGCCAGTTCGGAGTTGGTTTGACTGACGAGCCTTCTAAAAACCGGTTTGCCTTAACATGGGCTAGCGAGCCAGCACAGAGCCAGGTCTTACGTCACTATATATGTCTTATCTTTCTCAGCAACGCTAGCGAGGCAGCGGGAAAACACAAACACACCAGACTTGTTCGAGATGCATCGGCGCTGTGCAGACCGATCCGCGCATGATATCAAAATACAGCACGAGTGACTCAAAAGCATAAGGAGTCGTATGCTCTCGCTGGACTTTGATGTCATACGGCGATCGGTCTGCACAGCATCGATGCATCTTGAACAAGCCTTCCATCAACAATGGTGAACGTTGCGTTACTATTGGTGCACATGGCTTTGCGATCCTACATCGGCATCAAAACACAGAGAATCCAACGCATTCGTGCAGCTCACCGTGATTTGTATAGACAGAGATTACAATCGAGCCGCTATTAGCTCCATTAGCTGCCATTTCAAAAATGGCGGATCTCTAATTTATGTTCGTCTTGTTGGTCACGGTAACCCCGCCCCCAGCCCCTGATGCAAGCGGTTCTTACTTCTAGACTAGCAATGTTTTGGTGCTACTTAAAGCTACACTGTGTGATATTTTCCCCCATCTAGCGGTGAAAGGGTATATGACCATCCAGTAAATATTAGTTTCTGTTCCTCCCAATTCCGATTTCGTTTTAACTCCTACGGTGGCCGATTTAGTCCAAGATTAACATGGCTTCCAGTTCGATCCAGCAATCCCCCTCTTCACATTCGCCATCGAGTTGTAACACGTGTGTCCTGGTGAAAAATACGGATAGCTCACTCAACGCAACTGGAGTCGATGCAAACACGGAGGCGATTGATATCAAACAGCCCGCACTTTATTCCCCGCGGAACCCCCACAAGAGTCCGGCACAAACTCCACTTCCGTCCACAGCATTACCCAACAAAACAAAAATAAATGAATGTTAGCAACAGAAGACAGAAAATAATCCGCACACATGGGAGCTCGAGGCGCAGTGCACACACACACACACACACACACACACACAGAGAACGCAGGCGCTCCAACCGGGGCGAACGCTCTTAAAGGGGCCACACTATTTTCCTACTCGTTACAGAGTGTTAAAACGCGAAAGGCGAAGCTTGAATTTACGGGTATGTCCCTCTTTGGCTAATGTACTTTCAAGATGGAGGGGCAACATGGCGACCCCCATTCAAACCGCTTACCCGTATGTATTTTCAATGGCATATTATAAACTTACGAGAATACTTTATTACTTGAAAGAAGTAAATATACATTAATGAGCACATATATTTTTGAAAGAACTAAGTGTTTTTAGCTAAGAATAAACTAAAAAAGTTACACAGTGTAGCTTTAAGAACCACTTTTCCTGGTTCAGAGCTGGTGCTTTGGGTGTGGAAAGACAAAGAACCGATTTGAAACTAGGCTCTGGCTCCGAACCATCACCAGCACTGCCTTGGTGGAAAAGGGGTAATTGTGCACTTGGGCAGAGTACATTGCCTCTTAGTGCTTCATCAGGAGATACCACCAAAGCTGCTACAGGCTGTTCGATCTCGCCCTACTCCAATGGAATCAGCCTCGGCCATTGAAGCTAGAGTACGGGCTGTCTTTGACCTCCTTCTAGGCACATTGGAATCTGTAAGTGCACTGGAGAATTGTTACAAAGTCCTTACACGGTGGCATCATAAACACATTTGCATCAGAAGCTTGTCTGAAAAACACACTGGTCTGAATAGGCTGAGCCAGTGATTCATCAAGGCCCAAAACCGCCACCACCATCTGTAGAACAGACAATGTGTCATCCGGAGAGGACGGCCCCACTCCTGATGAATGTACAGACCCGCCACTCGAACTGCCTGCAACAGACAGGCTGGAGAAAACATCTTGAGGGGGGCTTGCATGGCAGGCTCCACCAATTCTTCACTATGGAAATGCAAATTTGATGCACTCGTAGAAAGGGCATCCAAATCGATAGTATGCGGAAGTTGAAAATCTCCCTCATCCACTGGTGTGTTTTCAGTAGGTACAGCTGACACCGGGGGTTGTTAAAATTGAAGAAGGTGTTTCATCTCCACCATTTCTGAAGAGAGGGAAGCCACAGTCTTCAATAGCAAATGCTCAGAAGCATTAGTCTGTGTTTTTTTTTCCTTTGTCAGAGGTGCGCCATCCGCTGCTAATGCATGCTGCTTGTGAGTGCGCCGCGGGGCTGAACCTTGTTGAGCTAAACTAACAGATGAGTTGTGGTCTAATTCAGCAAGGTGAAGATGTCGTTCGGACATTGGTAGCATACTACAGTGGACACACGGATCTGTCAAAGCATCTTTTAAATGTTGAATCCCTAAACACGGTGGGTAGTGATCGTGTCCATCATCGGAAGAAGCATATTTGGGCACAATTTGCAACTCGGAGGTGATAGAGCCGTGAGCCATCTGTCAATAGCATGTCCTCGGTTAGTTTCCGTAGGAGCTCAAACAGTGAGCCCAGAAAAAACAATGACAGATCAAATCTTCGGACCGAAAGATTTATGATCATGACAAACACGTAAAATTATCTAAAACTGCCATTCGGATAGCACCACGTGACAGCGATCTACAAGACAGTGATTACGCAATAAAAGTAAATCACAATATATTAGGTTTGTAGTGAAACGCTACCAAAGTGCGGTCAACACCAGCCAATAGGTAGCACCGTGAAGCACAAGGTGTCACCGACATTAACAATCAATGTAAATATATGAATGTTACTCATGTAATGAAGAGATATGAAGAAATATTAGAATCTGTTCTGATGATAGAGTAGAGCGTACTGTCACAGCTTGGGAGGGTGAATCTTCGCAACTCTGTTAAGCTGCACCAGACCGCACAAATAAACTACCTATCATGAGCAAGAAAGTAGGGGTGCACCGAAATTTCGGCCGCCGAAAATGGCATTATCTATCCTGACAAGCCAGACCCACATCAAGATGTTGGGTCTAGAAACTCACCATTGACAGGGCTCAATCCGAGGGGCGGGTTAAACGGTTGTCTTTCAAATTTCCTCTGCACATAATTGGATAGCGCTATGAGCGCCACAACCAACCAGAGCAAAGAAGAAGGTGAAGCCGAGCTAACTTTAGTTGATAGACTTTCGCCGTATCCGGTAGGCAAAACTTTGAACATATCTTCTTTTCTTAAGAATGACTTCAGTGCCGTTCTTTGTTCTTTTCTCAAAGAAAAGCTTAACTCCAAGTCGTGGCCAAAGCCGATTCAAAAGACCGCTGTTCGTCAGCTTCTTTGTTTATGAGTAGCACGCAGAACCTCTGCAAGTCTGCCGTGACATGCCGTCATTATGTTAAGCCCGCCCACCGACTCTACACACGCTGGGATTGGCCTGACCAGAGTTTGATTTTTCCAGCTCTCAGGGCTACAGAGAGTTGCTAGACTACACTCGCGGCAAAATCAATTTTCTGCCACAAGGGTGCGTCTAGATTTCTAGGCTAGGCATTATCAGTTTCGGGCCGAAATAAAAAAAACAGCCGAAAACGTAAACAGAAAATGAATGTCACCCGCCCCTCCCATCCGTGCGCAAGTGCTTAGGTTTCACTCACGTCGAGCCGTTATCACGTGACGTGTCTGCCTATTAAAGATTAAGCATGTCAGCGGTATGAGAACAAATAGAGACGTATCCAGCTGAACTACCCATTGCCAGAAGCGACAATCCCCTTGACTACTGACGCGCGAACGAAGGCCTTGGAAAGCGCGTATTGCACGCAGGTATTTATCTGCCCCAAGCAGTGTTGCCAAGTCCGCGGTTTTCCCGCAGGATGTTTTTCCATGTCCGCGGGTTGAAGCGATCCCAATTGTGATATTTAGACCCAGGAATGCGAATTTTAGCAGGCAACCCTGCCAAAAAAACATATTTTACCCCCCAAATGCCATTTTTCCAGTGACCAGTGACAGACAGTGAGGGACTATTCAGTGCTGCATCTCATGTTCTTAATGAGAACCATTCTGTGATTGTGTGCGCAGTTATTCAGATATTGTGGATCTTTTTTTGCTCAACTGTTAAAAAACTATTTTATTTGATGGAACATAAAACTTGAAGAATAATATTAGGCCTATTTGGTATTATTATTTATTGTTAAAAATATTTTAGGTTTTGTTATGTAATTTAATAAAAGTTTGATTATTCTATTGGTTCCTGATTTTTTCATTTCAGATCCATTAAATTCAAGCAATTTATATTTACATATATTATATATATATATATATATATATTAATAATATGTGTTTTTAAAAGAAGCCATTTTCGGCTTCAGTTTCGGTTTTCGGCCAAGTGCATCCTAAATTTTCGGTTTCTGCCCAGAATTTTCATTTCGGTGAATCACTACAAGAAAGCGAAAGAGGCTGGGCATCGAGCTACTGCGGATTATATCCTCACGGCTCAGTCCACGTCATGACCAAGCGGCAACCTCCCCCAGTTTCTCTTGAAGCCAACACGGAAGTGAATTAAACTGCAATGGCCATTTTGAGTGACAGGTGGATTGCCGTTTGTCTGCTGTCTGTTAGTCATCGTCACCTCAGCTCTAGCTACATCCCAGCTCTTTGCCCATTGTCAGTTATCCGGGAGTGACGCACGGTGACAAGCTGCCAAGATGACAACAGCTGACTTTACGCTTCAAAAACTCTCTTCAGAAACCTATGGGTGACGTCACGGACACTACGTATTTTTTCTACAGTCTATAGTCATGACGTGACTGTTGTTATATTCTCTCGACCTGTCTGGCTGGCGCTGTGATAATCCACTAGTGCTCAGCACCGCTTATGGCGGTCAGGAGAAATGAAGCAGAACAATTTAAATTAAAGATATGGTAGTGTGGAGTAAAATGCCCCATACTGTTTTTCCAAAAATAACCACTTTATTGTTGCTATGGACTAAGTTGACAAGAGTAATGTAGAGTATTCACTGTGAAGCTTGCCCTGGCGACCTGAAAGAAAACGGATTTCATGGAAGTGTTAAAGGTCCCGTTCTTCGTGATTTTTTGAAGCTTTGATTGTGTTTACAGTGTGCAATATAACACGTGTTCATGTTTCGCGTGTAAAAAAAAAACAGTATTTTTAACACAATTTACTCATCTGTACACCACTGTTTTCACTGTCCTAAAAACGGCTGATGAGTTCCTTTATTCTATGAAGTCCCTCCTTCAGAAATACGTAACGAGTTCTGATTGTGCCAGCGGTTCCCGTGTTGTGATTTGACCGCAGCTTAGCGAACGTGGCGCGGTTCCTGTGTTGTGATTCGACAGCAGCTTAGCGCACGTGGAAAGGTCACGCCTCTTAACGGGAGATGTATGCGCTCAATGATCTCTACAGCGTCCCTGGGAAAGCCAAACAAAGGTGATTTGACTCCGGGATGAAAATAACAGCGTCTCGACGACATGGCGACAAACACAGTCAAACGCAACACGTCCTCTTCTCCACGTGGGACAGCAACAAGACCACGCCCCCTTTTTTCGCGTATTCTTGTGGGCGGAGGTTAGTCTGTTCTACTGTTCTACTGACGTCATTAATGAAGGAAGTACCAGGATGTAGTCCAAGCCGGCCGTTCGCTGTAGGCTTTGAAAGGGAACTTCTGTTAAATAAAATATCTCGCTTGGCATTGAACTTTGAGCTTTATAATTTTACAGGTATTATTTATGCTCTAACAGCAACATTACACACTAACTAAAGTTTGAACAATGGGATCACGAAGAACGGGACCTTTAAATTTAAGCATTTTAAAGCTTGTTGTTTTGCAGAACGTCACAGTTATGATATGATAATAGTAAGGCCTGTAGTTAGGGAGTAGGTCTACATGTTATTTAATTAAAATATAATCATATTTTTAGAACTATATATCTATTTTTTCAAACCTAGTCTATGGGATAAAAACGCCCCTTAGGGGGCATTTCTTCCCACTATCATAATTACTGTGGTGACCATGGTCTGAACATCACATCACATCTTTTGTTTTGTTTTTTCTTAATCAAATAATCTAACTAGGTGGTTGAATAAAAATATTTGGACTTTATAGTTAAAAAATGACTTCAAGTTAGTATCATCCAACAATATTTTTCAAATAGGCTGATTTTCAGCATGGTTCATTAATAAATATTCATATTTATCTACTGTTATTTTGGCTTGTCTTTGTAATTTTAAGGTAAAAATGCTTGTAGTGTAATCAGATTTTGCTGTAAATGTATGAAGTAAATTGTTTTTTTTCTGAATGGGGGCAACTTACCCCACCCTATAGGGGGTATTCTTCCCTAATTGATACTTTTTTCCTCACAATAACTCGCAATGGTCAGAATTGTGAGTTAAAAGGTCGCAATGATATATCTTCTGAATTGTTGTATTCGTGGCGGAAACAACATGTTGAGTAAAGTCGTACACGACGCAAAATAGTCGAAATCTCACAGATAAAATACGATCGTACCAGTAATACTCTGAGAAAAAGTAACATTTTAGATAACAAAATGGTTACTTTGTTTACTTTTTGTGAGTTAACGCTCTACTGACTAACTTCAGTCTCAGTGCTGTTACTTTAAATCGTGATTAAAGACTGAGGAATGTGCACCTCTGGTTGCGGAAAGAAATGTAAACATACAAACTCCTTACCGATTCCCTGAAGAAAAATAAACCCGATCACCATTAACAACGGGTGCCAGTTAAACTCAGCCGCTCCTCCGTCCCATCCGAGCCCCTCTTTGTAATGTAAAACCCACGTTAAAACCAACGCAATCGACACAAAACCGACCGCCAGCGCCAGAATGAAGAAAATAAGAAACTGCGTGTAGTTCTCCATCCTCGCAGTCTGAACTGAAGTAGCTACAGCAAGTCACTTCTGACTTATCACCCAAACAGGGTGCGTCTCACATCCTAGGAAGCTTCCTATCTGGGCAGCATTGCCAAAATGCTGCTTCGGGTTGTGCCTGATACTCAAAAATGCTGTCTAGGGAAGCTCACTGGTATCCAAAAAAGACGTAGCCTTAAGTAAGATCCATAACTAAAATGACTATGATACTGCAAGATGCTGTCTAGGTAGGCAGCTCACTAGGTTTTGGAACACACACAATTATTTCCTTTATTTTGTAACACAATTTTGTAACTTGCCACATTAAGGTGTTATGCAACATCACTGGTTTCATAATGATGACAAGAGAGTATCTGTCACAAACTGGTCTTTAATTATAGGGTAGAGTGGGGGAAACGCCCCCCTTAAGGAAATGACATTACAGTGAAACAAAACATAAATGTGACTTGAATTGCCATCCCGGTTTTGAGTGACTATGGCAGGAGTTATTCACCAAATATTACAATTTCGCAGCCTTCATAATTAATTAGTATTTTGACTGAAAATATTTTTGTACAAAGGGGGCGTTTTGCCCCAGCGGTGGGGTAAAACGCCCCCCAAGGTGGGGTAAAATGCCCCCTTTCTTACCAACCAGTTTGCTTCATAGATCAACAGCAAAATGAGCAGACTATAGTTTTTAATCTCTCAAAGTAAAAGGCAAGTAATGTATCAACATGTATATAAATTAATATTTATTTAATATCACTATTTATGTAGTGAAATATATTCAATAAATGCATTAAAAGCCACTATGTTTTATCATTGGGTCACCTAACCACCTTCCATCAGTGAGCTAACTGTGCTATCAAGCTAGCCTAATGCTCACTTGAGGTAATTTTTTTTTATTTTGTTCAAATATTTTGATTTTACCACCTAGTTATACTGCATTAAGTGTAAAACAAAGGATTTGATAGACAGAAATATGTTATTATAGTAATTATGATAGAGAGAAACTATGCCCTTTGGGGGGCGTTTTACCCCACAAGCTATGACTTTTTAAAAAAATGTTTAATTTTTAAAATATAATTATATTCCTTATAAATAACATTTCCTCTACAGACTACAGACTTCACTATTCATCTATCATACATCAGTGTGATATCCTGCAGACCAATATTCTCTTAAACACTTATTTACTAATATCTGAAAATTATAGCGCTTACAATGTAATCCTCTTCTCTTCAAATACGTCGCTGGTGTCAGCTTCCCCAAGGAGATTTGTTTATCCCCGTTATCAACGAAGTGCATAGCAACAGTGAAAATGTATCTTGACTCCCTCTAGTGGTTATTTTGGGAAAAACAGGTGGGGGGCGTTTTCCCCCACTCTACCCTAAAGTTATGAGTTTTGATAAAAAACTAAATAGAAAAGTCCGTTGCCACCAGCACATACATGTTTGTCCAACGCAGAGTCATTTATTTAAGTCCAAATGACAGGGTGCAAAAACCATCTATTTAAAAACAAATGTTTTCTGCTCATAAGTTGTCAAAAATTCACATAGAAAAATAAACCAATTATAAAACAGAACCAGATATACAAATATGTGGGTGTTTTTTTTTTTATTACAGTCCATTAGTAATCAACATATGCAGGAATATGAAATGTTCTTATGGTTCATCTGAAGGTCTTCTCTTCATTTTATAAACATAGCAGCAGAAGGTGTTATTTTTCTCCTGGACAGTATGGATAATCGTGTCTCTATCAAAGTCCACTTCGTGACTGTAGGTCTGAAAAACAAGACTGAGGTTAGGTTATGACAAATGGAGTGAATGATTGATATCTAAAACATTAATTTAAAGGTCA
Organism: Romanogobio albipinnatus; assembly: GCA_023566225.1. NCBI lineage: Eukaryota > Metazoa > Chordata > Actinopteri > Cypriniformes > Gobionidae > Romanogobio > Romanogobio albipinnatus. The sequence continues at coordinate 56,346,941 of CM042243.1, forward strand.
TACCACATCCCATGGCTCTTTTAGAGGAACTCTCTTCATTAAAATCCCTGTCTTATTGTCATGTAGACGGAGATGGGCTTGTCCTTCATCTTCAGCTTGAGTGATGTCTATCACAGCCAACAGATCAAGTTCATCTTCATACTTCACCATGCTGAAAGTCTAGATAAGACCTCCAAGTTACGGCAAATCACACACAATACACACACAACACAAAACATGTTAACACTATTTACCACGATACACTAAGGCTGTTATAAGAATGAAATGAAATCAGTATCAACAAAATCCATTACAATTGCCTAAATAATGTAATGAGAATTTTAGATTTATGTTCTAAATATAATATTTTAATTATAGAAATATGAAATGTTGGGAAAAGGTAATTATTCCAGGCCTATGAAACTATAAAACTGCCAGTAGCCTATAGTTGGCGGCGTGAATTATGCCAGAACGAAACATATACTTTGTTTGAATCTATTTTTGTTGGAAAAATAGAGCAAAACTGTAAAAAATGACCACTTGTTTATTGAACTGTTGTATAAAATTAATATCGCATTTTGCAATCGTGCTGATATAGGCTATTCTGGAAAATAGCACTCTTGCTCGTATGATATTGCTCAACTCATAATTTTCTTCTTTAATTACTTTCAAACGATGGTTTAATTTTTTGTTCGTTATTAGCCTATTTTTTAATGAAAATACAACAACAATAAAATAGTACAATAAAAAAAACTCTCGTATATTAAACTTTTGTTAAAAAAACGAATAAGACGGATGACATAAAATTGCTATACTCGAATTATAACAAATATTTGGAAATTCCCCTTTAAAACTCCGTTTTTTTATTTTTATTAACAAAAGTGATCTTGCAATTGTGCCTCCGCTATCGTCCTGTCAATCATCTCGCTCGCGCCTATGATTACAGTTACAGTAAAATTCACCATCATCGGTTCCCATCCTCAGCCGATCTGCATGATTTTTGCAATGACCATCAATACTAGATAAATGGGCAAGTGAAAACACACTAAAGAGTGCTCTAGAATGTTTGGTACTCCGATTATTTTCTTTCTTTTCGTTTCTTTATTGGAATCCGATCATAATGTTAATGTTTGTCAATTTGTGATTGTTTTTTTATTTGTTAAAGCTACACTGTGTAACTTTTTTAGTTTATTCTTAGCTAAAAACACTTAGTTCTTTCAAAAATATATGTGCTCATTAATGTATATTTACTTCTTTCAAGTAATAAAGTATTCTCGTAAGTTTATAATATGCCATTGAAAATACATACGGGTAAGGGGTTCGAATGGGGGTCGCCATGTTGCCCCTCCATCTTGAAAGTACATTAGCCAAAGAGGGACATACCCGTAAATTCAAGCTTCGCCTTTCGCGTTTTAACACTCGATGGCACCGTGTCTGGATCATAAGTCTGGATTGAACTGGAAGCCATGTTAATCTTGGACTAAAACGGCCACCGTAGGAGTTAAAACGAAATTGGAATTGGGAGGAAAAGAACCTAATATTTACTGGATGGTCATATACCCTTTCACCGCTAGATGGGGGAAAATATCACACAGTGTAGCTTTAACATTGTTAATAATATATATGTACAGGTAGACCTACATATATATTGTTTGCGCCAAAATTGTTGCTGCATACCCCTCTGGCACTGGGTAGTTGCGCCCCTGCCTGCGATCACATGACATTAATCCTCTTTTTTCTCCGCCTTACGAGTGCACTGTTTTACTGACCTTTAAATAGGCTATAGTGTGGAAAGCAAAACACATAATCAATTCTTCTGCATCCATTGAATTATTAAATTATTTTTTTTACAACACCGGCAAAGATCGTTTACACTCATCTTCTTCTTCTAACGTGACTTATTCCAGCTTGCGTGCGGACAGGGTTGCCAAGTTTTACAACAAAACCCGCCCAATCCCGATTGCTACTCAAAACTAGCCAAAAACAAGCCCAATAGCTTTCCGGGTGGGGGGGTTCTCCGGGAAAAAAGGTAAAATATGTGTTATTTTGGCACGGCTGCTAAATTTCGCATTCCTGGGTCTGTATATCACATAATTGGGGGCGCTTCAACCCGCGGACTTGGCAACACAGTGCAGTTGAGTTCTGTTGACATTTGACAACTAACTTTATGCGTCGCTCCGTTGCTCTGATTGGTTGTAGGTCTATCCAATTGAGGTCTTTCCTGGTTCGGTTGAAACACGCCCCATAATCACAGCCCAACGGAGCAGATCAGACTCATATTCTGACTAGAATTGAGTATGACGACGTCAGGCTATGAAAACAGTATAACTGTTCAGAAATTGTATGTACGTTAGGCGGAGGCAGGGAGACGGTTAGAGGGAGCGCGGCCTATGAACTCCTTGTGAGCTGGCTTCTGCGGATGAAACTGCAAACTATTCTTCAGTACATTTTTCTTTAATTAACCTAACTCCTGACTCTTGGTCTTCATTTTTCACTACTGGTCCTGGGTCCTAAGCTGTTACCCCAACATTGGTAACCAGACAGTTGATGGCAGCCATTGACATCAATAGTATTTTTTCCTATAGAAATCAATGACTACGGTCAACTGTCTGGTTACCCAGGTTTGGCACAACTTGAGGGTGAGTAAATGATGAACTATCCCTTTAACGATTTTTTTTGTTGAAAAAAAAAAAAGTAAGCTCTTTTATTCTTCAAGATTAACTTGAATGCTATGTATTTATACAGAAAATGAACTGAGATTTATGTAATGGGTATGGTCATAGCTCAGAGCTGTTTACATGTTTAGCTCAACACACCTGCCTGAAGTGTTCATTGATCCTAATGACCTTGATCAGCTGCTTCAAGTGAGTTTAATTAAGGCTGGAGATAAACAATTTCTTTTGATATTGAAGCGTTAATAGATTTTAGAAAACTATAATAAATATACAGAATTTAATGGTACTATAATCATAGTTTGAATATTTTGTGTTGAGCAACTTTTTTGTTTTTTTAAGTGAATCATATTGTGATTAGTATATTAACACTCTTGAATGTGACTGTAGCCTATGTATGACAACTGAATTGACTTATTCTTAAGTAATATCATGCTTTCTTTTTCAGATTTCAGAGAACCCAAAGGAAAAGAGGCAGTCGTCTGATGCAAGCCAGATTTTTAAACCTGAACCGTTGGACCGCCTGTAGTTATAATGACATCAGACTTCTGAAACTAGTTTTATTTTTAAATGTTGAAATGCTTTTGTCCTATTTTTCCTCCCTTTCTTTTTTAAAGAAGGATCTTTTATATCTGTTTTGTCACTGATTGTGGTAAACTGTAAAATAAAATAAATTGACTCAACTGCTGAGAAGGTGTCATTTATATTTTAAAAGGTTTTCTCCAAATGTGAAATGGTCCATTGAAGTGTAGTTGAAATATTAATGTTGTTTCAACATTAACTTGGTACATCAGATGACAACATTGTTTTATGTTGTCATTACATTTCAGTTGCATTTTCAGTTTCGACAAAAGTGATCTATTGATTCAACAATATTACCATTGATTATTTTTTTGTTAATTTCAGTGTTGATTCAACATCAGTGATGTAGAATCAACATTGTAGTGTAACATTGATTCACCAATATTACCACTAGGGGTGTAACGGTACACGTATTCATATTAAACCGTTTCGGTACAGGGCTTTCGGTGCGGTGTACGCGTGTACCGAACGGTTATGAATGTAATCTTTAACATTCGGCTTGTTGTAAGCGCAACACACTTCAATCTGAGTTCCCACACGAACATATTAACTATTCAGTCCATTTTATCACGAAATTCAAAGGATAAATGCCGTTTTGATGCTCTTTAATGTGCGTGACTGATCAGTGATCACTGAACACAGTTCAAGTGGCCGCGCGGAGCGTGAACGCAATCATTTGTGAACGGTGCACGCCTGTACCGAACGGTTATGAATGTAATCTTTAACAGTTCACTGTCGGCTTGTTGTAAGCGCGGAACACACTTCAATCCGAGTTCCCACACGAACATATTAAGTATTCAGTTCATTTTATCAAGAAATTCAAACGATAAATGCCTTTTTGACGCTCTATGTGGCGTGACTGGTCACTGATCACAGTTCAAGCGCACGCGCGTGAATGCGATCATCTGTGAAGGCGATCGATCATCTCTTATAAAGATTCAAGAATAAACATGAATGACGATCTGAAGGTATGCTGAGGATACATTACAACTTACTGTCATGTATATATGTGGCGTAATCGCTAAATCAGTGTTTCAACGGTGGAAAGACGTCAATATAACTGCTTGTGAACTAAACAATTTCATGTAACGTTAGCATCACATTTACCTCAGGCAGTCATTCAGTGTCCACAGAATTATATTCACTAGAGAAATCAACTCTTTCACTAAATATATGCTCTATATTAGCTGTTATATTCATTATATTCTACTGAACCTGTTAGTGATGTCTTGATTATTTCATGCATGTTAAATAAACCTGTCATGAAAATGACAAACACTGTATATAAATTATTATATTTCAACAACGATTTGGAGAAAAAAACTATTTTATAATTAGATTTAGGAGTTAATGCAAAAACTGCCTTATGTGAAGTTTACATATTTGCACACATTGTGTTATTTGAGTGTTGATTATTATACCTAAAAATAAATAGCAACTGAATTTAGGCTAATAGTTTGGGCTCTGTTGTTAATCTTTAATATTAATGTGCAAGTAAGGGCTCCCTATATAATTTACAGAAATATCTTAAATAAACTTTTAGATATAATTTAATTCATTCAAGGACAGACACTTTTCCCCCCCAGTAAACCACTGTTAAATATAAAAAATAAATAAATTTTGTAAATCTGCTGTACCGAACTCGTACCGAACCGTGACTTCAAAACCGAGGTACGTACCGAACCGTCAGTTTTGTGTACCGTTACACCCCTAATTACCACTGATTTTTTTTTTTTGGTGTTAATTTCAATATTGATTCAACATCAGTGATGTAGAATCCATCATAGTGTAATGTTGATTCAATAGCATTACCATTACCATTTTTATCTCCCCATTGATTCAACATTAAAAGCAGGTGCAAACATGATATTGAACTAACATCAGTTCATAATGTTGATTCAATGATATTACAATTGATTTTTTGTTGAAATCTCAACATTGTTTCAACAGTAACTGAGGGTGCAAAAGTGATGTTTAAAAAATATTCTGAAATGTTGAATCAATGAGATTATCATTGATTTGTGATCGAAATCTCACCATTGTTTCCATATTATCTGAGGGTGCAAAAGTGATGTTGAAAAAAAAAAAAAACTTTTTGTAAGAATATAAAGAACCAGGCCAGATTGTCTGGATGAGTAACTTTCAGAAAGACTGTCTGAAAATGAATGAACATCTGAATCCGCTCATACAATTATCACTCTCATCTGAGACAACGTCCCACTGAGTGAATCAACTGAGAATGGCTTCATTTGCATGTATTTACCTTGTCCCAAACTTCCCCCAAACTCCTGATCCCCTCTCCTGGTAATAGATTTTGGGTATATTTCAATGCCAATTCTCACTGTACAATATTATATGTGTTTAGTATCGTTTGAAATGTCTGGTACAAAAATCTCATAAGCACAGAAATACACAAGAAGTTAATAAGAGTTTTTAGAGCTTAGAGGTATTTTACTTATGATGGTGGGTGTGGCTGTTGGAGCCATTTGGTTTCCTTTCAATCAAGCCAAATGGGAACTCGACTCAATTTAAATTCCCTTTGTTTTCATGTATTTCCATTTGAAACAGTTGATCTGGTCTGAGTTATTTAAAGCGATGCAGCGATGAGTTCTATTAACAAGGTCGGCCCGTAACACAGAAAACGTGTTACGTAATATTCAAAAGGTCAAGAAATCTTTCACTCTTTAAGCTATTTCGGAATATTTGATGTTATGTTTGAATTATCTTTGAATTGATTATGTAATTGGCATTATACATTTACCTGACTGTTGATAAAATTGTTACATTTTGATCCTTTCTGAATTACTCTGTAATTATTTCCAGAACGGAACGATATAATTGCAATAAAGGGTTAAAATGATTAAATGTATGATTAACTATTAGATATAAATGACTAAACAACCAATTGGCATTCTCTTCTAAATTCAACAAATATGATAAATGGAGTCAGATAGAGAATATTATAATTAAATCCATTTTGCCCAGCTGAAACACGAACGCGCAAACGGCCTTCGAGTCGCTATCGCTACCGGTCCTTGGAGCGATTTCAGCGGCCTTACACTTTGTAATGTTGAATCAATATTATTACCATTGATTTGTGGTTAAAATAACAGTATTGCTTCAACATTAGCTGAGGGTGCAAGAGTGATGCTAAAGCAACATCACTTTGTAACGTTAATTCAATGTTATTGGTGTTGACGCATCAAAACTGACTCAACATTGTTTCAATGATTACATGCTATCTGGGTACCATTCTCATCTCCGTGCGTGCCATAACTCTGTCTGACCTGACGCACCCACCGCTAGCCTAGCTTAGCACAAAGACTGGAGGTAAATGGTTCCAGCTAGCCTAGCTTAGCACAAAGACTGGAGGTAAACGGTTCCAGCTAGCCTAGCTTAGCACAAAGACTGGAGGTAAACGGTTCCAGCTAGCCTAGCTTAGCACAAAGACTGGAGGTAAACGGCTCCAGCTAGCCTAGCTTAGCACAAAGACTGGAGGTAAACGGCTCCAGCTAGCCTACTGCTCAATAAGTGACAAAATAACGCCAACATTTTCCTATTTACATGTTGTGATGAGTATAGTTATATCGTGTACTAAGACCGACGGAAAATGAAAAGTTGTGATTTTCTAGGTTGATATGGCTAGGAACTATACTCTCATTCCTGCGTAATAATCAAGGAACTTTGTGCCGTACCATGAGTGCAGCGGCGCAATTATATTAGACAGCGCCTGAAAATAGTCCCCAGCATGCTCTCTGTGCAAGCAAGTTGTCAACCAACGTGATGTTGACGGAAGTTAGCCTATTTTCAGGCGCTGTGTAATATCATTGCACCGCTGCACTCATGGGACGGCTCAAAGTTCCTGCCCACACTCCCGCAGAATCTGTTAGTACAGTTTACAGCAGAACAACTCAACTTATGTTTGTGTGAAATAAACAGTTATGGAAATGTAGAAATTAAAGTTGAAGCTCCAATCTCCTTATACAAGTGAATTTTGCATAAAAAAAGTGTAACTTTTTCTTCTATAGAACACAAGAGGTTCATACAGTGGTCGAGGGCTACAAAAAGGATAAAAAAGTACCACAAAGAAGTCCATACAATGTTCAACGTGGCACATGAAGACTCATTTCACCAGGTTTGCCATCAATCATGTCAACTGGTTCTTGTCTGTCACATAATCTCTGATATGCCAAGGCTGATTACGCATATGTGAATGCTGCCATCCGAACCCTGGTGCGCACCAAACAAGCGGACCGAGACCGCTAAAAAGATGGGTCTCGGTCCGCTTCCAAACAAACTCTGGAGCGGTTCGATTGATATATGAATGCAACACGGACCAAAGACATGTAAACGAACCAAAAACAGGACGTGATGTCACAAGATGCGACGCTACAAGCCAGCTGATTTGACGACGCGGAAAGATCGGTGTATCCAAAATGAGTAGAGCAGGGCAAACGTGGAGCAACGAGGAGGTGCCTCATCAATATATGCAGATCTTCGTTTCTGCACACAACGGAGGAAATCCTGCTGCGGTTCTGAATGTTTTGAATATTTGATGAGCTCTTCGTGAGTTCTTAGCTGGTAAAAATAAAATGTACACGCATAAAATGATGGCGTTTAATCCAGCACACAGCATTGTTTTGAATGTGCGGTAAGCAGCTCCGTCGCAAAATATATACGTCATAAAAGCCGACCAATCAGGTTGTGACCGTATCCCTATGCCTCGGTAACTTTAGGTTTGCTGTTAAAAATGCCAGTGTGAACGCTAAGCGGACCAGGACTATATGTATTGTTTTTGTTTTTTGGTCCTGACCAAACGAACCGAACAACAAGTGTGAACGCACCCTTATTCTGAAGTTCTTTATAAAACCAAATATGTTGTGGGGCTGTAAAAAAACAACACAGAAACCAATAAATTGATCTGAAAAACCTTAATGTAAATCTCTCAATCAGGAACTCTAGACTTATTCTGCACGAACGGTCTCTATTGTAGAACCTTTATTTTTAGAGTGTGTGTGTGGGCTGGTGGTCTGAAGTACCTCTTGTGTAGGGTCATCATCTAACAACTGGAATCTCCTTTTCACTGTACGACCAGAAGAGGTCACAATCACCTGAGGAGCCTGTGGGGACAAAGATCCATTGTTTACAAACCATCCAAAAAATAACCTTCTATGCAGCCGAGTGAGTCTGAAGGTGACAAAATCCTAAGATTGGCAGTTTAAAAACGGGGGAAAAAACTATAGTATCGAAATTTCAGTAACATTCTGTTGCTACTACAGCTGGTATTGAGCCCACAGACAACAATTACACTATTGTCACGAGCAGCAGTGATGGAGAAGTCCGTGACCATCTCATACTTCCAGTCACATCCCGTTTCAGCCATGATCTTCAGAACACTGTAAAAGAGAACATTAAAAACAGCAATTATAGAGAAAAGTCGTTCATCCACATTGTTCCGATTGGTCCATTGTTCCTCATTCACTTGTTTATCATTGTCCAAGGACACTGTTTATAATAAGATTCCTGTTACATAAGAATATTCAATGTGCAACTTCGTCTCTCTTTTGCCATATATGATAATTATGCTCACTTTATTGTGCTGGGCCCTGCATGAACAACTCGGCCCGAATCATCTGGGTGAAAAAAGATCCAGTCTGCTTCCAGAGAGTCACATTTCATGTCCTGGACACCGTTCTTGGCCTGAAGACAGATCATTGGATTATATAGACACATATCAAAGAAAATGCAACTCAGCCATAACGGAGCGGTGCAGAGCAAAGTGAGTGTTTTCAATGAATTCCTATGAAAGTTAAGCTTCCGAACTGCAAAAGCGCCAAACTGGACACGCACCGTGAATGACTGTGCGGCCGTGAATGAATGCCGGGCGGCAGTGCTCATTTTAGTTTCGGTTTAGAATTAGCGCCAAATTTGGGGGCAGGTTGCTTGAATTGTGGGTTCATTAGCCTATTATTCTTAAAGGGTTAGTTCACCCAAAAATGAAAATTCTGTCATTAATTCCTCACCCTCCAGTCGTTCGACACCCGTAAGACATTCGTTCATCTTCGGAACACAAATGAAGATATTTTTGTTGAAAGCTGATGGCTGAGAAAGGCCTCCATTGACATTCAGTACATTTACACTCACAAGACCCATAAAAGGCACTAAAAACGTTGTTACAAAGTCCATCTCACTACAGTGGCTCTACAATAATTTTACGAAGCGACGACAATAGTTTTTGAGCGAAAAAAAAAAATCAAAATAACGACTTTATTCCACAAGTTCTTGTCTTCCTTGTCGGCCTCTGCCGTGAACTCACGAAGCACCACGACGTATGCGCGAGAATATGACGTAGAACCGGCGTTCGGACACGTGACCCAGAAGCGAGGAGGAGATTTGTTTACAACGAGCAGAGGAAGACGTGCCGTATCTAAGCTGTTGAATTCTACATTGATCGTGCTTTAGGTCTCGGCGTAGAGCTCAAAATGGGACTAAAGTGTGCATTTCATGGATTCTCGAACGCCGGCGCTACGTCATATTCTCGCGCATGCGTCGTGGTGCTTCGTGAGTTTCACGGCAGAGGCCGACAAGGAAGACAAGAACTTGTAGAATAAAGTCGTTATTTTGATTTTTTTTTTTCGCTCAAAAACTATTGCCGTCGCTTCATAAAATTATTGTAGAGCCACTGTAGTGAGATGGACTTTGTAACGACGTTTTTAGTGCCTTTTATGGGTCTTGTGAGTGTAAATGTACTGAATGTCAATGGAGGCCTTTCTCAGCATCAGCTTTCAACTAAAATATCTTCATTTGTGTTCCGAAGATGAACGAATGTCTTACGGGTGTCGAACGACAGGAGGGTGAGTAATTAATGACATAATTTTCATTTTTGGGTGAACTAACCCTTTAATGAAAAACACAACAACAAAAGGCCTCGTAGGGCAGCGAAGCAAGTGCATTCTGGGAGTTGTTGTGCCTAAGAATGTGTATGAATCAGAGTAATCACCAGCGCTCCGTCCATGATCGAGCAGATATGATGGGTTCCTCTGTGTCTCTTGTGGTTGGGGGTGTAGATGAAGTGCCAGGGATGACCTCCGATCTGAACCCCGTTCTCAAAGTATGACATCTCGAACAATACGGGAGGACACTCTGTAGAGAGAAGCATTGATAACTGGTGTTCATTTTGTCAGCTATTTATTTAATTTAGTCTTAAAAGGAACACGTCGTCTTTTTGTGACTTTAGCTTATTCACCGTTTCCCCCAGAGTTACATAAGTCCATACATACCATTCTCATCTCTGTGCGTGCCATAACTCTGTCTGACTCACCCACCGCTAGCCTAGCTTAGCACAAAGACTGGAGGTAAACGGCGTCATCTAGCCTACTGTTCAATAAGTGACAAAAAAACACCAACATCTACCTATTTGGAAAATGAAAAGTTGTGATTTTCTAGGCTGATATGGCTAGGAACTATACTCTCATTCCTGTGTAATGATCAAGAGCTTTGAGCCGTCCCATGAGTGCAGCGGCGCAATGATATTACACAGCGCCTGAAAATAGGCTAACTTCCGTCAACATAACCAACGTGACAACCTGCTTGCACAGAGAGCATGCTGGGGACTATTTTCAGGCGCTGTGTAATATCATTGCGCCGCTGCACTCATGGGACGGCTCAATGTTCCTTGATCATTACACAGGAATGAGAGTATAGTTCCTCGCCATATCGGCCTAGAAAATCACAACTTTTCATTTTTCGTCGTTCTTAGTACATGATGTAACTATTCACATCACAACGTGTAAATAGGAAAATGTTGGCGTTATTTAGTCACTTATTGAGCAGTAGGCTAGCTGGAGCCGTTTACCTCCAGTCTTTGTGCTAAGCTAGGCTAGCTGGAGCCGTTTACCTCCAGTCTTTGTGCTAAGCTAGGCTAGCGGTGGGTGCGTCAGGTCAGACAGAGTTATGGCACGCACGGAGATGAGAATGGTATGTATGGACTTTTCTAACTCTGGGGGATACGGTGAATAAGCTAAAGTCCCAAAAAGTTGGTGTGTTCCTTTAAGGCCCTTTTACACTGAGCTTGACGTGATAAAGCAATTCGCAGATGAACGGTTCTTTCACACTGAACAGAATACGATTGATTGCCTTTGGCTAATTCACGCCGGCATTATAGGTGGCGCTGAACGAGAATTAATTTTCCTTGTGTATGTATCACGTGGGTTTTTTCGTTTGGCTTTAACCTCACAATAACGTGTGGTAATACACCGGAAAACGATCTATAATGCGAGACCTTATATTTTAAACAAATACATCATAAACTTGCAGCTGGGTAACAGGTTCATTAGAGCTACAATTATTATCAAGCTACACAATTTATAAGATTATTACGGTTTTTGCTCAAGTTTAAACCATCATCGAGTGCTTGTAATAACTTCAGATTGCGATCTGAAAGTGGATTTTTATTTTATAATAGGCAGGTATGCATATTTGTAGTGTTCTATAATGGACTGAATGCTACACCTGCTTAGCATTTCTTAGTATTGTCTCAAATGTCCCTTTTAGTTTCATCATTTAGTCAACCTGTTTTTTTGTTTAATCAAGTTTTAGTTGACTAAAAGTATGGAAATCCAATATAGTCAATGAACTACTCAAGTCATGGTGTGCAGTGTTGGGGAAAGTTACTTAGTTACTTTTTAAGAAAAGTAATGCGCTACGTTACTTTTGCGTTACTTTTTATCACCTGGGCTGGGCTTGTTTTTGTTTTTTATAACAAAAAAAGTTATATTTTTGTGCAATGGTAAAGACCTCTTCATACCAAAATTGAAATAATAAGCCCTAGGCTGAGGTAAAAATGCAAATTCACATCCCAAAGATGCTCTATTGGGTTGAGATCTGGTGACTGTGGGGGCCATTTAAGTCCAGTGAACTCATTGTCATGTTCAAGAAACCAATTTGAAATGATTCGAGCTTTGTGACATGGGGCATTATCCTGCTGGAAGTAGCCATCAGAGGATGGGTACATGCTGGTCATAAAGGGATGGACATGGTCAGAAACAATGCTCAGGTAGGCCGTGGCATTTAAACGATGCCCAATTGGCACTAAGGGGCCTAAAGTGTGCCAAGAAAACATCCCCCACACCATTACACCACCACCACCAGCCTTCACAGTGGTAACAAGGCATGATGGATCCATGTTCTCATTCTGTTTACACCAAATTCTGACTCTACCATCTGAATGTCTCAACAGAAATCGAGATTCATCAGACCAGGCAACATTTTTCCAGTCTTCAACTGTCCAATTTTGGTGAGCTTGTGCAAATTGTAGCCTCTTTTTCCTATTTGTAGTGGAGATGAGTGGTACCCGGTGGGGTCTTCTGCTGTTGTAGCCCATCCGCCTCAAGGTTGTGCGTGTTGTGGCTTCACAAATGCTTTGCTGCATACCTCGGTTGTAACGAGTGGTTATTTCAGTCAAAGTTGCTCTTCTATCAGCTTGAATCAGTCGGCCCATTCTCCTCTGACCTCTAGCATCAGCAAGGCATTTTGGCCCACAGGACTGCCGCAAACTGGATGTGTTTCCCTTTTCACACCATTCTTTGTAAACCCTAGAAATGGTTGTGTGTGAAAATCCCAGTAACTGAGCAGATTGTGAAATACTCAGACCGGCCCGTCTGGCACCAACAACCATGCCACGCTCAAAATTGCTTAAATCACCTTTCTTTCCCATTCTGACATTCAGTTTGGAGTTCAGGAGATTGTCTTGACCAGGACCACACCCATAAATGCATTGAAGCAACTGCCATGTGATTGGTTGAGTAGATAATTGCATTAATGAGAAATTGAACAGGTGTTCCTAACAATCCTTTAGGTGAGTGTGGATTACATATGTACTTTGTAATAATAAGCTCAGTGGTAAGAAAATGAGTCTGTAGGCTTATGACCCTGGACTGTCAGAGTGAAAGACTGCTCTGTGTTCTCAACATAATGGGTACAAAATATCCCATCACACATGAGGCACGAGGTCCTGAATGTATAACCAATGCTGAAAATAACTGCACAATTTTGACAGATTCACCTAAATGTGAGTGACAAATAGATTATGCGATTTTAAATGTCACAATTTAATAATATGTGTGAATCTCACAAACCCTGTCAAGAATGTCACCTCAAAATCGAAAGATAATAAATAATATTTTGCATAAATAGAAATCACCTATTTAAGGTTTGATACATTTTGTTTAAGAAATAAATACTGAATCAACATTTAAAACTTTATCCACACACTTCTTCAAGACTTTTTGGAGCACATTAAGGCAGTTATTTTAGCTTTATTTTACTGTGTATAAAGTATCATCCACCCACCATGAATGTGAATGTTGACCGGAATACCACATGGAGATTCTCCCACAATTCCCTCTCCACCATTACACTGCTGTCTCAGAGCCAGTTTCTCAATTCTAAACTGAAGTGAAGTGAAAAGAACACATATGGAATGACTAAAACACAAACAGGGCCAATAAAACAAACATTCACAAAAAAGAATAATGTTTACATTACCTTATTAACTATGTACTCAAAACTGTAAAGTTTGACATGTCTTGAGCTGTGAGAAACAGCTAAGACTCCCTGTGACAGCAGCACATCCACCGCCGTCTTACCAAAGACCTGGACATAACATAACATAACATAACATAACATAACATAACATAACATAACATAACATAACATAACATAACATAACATAACATAACATAACATAACATAACATAACATAACATAACATAACATAACATAACATAACACTTTTATATGGATTCATTCATTGGACAAGGCCCATTTAAATATATTTAAATAATAGAAATAGACCATAGAGAAATACTATTTATTGAAACTGATTTCATTTGAGGTTTCACTAAAATATGTGACATTATAATATAAGTGGAGCTAAATTTAAAAAAAATTTTTTTAAAAGGATGATAAATTATAAAAATGCATAACATTCCCTTTCAACTAAAATAGATTTATATGAATGTACTTATGCAGATGTTACTTTTTTATTGATCTCCAGCATTCCTACAAGCTCCAGTGGAAATACTTGAAACACGGCCACACGCATGAGGACGTTATTATCAACACCAGCCTGAGAGAAAGAGAGACAGCGAGAGAGAAACATGAACTAACCATTGAAAAAAGTCCCTTCATTCCTGAAGATACAAACACTAACAACAGCCAACACACTCATTCACAAAATTCAGCTAAAAAGGAAAAAAAAACATTGACATATTGGACTGAAACAACAGAAAAACAAAGTAAACTTGAATATTATTTGGCTCCAAACCCTTACACTACCCATGCAAATATAGTGTTGGTAGCTCATCCTGACTAGAAAATAATTTGCCCTGATCTTCAGAAATTTCAACTTCAATATTTATTAAGTTAAAAAGAGATTGGCTGCATCCGAAATCATATACTTCCCTACTACTATAGTAGGCGAAAAACAGTATCTGTCAAAATAAGTTTGTCAGTCCTTCCAGAAAAAGTGCGGCCTTTTTTTGTGATTGTTGCGGCCAAAAAAACTTGATTATGCGGCATGTTTTCTTAAAAAATGCGATGAAAAATGCGGGATATTTATGCAATTTTATGCGATGAAATTGCGGGAACTTGCAAAAACTGCGGTTTGATGAAAAAGAGAAAAAAAGCACTACATCACAGAAAGTGCTGGGAATATTTAAGTTCTCATCTTGTTTTATTGAAGACCTTAATAAACACACGGCTCAAATTTACAAAACATCGAGTCAAACAAGTTCTGTAGCTTTACAAAAGGAATATGCTACAACTTCTGAAAAAATGAATAAATAACTTCCTGTTTTACAGAGGTAGCTTTACAAAACAGACATTTGAGTGCTTCCAATGCACAAAGTGCAATCTCTTAAAGGGCTAGTTCATCCAAAAATTCATTAATGACGTCCCCTCATGTCGTTGGACACCCGTAAGACCTCCGTTCATCTCTAAATAACGACTTATATAGTGATGACCGATTTCAAAACACAGCATCATGAAGCTTCGAAGCGTTATGAATCAGTGAGTCGATTCATGATTCGGATCGCGTGTCAAACTGCTGAAATACGTGACTTTGGCGATCCGAACCGCTGAATCGACTCACTGATTCATAACGCTTCAAACCGCTGAATCGACTCATTCATAACGCTTCAAACCGCTGAATCGACTCACTGATTCATAACGCTTCAAACCGCTGAATCGACTCACTGATTCATAACGCTTCAAACCGCTGAATCGACTCACTGATTCATAACGCTTCAAACCACTGAATCGACTCACTGATTCATAACGCTTCAAACCGCTGAATCGACTCACTGATTCATAACGCTCCAAACCGCTGAATCGACTCACTGATTCATAACGCTTCAAACCGCTGAATCGACTCACTGATTCATAACGCTTCAAACCACTGAATCGACTCACTGATTCATAACGCTTCAAACCACTGAATCGACTCACTGATTCATAACGCTTCAAACCACTGAATCGACTCACTGATTCATAACGCTCCAAACCGCTGAATCGACTCACTGATTCATAACGCTTCAAACCGCTGAATCGACTCACTGATTCATAACGCTTCAAACCGCTGAATCGACTCACTGATTCATAACGCTTCAAACCGCTGAATCGACTCACTGATTCATAACGCTCCAAACCACTGAATCGACTCACTGATTCATAACGCTTCAAACCGCTGAATCGACTCACTGATTCATAACGCTTCAAACCGCTGAATCGACTCATTGATTCATAACGCTTCAAACCGCTGAATCGACTCACTGATTCATAACGCTTCAAACCGCTGAATCGACTCACTGATTCATAACGCTCCAAACCACTGAATCGACTCACTGATTCATAACGCTTCAAACCGCTGAATCGACTCATTGATTCATAACGCTTCAAACCGCTGAATCGACTCACTGATTCATAACGCTCCAAACCACTGAATCGACTCACTGATTCATAACGCTCTGAAGCTTCATGATGCTGTGTTTTGAAATCGGTCATCACAGCGGGAAACTGCTTTGCGCGTCTTTTGCTGTTATTTTTGTTGGCCAATGGGAGTTTGCGCTTCATCATGGTTTCACTGGTATCTATGGTTTCTCCACGGGGGTTTGCAGCTTTTCGATGACGTTCATGTCGGGTAATTACGTCACTTCAAAGCGTTCCCATGGCAACAGGGGGAAATGTTGCCATGAATCGACGTATGTGTGACGTAAACGAAAATTTTTCAACTTTCTGCTAATATATAAATGACTTTTTTTGCAACGAAAATGCGGGGATTATGAAATCATGCTAGCCCCGCATATTTTGCACGCGGAAATAGGCAATTTATGCGGCGAAAGTGCGGCTTATTTGAAAAAATGCGGTCCACGCATAAATATGCAGACTTTGGCTGATTATGCGTTAAATCACGCGATCGCATAATCACGTTTTTCTGGAGGGACTGTTTTGTCCAAATTCACAGTACTGATAAATGAGTTGGCAAAAGAGGCCACGGGAGAAGATTTATGAATGACAGTGAAGCGGCGCAACTGACACTGGTTGATCACATAATAATGACAACATGGAGGATGTAGTACGTCCAGATTACATAGATACTATATACTGTAGAACATACTTTTTTAGTGGTCGTGAAGTAATTCCTGTTCAAAATAAGTACCTACTCAAAAGAGTACCCGACTTCGGTCGCAGCCATTGTATCTTACTAGCAGCAACATTCATGACTGTCACGCCCCTACTAATTACGCCCCCTACCTCAAGTTATGCCCCCTACAATGAAACAGCCATTTGTGATGTCATCAGAGCCCCTCCCTCTGAAATGCTGGCTCTTCTTCTACTTCACTTTCCTCGCTTTTTAAGCTTCACTTGCCAAGTGATAAGGCATACAGATTGTTTAATATATCACTCAGTCATCCTGGGGTTTTTTTATCAGTTTTAAAGTGCAGTATGTAATATTGACAGTGGTTGAAATGGGTACTGCAGTCTAAATTCAAAATATTGGAGATTTGTTTCCCCCGCCTCCTCAGACTCGACGCTCATGCCGGTTGCCAGATTGAGGACGTAATGAGTAAAATTGACAATGGAAGACATCGAGCCTTACACTGTAAGTTGATTTATCTGCATTTTAATATGCCTCTGGTCATTAGATGGATGCCGAGGCTCTTTAGGTCAGGCATAATCTGTGATTTTCTGGCCCAGTTCGTTTTCTGGCTTCCATGGCTGCAATACACTATGTTTTATGGCAACCCGGAGTGTTGTAATACTATTGGGTAAACTGGCAGTGGGCGGGATCACACAGACAAAATCAAAAACCGACATGTGACGGAACGCACATTTAAAAGTAGAATAACTGGCTGTAGCATTGTTTTTCAGAAAAACAGGTATGTGAACTTAACATGTTTCCTAAATATCTGAAACACACATACAGCACCTTTAAAGTATTTTAAATAAGAAACTCTACAGTAAAGAGTCTGTATTAATTTGGTAGTACAATTTATTTAATATTTTATGTTTTACTACTAGCTGTTATTTCATACTTAAAGGGATAGTTCACCCAAAAATAAAAATTAGCCCATGATTTACTCTCCCTCAAGTCATCCTATAGGTGTATATGACATTCTTCTTTCAGACGAATTCAATCTGAGTTATATTAAAAAATGTCCTGGCTATTCCCAGCTTTATGATGGCAGTGATTGGTTCATCTGTCCATTATACAAGTGCATCTATCCATCATATAACTGCTCCACACTGTTCCGGGTAATAAAGGCCTTCTGAAGTGAAGTGGCGCGTTTGTGTAAGAAAAATATCCATATTTAAAACTTTACAGACTAAAATAACTAGCTTCCGGTGGTCAGCGGTACGCAAGTCGACTTATGGGGAAATAATTTTTTTTTTTTAAACATTTCTTTTCCTTCTATTTTCCTCTCTTTCTTCCCTGCCCTAGTGTGTGATGCTCTGTGCGATGTCCAAAACTTAGTACTTCAGGCACTTTCTGTGTTTTGCTGCCTCCTCATGATGGATCGCTTCCTGTACTCCTCAGTTGTAAGTCGCTTTGGATAAAAGCGTCTGCTAAATGTATATGTAAATGTAAATGTAATAACCCTTCACCCTTGAACCCTTGACGCATGCGTATTGAGCAAAACCAAACACCGGCATCAAAGCTTGCGATGCTCCTGTCCATCGAATCGGGGGTTACTCAGAAGCTAGTTATTTTAATCTATAAAGTTTTAAATATGGATATTTTTCTTACACAAATGCGCCACTTCGCTTCAGGCCTTCATTAACCCCCCCGGAGCCGTGTGGAGCAGTTATATGATGGATAGATGCACTTTTATGGACTTCAAAAATGACACAACATTCACTGCCATTATGAAGCTTGGAAGAGTCAGGACATTTTCAATATAACTCAGATTATATTCGTCTGAAAGAAGAATGTCATATACACCTAGGATGACTTGAGGGTGAGTAAATCACGGGCTAATTTTCATTTTTGGGTGAACTATCCCTTTAAGATTCGAAAGCAATATAAGCTCGTCTTACAAACATTTCATAAATAAAACAAAAAATGTACTTCAAAAGATTGTTTTAGTCAATGACATCTGCGTTTGTTTCTTCGCGGGAGGCGTAACTTGTTATAGTAGGCGTAATTTGCAGGGGCGTGGCTTGTACTGTGGTACGCAGACTGAGCCTTCTCCAAAAAGAGTGAGGAGTCAACCAATCAGTGAAGTTCCCACACACACACACACACATTCACAAACACAGAAGACGGAATTCTAAATTGTTCATAGAACTCTACAATAATCTGTTTTAGATTCACTGTAAAAATTTGAAATGCTTTGGCAATACATTGTAACAATTGTCATGCCAATAAAGC
Source organism: Romanogobio albipinnatus (assembly GCA_023566225.1). NCBI lineage: Eukaryota > Metazoa > Chordata > Actinopteri > Cypriniformes > Gobionidae > Romanogobio > Romanogobio albipinnatus. The sequence goes on from CM042243.1 coordinate 56,366,105, forward strand.
ACATCTGAATTGAAAAACATTCAATTGAATTAAAGGGATAGTTCACCCAAAAATGAAAATCATCCCACGATTTACTCACTCGCAGGTCATTCTACACTCTAAAAAAAAAGGTTCTATATGGCACCAAAAATGGTTCTTGGCTCGTAATCATAGGGGAACCTTTTTTAGTGCTATATAGCACCAATTTTGCACTATATAGTGCTATATAGCACTTAAAAAGGTTCCCCTATGATTACGAGCCAAGAACCATTTTTGGTGCCATATAGAACCTTTTTTTTTTTAGAGTGTAGGTGTATATGACATTCTTCTTTCAAACGAATATTAAAAAAGTCCTGGCTCTTCCAAGCTTTATAATGGCAGTGAATGGTTGTGTCGTTTATGAAGTCCATAAAAGTGCATCTATCCATCATATAACTGCTCCACACGGCTCCGGGGGGTTAATAAAGGCCTTCTGAACTGAAGTGTTGTGTTTGTGTAAGAAAAATATCCATATTTAAAACATATTTAAATATTTAAAAATATCCATATTTAAAGGTCCCGTTCTTCGTGATCCCATTGTTCAAACTTTAGTTAGTGTGTAATGTTGCTGTTAGAGCATAAATAATACCTGTAAAATTATAAAGCTCAAAGTTCAATGCCAAGCGAGATATTTTATTTAACAGAAGTTCCCTTTCAAAGCCTACAGCGAACGGCCGGCTTGGACTACATCCTGGTACTTCCTTCATTAATGACGTCAGTAGAACAGTAGAACAGACTAACCTCCGCCCACAAGAATACGCGAAAAAAGGGGGCGTGGTCTTGTTGCTGTCCCACGTGGAGAAGAGGAAGTGTCGCGTGGAGAAAAGGAAGTGTTGCGTTTGAGTGTGTTTGTCGCCATGTCGTCGAGACGCTGTTATTTTCATCCCGGAGTCAAATCACCTTTGTTTGGCTTTCCCAGGGACGCTGTAGAGATCATTGAGCGCATATATCTCCCGTTAAGAGGCGTGACCTTTCCACGTGCGCTAAGCTGCTGTCCAATCACAACACAGGAACCGTGCCACGTTCGCTAAGCTGCGGTCAAATCACAACACAGGAACCGCTGGCACAATCAGAACTTGTTACGTATTTCTAAAGGAGGGACTTCATAGAATAAAGGAACTCATCAGCCGTTTTTAGGACAGTGTAAACAGCGGTGTACAGATGAGTAAATTGTGTGGAAAATACTGTTTTTTTTACACGCGAAACATGAACACATGTTATATTGCACACTGTAAACACAATCAAAGCTTCAAAAACACACGAAGAACGGGACCTTTAAAACTAAAAATTTTGAACTGCGAGAGGCGTTACACTTTTTCCGAAAGATGAATACGGAAGGTGATTCGCAAGGAATCTAACTTCGACTTTATTTGTCTGAAAGAAGAATGTCATATACACCTATAGGATGACTTGAGGGTGAGTAAATCATGGGCTAATTTTCATTTTTGGGTGAACTATCCCTTTAAGAGAATGACCTAACTGCATATGATATAAACACAACACAGATATGAGCCTCAGTAAAGTCTGACCTGTCGTTCCAGAGCCGTCTGTTTGCTCTGAATGGATTTGACATAAAAAGTCTCCTGTGGGCAGTCCCAACCTAAAGATCTGTTAACAAACTCATATTAGCACAACAAAAACCCTTCATTTCAGATGTTATGTTATGTTAATGAGCTGCTTTTGCCACACATTGTATTGGTACATGAAACAAAATCGAGCTTGTTATTATTTACAAAAATAATTCGCACTAACTCATCTTTTCTTTAGCACCTCAGAGAAGATGAGCGATCACCTGAATTTGAAACGAGCGGAGAGGTAGACCCGCTGGAGCACTGTTCCTGTGTCAGCTGAGAGCCGATATAACCAGTTATGAGCTGTGAGAGCCAGCAGACACGACTTCTGCTCTGAAGCATTTGGCAGAACATCTTCCTGCAAACAAACAGACAAAACAAAAAATCAATTACGTAGAAAGTTACCGTACATGCAAATGAATGATGCGCAGCAGATCAAACTTACTAGAGGACACTGGCACAACAATGCGTCTTCAATCTTCTCTGTTTTGGGAGTTTTGGGGAGCTCATACAGCTGTTCTGGCTCAGGCAACAGGCTGTGAGTTGTAATCATTTTAATCATATTAACAGATTTCATATTTTAGGAAAAAAGACTTTTCCTAAGTATCTGAAAATAATAAAATCAGATTGTTTACCTGCTGTAGCAACACCTGTAATTATCAAAGTATATCCGTCCACTTTCATAAGCGATGAGGGACTTGGAAGTCTTGCTCCAAACCTTTACGAATTCTGTGTCATCCTATAAAGCCATGACTTAAATTACATTTACATTACATTTATGCATTTGGCAGACGCTTTTATCCAAAGCGACTTACAGTGCCCTTATTACAGGGACAATCCCCCTGGAGCAACATGGAGTAAAGTGCCTTGCTCAAGGACACACTGGTGGGGACCACTGGGATCAAACCAGCAACCTTCTGCATATCAGTTCAGTGGTTTAACCCACTGGACCACCATCTCACCATGTTTAACCATCCATCCATCCACCCATCTAACCATCCATCTATCTAACCATCCATCCATCCATCCACCCATCTAACCATCCATCTATCTAACCATCCATCCATCCATCCACCCATCTAACCGTCCATCTATCTAACCATCCATCCATCCATCCATCCACCCATCTAACCATCCACCCATCTAACCATCCATCCATCCATCCACCCATCTAACCGTCCATCTATCTAACCATCCATCCATCCATCCATCCATCCACCCATCTATCCATCCATCCATCCATCCATCCATCCATCCATCCATCCATCTAACCATCCATCCATCTAACATCCATCCATCCATCCATCCATCTAACCATCCATCCATCCACCCATCTAACCATCCATCTATCTAACCATCCATCCATCCATCCATCCATCCACCCATCTAACCATCCATCTATCTAACCATCCATCCATCCATCCACCCATCCATCCATCCATCCATCCATCCACCCATCTAACCATCCATCCATCTAACCGTCCATCTATCTAACATCCATCCATCCATCCATCCACCCATCTAACCATCCATCTATCTAACCATCCATCCATCCATCCATCCACCCATCTAACCATCCATCCATCCATCCATCCATCCATCTATCTATCCATCTATTTAACCAACCACCCACCCATCTAACCATCCATCTATTTAACCATCCCTCCATCCACCTATTTACATTTACATTTTACATTTACATTTATGCATTTGGCAGACGCTTTTATCCAAAGCGACTTACAGTGCCCTTATTACAGGGACAATCCCCCTGGAGCAACATGGAGTAAAGTGCCTTGCTCAAGGACACACTGGTTGCGACTGCTGGGATTGAACCAGCAACCTTCTGCATACCAGTTCCATGGTTTAACCCACTGGACCACCATCTCCACAACTGCCAAACTAAATCAACACCAAACTAAATAATAAAAACAGCATTAAACACAGCAATACTTACTTGCAGAATGATGTTTCTCAGGATCTTAAGATTTGCTCCCAGTAATCTGCCAAAGTCATTGGAGTAGGATCCATTGGATCTTGAAGTCAGAACTGCACAGCTGTTCTTACCAGTGCGGGTGCACGCAGAGGGGCGCTGCGCACATGGAGACGGGAGCGCGCACATAGGGAACGACACTTCACACCATTCATGTAAAACACACTGAATACCACAAAACTAAGCGGATTATTCTTCAGAAATGGGATTTATGTGAGTGCTGGGTAAAAACTCTCTGTCTTTGTATACGCAGACTCTTCAATCATAGTAGCGTTGCTCAAATTTATATTAAGTTATATCCAAAATACAATAGTTAACGTTAGCTAATATACCGAAGATAATCTGCTTCCTGTGACTTAAATAGTCAAATATACGCAAATGCGTTTGTTCTTTTTGCTATTATTAAAGTTAAAGGTGCATGTTCACGAGACATTTTGGGTTAGTTAACCTCAAACATTTCAATTGCTTCCAAAAATCCTCATAGCAGTTCCAAAACGTGGCAAAATGATAGATTACATTCGCGTAAAATCTTACAGTTTGCTTCTATTGTACATTTTTTGGTTGCTTGAAATTGTAATCAACCCACACACACAATGTTTACAAAAACTTCCGGGTGTACGTCATCTGAGGGCGCCTCGTCGCTGTTGCTAGCTGGGATTTGTAGTTTAATGCTTCACATCAGTATTAGAAACAGTGTATTTGGATAGTAATCATTAATTGCTGTTCTCAGATGAGTGTGGAGAAATGAGGTTTGTGAAGCTGGCCATCCGTGCTGTGAGGCTGTACAGTGGAGGAAGACCACCGGCCCCGTTAGGAGGAAGAATCCTCACCGACCCCGATGACATCTTTCAGCATAACATGTGGTACAGTCTTCTGAAACTGAATAATGCTTGAGTCTTGTGAACGTGAGGACTGATATGATCATGGTATTCTCATCTGACCTGGTACCTTTATCAAGGTTTGGAAACATTCATATTTGTAATGTTTTTGAAAGAGGTTTTAAAGTGCAGCCTGTAACGTTTAGCGCTCTAGCGGTTAATAAACAGAACTGCAAGCGTCTTGCGGAAGAACATTGCAGCCGGGGCTACTTCTCTCTGTTTATGTCTATGGCGAGTCAGGCAGGGGCTTTGCTCCTCCCCAGTGGTTCCTACCTGAAATAGTCCCAATATAAACACTTATTATAAGTGTACCATAATGATTCAGGGTAAGACAAAAACACAGTTTGGAAAATGGATTCATGATGTACACTCACCTAAAGGATTATTAGGAACACCATACTAATACTGTGTTTGACCCCCTTTCGCCTTCAGAACTGCCTTAATTCTATGTGGCATTGATTCAACAAGGAGCTGAAAGCATTCTTTAGAAATGTTGGCCCATATTGATAGGATAGCATCTTGCAGTTGATGGAGATTTGTGGGATGCACATCCAGGGCACGAAGCTCCCATTCCACCACATCCCAAAGATGCTCTATTGGGTTGAGATCTGGGGACTGTGGGGGCCATTTTAGTCCAGTGAACTCATTGTCATGTTCAAGAAACCAATTTGAAATGATTCGAGCTTTGTGACATGGGGCATTATCCTGCTGGAAGTAGCCATCAGAGGATGGGTACATGGTGGTCATAAAGGGATGGACATGGTCAGAAACAATGCTCAGGTAGGCCGTGGCATTTAAACGATGCCCAATTTGCACTAAGGGGCCTAAAGTGTGCCAAGAAAACATCCCCCACACCATTACACCACCACCACCAGCCTGCACAGTGGTAACAAGGCATGATGGATCCATGTTCTCATTCTGTTTACGCCAAATTCTGACTCTACCATCTGAATGTCTCAACAGAAATCCAGACTCATCAGACCAGGCAACATTTTTCCAGTCTTCAACTGTCCAATTTTGGTGAGCCTGTGCAAATTGTAGCCTCTTTTTTCTATTTGTAGTGGAGATGAGTGGTACCCGGTGGGGTCTTCTGCTGTTGTAGGCCATCCGCCTCAAGGTTGTGCGTGTTGTGGCTTCACAAATGCTTTGCTGCATACCTCGGTTGTAACGAGTGGCTATTTCAGTCAAAGTTGCTCTTCTATCAGCTTGAATCAGTCGGCCCATTCTCCTCTGACCTCTAGCATCAACAAGGCATTTTGGCCCACAGGACTGCCGCATACTGGATGTTTTTCCCTTTTCACACCATTCTTTGTAAACCCTAGAAATGGTTGTGCGTGAAAATCCCAGTAACTGAGCAGATTGTGAAATACTCAGACCGGCCTGTCTGGCACCAACAACCATGCCACGCTCAAAATTGCTTAAATCCCCTTTCTTTCCCATTCTGACATTCAGTTTGGAGTTCAGGAGATTGTCTTGACCAGGACCACACCCCTAAATGCATTGAAGCAACTGCCATGTGATTGGTTGATTAGATAATTGCATTAATGAGAAATTGAACAGGTGTTCCTAACAATCCTTTAGGTGAGTGTACATTCTCATATATAATTTTTGCAAATATTGAACACAAAAAACATTACGGACAGCAGCATTAATGCTTATGCTCATCAACCCTGCATGGTGAAATATTATTTAATCATCCTAATATTGTGAAATATTATTACAATTTAAAATAATGTTTTTCTGTTTTAATATACTTTAAAATATAATGTATTCCTGTGATCAAAGCGAAATTTTCAGCATCATTACTCCAGTCTTCAGTGTCACATCCTTCAGAAATCATTCTGATATGCTTTTTATCAATGTTGGAAACAGTTGTGCTGCTGAATATTTTTTGGGCATTTCAGAATTCATTGATGAATAAAAAGTTAAAAAGAACAGCATTTATTTTTTTCAAAATACAAACCTTTTCTAACAATATAAATATTTACTATCCCTTTAATCAACTTAACACATCCTGTTTCTTAAAAAAAAAAAAAAAGAACGGAGAAAAAAAAAACGGTTGACCCCAACTTTTGAACGATAGTGTATATTGTTACAAAATATTTATATTTTAAATAAATGCTGTTCTTTTATTCATCAAAGAATCCTGAAAAAAGTATCACAGGTTATAAAAAAAATATTCAGCAGCACAACCCTTTCCAACATTGATGATAAATCAGCATATTAGAATTATTTATGAAGGATCATGTGACACTTTAAACTTTTTTTCTAATTGTAATTTTTTTTTTAATGTACATGCTAGATTTCTGACATTCATTTAGAAACGGCATGGGATATATTTACTCTAGAAGTCAAAAGTTCCAAACGTTTTGGAGCACACTAGCTTATAGATTACAGTAAGGATATTCTAGCCTGACGTCGTCATACTCAATTCTAGTCAGAATATGAGTCTGATACTGCTCTGTTATCGAAAGCCAAATGGGTCAGAATTTGCATGCTTTTCACCGCCGTATTAATATTAAAACGCCGTTTTCATAACGCCGCCAAGCGTTAAATAAGCTGCGTCAGGCGTTAAGTTAACGTCTCACGCCGCCACGCGTTAAAATAACGCCACTCGCCGAAAGACGCTAAGTTGATGCCACACGCCACTCAAAATGCAGATTTATGGGCTCATCTACATGGGCACACCTCTACTAGGTTCACCAGTCACCAGTTTGCAAAAGCACGAAGATGGCAATGGTTTGCAACGTTAACACACTGTATATGATATATACTGTATATGTGAAGTGTAAATGCTCATACATAGCAACACCAAACTACACGTTTTCCTGTTTTCTCATATTATACTGGATAGTGTGTGAAATTATAATTCAAGTAAATGCACGTTTACTTGTATCTGTACATATAACAAAGCAACATCAAAATCTTTCCACATAGCCTACACCAATTTGGGAAACACTAGTTAGGCTACTTCAAGAATATTATTTTTTAAAATTGGGATAGGAAATAATTATACGCATGTCATCATCACCAATGTCATAATAGCTTCCTTCTGCTTTTGTGATACATTCATCATCATGTAAAGTTACTGTCTGCTTCAGACTGGATCTGAGTGCTGAAAGTGTGTGATCAGTGTGTGATCCAGAACATGTGAGCGGAGCACCAGAATGCCCTTTTGTGACATGCTGGTTCGAAAATATGTGAAAGTATTAAGAATAACTTTTTTTCGTTTAATTCATTTTAATTAAATTTAAGCCATTAGTCGACTAAGCACACATTTATATTCATTTAATTACTTCAATATATACTGGAGAGTATTCTAAACCATCACCTCTGCTATTGTCTGCTTGATTCTTATTTATTAAATTCAGGTAAAAAAAAAAAAACATTGATTAAATTTAAGATGCAATTTATACACAACGAAATTCACTTTGAAGAAAGGCTTTCTACAAAACAAAACTTGAAGGGGTCAAAACCATTTCTGACCCATATTGCACTTATGATGTGTCCTATCTCATGCTGTTCACTCAATCAACATGGCATTAAATAAATAAATATGAAACTAATTCCTTTTTTAAATGGCTATATAGTGCAATACAGAGAAATTTCATGTCTGAGCGGAATTTGAGAGAACGTCGTTTACCGGTTCATGAGCGGAGCGATTGCGCTGGCAGAGAGCGTGTGTGTGCGAGAGGGAAAATTTGATTAATGTAATATTTATTATTAGTAGTTTTTATCTTAGATTCTCTAAACTGTTGACTGTTAACTAAATACAATAAATAAAAAAACAGGATGTAGCCTATACTTTTTTGAAGTCAATGACACTTAATATTGGCTCTACTGGTTCCCAAGTCTTCAGTCATACTGGTTTTGAATGGGTGAGTAGCCTAAATGATGACAGAATTTTTATTTCTATGAGAACTTGAACTGAATTGAGCTGAATAACAATGCTATTGTCTTCTGTAGAGCTGTTTATGGAACTCATTGACAAACTTTACAGTTATTGAACTGAACTTGAGCTGAATAATGACACTTTTGTTTTCTGTAGAGCTGCTTTTACAGCACAATTTGAATTGGTCTCATCTTTAATGAAGTTTGCATCATTGATCCTGTTATTTTCCTGTTTATCATGGTAAAGCTGCTTTGAAACGATCTGTATTGTATAAAGTGTTAGCCTATATGCTGTATATAAAAAGGTATTGCCCAGCGGATGCTTAATGAAATTTGAATCATATTTGCAAGCACTGAAACAGAAGCGTTGGATCAGTTAGGAGAAATGTGTGCTGTGCCTCAGGGATCATGTGCAGTGGACTGAAGAGGAGAGAGAGAACGCCCGGCAGAAAGCAGAGGAGAACTCGAAAGAGAAGATTCCTGTAGAAGAGCAACGTAAGTATTCAAAACCCAACATCCAGATGATGTATCTGAAAGGGTTAGTTCACCCAAAAATGAAAATTCTGTCATTAATTCCTCACCCTCATGTCGTTCGACACCCGTAAGACATTCGTTCATCTTCGGAGCACAAATGAAGATATTTTTGTTGAAAGCTGAGGCTGAGAAAGGCCTCCATTGACATTCAGTACATTTACACTCATAAGACCCATAAAAGGCACTAAAAACGTCGTTACAAAGTCCATCTCACTACAGTGGCTCTACAATAATTTTACGAAGCGACGAGAATAGTTTTTTTGCAAAAAAAAAAAATCAAAATAACGACTTTATTCTACAAGTTCTTGTCTTCCTTGTTGTTCTCGGACGTGAACTCACGAAGCACCACGACGCATGCGCGAGAATATGACGCAGATCCGGCGTTCGGACACGTGACCCAGAAGCGAGGAGGAGATTTGTTTACAACGAGCGCCGTATCTAAGCTGTTGAATTCTACATTGATCGTGCTTTAGGTCTCGGCGTAGTGCTCAAAATGGGACTAAAGTTTGCATTTCATGGATTCCCGAACGCCGGCGCTACGTCATATTCTCACGCATGCGCCGTGGTGCTTCGGGAGTTCACGGCAGAGGCCAACAAGGAAGACAAGAACTTGTAGAATAAAGTCGTTATTTTGATTTTTTTTTTTTCGCACAAAAACTATTATCGTCGCTTTGTAAACTTATTGTAGAGTCACTGTAGTGAGATGGACTTTGTAACGACGTTTTTAGTGCCTTTTATGGGTCTTGTGAGTGTAAATGTCCTGAATGTCAATGGAGGCCTTTCTCAGCCATCAGCTTTCAACAAAAATATCTTCATTTGTGTTCCGAAGATGAACGAATGTCTTACGGGTGTCGAACGACATGAGGGTGAGGAATTAATGAAAGAATTTTCATTTTTGGGTGAACTAACCCTTTAAAGCATGCCACCCATTAGTGGTTGCCAGCTTGTTTTTCTAGTTTTGATTCCTTGTTGCTTTCATCAGCAAAATATGACCGAGAAGCTCATAAATATTGGGACCGATTTTATGAGACGCACCAGAGCAAGTTCTTCAGAAACCGGAATTGGCTCTTCGCTGAATTCCCAGAGCTTCTCCCTCCAGACTCTGCGGGGATGGATATCCCAAAGCTGGACTCGTGTTCTGGGAACAGAAAAAAGCAGCAGCCCTGCGGCTCCAGCACATTAACCAGTGATACAGACACATTCCCTGGACAACATGCTGCTTTCAGGATACTAGAGGTGTTACTGACCTCCATTCAGTCTTGCAAAAACAATTTCTTTATTGCTAAATAATCGTTTCTGATGTGTTAATCTTGGATTGCCTTTGTAAGGCTTGTTCACAGCAAGAGCGATAATGATTAAGATGGCAAAACAAAAATTTTTATTTTTTATTCTGTACATTTTAATAGCTCTTAACTTGAAATGTTTGAGTAAGCTAATTCATACTTAAAATGATCATGTAATCTCAATTTAAAAGTGCCGTGTGTAATATTTAGGAGAATCTATTGACAGAAATTCAATATAATATACATAACTCTGTTTTCAGTGGTGTATAAAGACCTTACATAATGAACCGTTATGTTTTTAATACCTTAGAATGAGCCGTTTCTATCTACACACACTGCGGGTCCCCTAACAGTGAAGTCTCCATTTTGCACCGCCATGTTTCTACAGTAGCCCTAAACAGACAAACTGCTCTAAAGAGCGCTAGATACTCTCTGCTGTCTCAGACGATGAAATCTTTGTCCTGTGTCGGCCACCGTAGCTTCTCTATGTGCTTCGAAAGGGAGGGGTGAGTGGTGTGTTATTGCATTTCGCGACCACACCACTAGATGCCACTGTACCTTTAAATATTTTTAGTAGTGGAAACTTGGCTAGCTTTAACAAGCTAAATCAGTAAATGCTAACTTGCTAATTGGTAATAGCATAGCAATTGCTGAAAGAGTACGTCGGTATGGAACGGTTAGGGTTAGGCAGCGTGTCCACCAAAGCGTTTTTAGCCGGTCGAAAACGCTAGGCGCTCTGCTGAAAACGCCTCGCTGTGGGCGCTTGAGAACGTTTTGGCAGCGCAACGTTTTTTTCGGTTGAGACTCTTTTCTTGTTATGATACGGAATATCCGCGGAAGTGTTACTAGTATCTCATTTCACAGATAGTTTGTTTCTGTATTGATTATATATACAAATGCTGATATAATGTAAAGTATTTGCTCTGGCTCTTGTTTTAAAGCATTTTGTTCCGTTATTACACACAGAGAAAAATTGTACCTTTAGGGGTACAACAGCTTGTCGCTGGGGCAGTACCCTTAAAAGGACACATTTGTACCTTTTTTACCACAAAAAGGTTCATAGTAGGACCTTAAAGGGTTAGTTCACCCAAAATTGAAAATTAAGTCAGTAATTACTCACCCTCATGTTGTTCCAACCATGTAAGACCTTCGTTCATCTTCGGAACATAATTTAGTATATTTTTGATGAAATCTGAGAGCTGTCTCACTCCTCCATAGGCTTTCAGAGGGACTGAAACTTGATGGCCCAGAATAGTAAGTAAAAACGTCATTTAAGGAGTCCAAATGACTACAGTGGCTCTGTATTAAGTCTATCATGCGACGAAAATACTTTTTGAGCGGAAAAACAACAAAAATAACGACTTTATCCCACTATTTATCCCACTATATACTCTCTGATGAGAGTTCGCGGGAGTGCCACGACGCATGCGGGAGTTGTCGCGCATGCGTCGTGGCACTCCCGGGAACTCTCGTCAGAGGCTCAAATTGAACAATAATAGTGGGATAAAGTCGTTATTTTTGTTGTTTTTTCCGCTCAAAAAGTATTTTCGTCGCATGATAGACTTAATACAGAGCCACTGTAGTCATTTGGACTCCTTAAATGACGTTTTTACTTACTATTCTGGGCCATCAAGTTTCAGTCCCTCTGAAAGCCTATGGAGGAGTGAGACAGCTCTCAGATTTCATCAAAAATATACTAAATTATGTTCCGAAGATGAACGAAGGTCTTACATGGTTGGAACAACATGAGGGTGAGTAATTACTGACTTAATTTTCAATTTTGAGTGAACTAACCCTTTAAGGTACATATTTGTACTCTAAGGTACTAATATGCACATTTTAGGAGTAAAACAGGTACAAATATGTCCTTTTAAGGGTACAGCCCCAGCGCCAAGCTGTTGTACCCCTAAAGGTACAATTTTGACACCCTTTTTCTCTGTGTGTATGTTTGTTGTTTTCATCTGTTGACGTTGTACAGTACAAGCAGTGGCGGTTGGTCGGTGTTGTATTTGTCCCGCCCCTCCTCCACTGTGATTGGACGGCTGGGTGAAAAGTGACAGTGATGAGCGCTGCGTTTTATTCAAAGCTGAACATTCTTCAACTCTCTGCGACCAGTAAAAACCGCTGAGCGCTCAGCGCTTGAGCGTGAAATACTCACTCAGTGCCTCGTTACGCTCATGGCGTTCTAAAAACACGGCGCTCCCATTGCATACAATTGAATATGCCAGCCAGCTGCGTGAAAAAACGTTTTGGTGGACACACGGCCTTTGGGTCTGTTCTCAAACTAAGCTCATGCTCCACTCTTCATCATGATGGTAACCCTCCAAAAAACGGCACATAAAAGAAACTCTTCTAAATTAGCATAGCTAAACATTACACACTACTAAATCTCCCACTTAACATTAATCTTGCACACACAAAAAAAATATATTTATATAACACGTAATTTGTAAGGAATAATTGACTCCGGGGCGTTCAATTATTAGAACAATAATGCACACCCGAGGTGGTGATGCGGTCACGAAGCGGAGTGTGTTACACCTCGGGTGTGCATTATTATTCTAACAATTGAACGCCCCGGAGTCAATTATTCCGCTTATACTACGGTTACCACACCTCACGACATCGATCCGAAGATATATTTAAAGGGATTCGTCCGGTTTTTGTACTTAAATCGCTATTGTGAGTAGGACTATTTCTTCCGCGTCTCATCCAACGGCTCTTTTGTTAGTTCCGAAACGTCATTTTAAAGCTGTTAACGAAGGCTTGAGCCGTTGATAGCATTCTACTGCAGTTATTAATAAAGTTATTAGAGAGAGCGAGAGAGCGAGAGAGAGAGAGAGAGAGAGAGAGAGAGAGAGAGAGAGAGAGAGAGTGCTTGTGTGAATTAGGCTGCCTCTGTGCGTCTCTAAACAGCTGTTATTACCTCACTAGTGAAAAAATGTCACGTGTAGCCTTTAAGTTGCTGCACTATATAGGCTAACTGATCAAATCTTCAGGGCAGCGCTGACACCTTTAGTGCGAACTGTAGTGCGTGTGCGAGCATGTGTGATTTCAGTAATGAGACAGAAAAGCTTGCCTCTGATGTCCGCTTCCGTCTGTTGGTTTTCATCTGGACTGTCTAATACTGCTGCCGCCCAGTTGTTGAACGTTTTATATTCACCGTAAATATTAAGATTTACTTTAGGAAAATCGTCTGTCATATTGTTGTTTTTTAGTCCTGTAATGTCCGTTATTACAGTTAACTATGCGAAGTGATATGGAACTGTAATGCGGTCAAGAGCTGCCTGGAACTACGTTCGCTGTGCGTCTCCCAGAAAATAATTGCACACCTCAGAACGTTCATCAGCCAATCAGATTCAAGCATTCAACGGCCCTGTAGTATAATAGCATTTAAAAAGCATCCTGGGAAATATAAATCAGAGCCCAGTTTCAGTTCAATTTAAGTTTAAGTCTAAATTAAAAGAAACAAGTTCATAAAACTCAAAACAATGAAGGAATTCAGAGTTTTGTGAACTCAAAAGACTAAGAAAGTTCTAAATACTCATAAAAGTGAATTTGATTGAACTAATTTGTTTAATTTAAGTTGGCTCTACTCAAAGCAATGAATTATTTTGAGCATTAGGGTTTAGTGAAGTTTTGTGGTGCTAGTATTACTTTATCTTATGCTCAGTTTAATGAAACACAGTGTTTTTATCTGAATGATTTGCATAGCCCTAAAGCAGAATGTTTGTGGGTGCGGGATTAACAGTCCCGCGCAGGGCACAGAGAAACAGTATCGTTGGAATCACTTTCAGGACATTTTTTTTGTCCAGCTGATGAATGATAACAACATTGACAGCCAATCAGGATCCACCCTGTTTTAAAGCGAAGCATTTAAAGTGGCAGATGACAAAACTGGACATTAATCATTATAGTTATCGGTGTTGGTGTGAACGGGCCTTTAAGCTGTAGTGTAGCTTGTTTTGTGATTTTGACTTATGTGTTTCTGCAGGTGGGCTGTGGTGCAGGTAACAGTGTGTTTCCCATCATCAGCACCATCCGGTAAGAGCATCAGCTTTACTGTTTCTCATTTTTATTAACGGGAGAAATTATGCAAGTTTGTCTTTCAATTGTTCTAGCAAAGGACAAAAAGCACCATGAAATAAACTACCATTTAAAAGTTTGGGGTCAGTAAAATGTTGTTAAAAATGTTTTTGAAAGAAGTCTTTTATGTTCAACAAGGCTGCATTTATTTGACTAAAAATATAGTAAAACCTGCAATATTGTGAAATATTAGTATAATTTAAAATAACTGTTTTCTAATGATTTATTCCTGTTATCAAAGCTGTATTCCCAGCATCATTACTCCAGTCTTCAGTGTCACATGATCCTTCAGAAATCATTCTGATATGATGATTTGACACATTTATTATTATTATTACTACAGTTGTGCGGTTTAATAATTTTTGGTGAAAACCGAAGATACATTTTTTCTTGATTATTCAATGAATAGAAACGACCAAAGAACCACATTATTTGAAATAGAAATCTTTTGTAACATTATAAATATTGGTCACTTTTTGGTCAATTTAATACATTATTTGAATTAATCTCACTGACCCAAACATTTAAACATTAGTGTAGATCTCATGCTTCTAAAGTCATACAATTATTTAATCTCAAATCCATATTTAATGTCAATTTTTTGCAAGTATCGATGTGGTATAATGTTCAGGTCATTATCATTGGCAAAATAAACCCTAACTGGGTGACCTGGACACAAAGCGGAGACTGACTCTGCATTATCCCATATATATTAAAGGATTAGTTCACTTTAAAACAAAAACTTCCTCATAATTTCCTCACCCCCATCTCATCCAAGATGTTCGTGACTTTCTTTCTTCAATGGAAAAGAAATTACGTTTTTGAGGAAAACATACCAGGATTTTTCTCCACATCATAGACTTCAATGGCAACCAAAAGGTTGAAGGTCCAAATCAATGCAGTTTCAAAGGAAGGGCTTCAGAGGCTCTGCACGATCCCAGATGAGGAATAGGGTCTTATCTAGCCAAACCATCGGCCATTTTCAAGAAAAAATAAACATTTATATACTTTTAACCTAAATTGCGCATCTTGCGCTGCTCTGCGACGGCCACGGATTGCGCAATTACGTCGGAAAGGTCGTGGTAGACGTAGGCGGAAGTACCGCCCCCAAGCGAACGTGTGAAAGACTAATACAAACGGCCTTTACCAAAAAACACTCCATCTCCAACTTCAAAATCGTCTGACATCGTTGTTTAACCTTTTTTGCTAAAGGATGTTTGTATTAGTCTTCACACGAGCGCTTTGTAAACACGTGGGCGGTACTTCTGCCTACGTCTAGCGTGACCTTTCCGACGTGATTACGTAATCTGTGCTGTCGCAGAGCAGCGCAAGATGAGCAATTTAGATTAAAAAGGATATACATTTTTAAAAAATTAAGAAAATGGCCGATGTTTTGGCTAGATAAGACCCTATTCCTCGTCTGGAATCGTGCAGAGCCTCTGAAGCCCTTCCTTTGAAACAGCATTGATTTGGACCTTCAACATTTTTGGTTGCCATTGAAGTCCATTATATGGAGAAAAATCCTGAAATGTTTTCCTGAAAAAACAATTCATTTCTTTTTCACTGAAGAAAGATCTTGGATGGGGTTTTGGTTTCCTTGCCACTGTTGCCTCTGGCTTGGCGTGCTCAGTTGGGGACACTAAATTTTTCAACTAAACATCGAAATAAATCCAATTAATAAACTAAATTTACCATATAAACTAAATTACTGATCTAATTATTGATCTAAAGCCCACACTAGCCGCGTTTCCATTACAGATTTGCGCAAAACTTTTGCGATATTTTCTAAAAGTCGATAAAAAAAATTGCGAAATGACGGCGTTTCCATTTACTGATGTTATGCGACTAAAACCATTTTTTTCCTCTCGTGATAAATCATTCCAAAAATCATGCTACGTATGTTGTTAGGTTTATGTATATCCCAGTCACCGCACGCCGTTATTTTTAATGAGACGTGTGTGTTATCCAAGCACTGATGGCAAGGAAAGCACCTTATACTTGAGCGGCACACATGAGGTGTTATGATAAATTGTGGCATTTTTTTATTCTATTGTTTTTTATAAGTTTAATAAAGAACTCGTCTTCTGTCTAAACATACCATCATCTATAAAGAATGAGACTTTTACATACGCAGGTTATTGTGACGCATTGCCACACACAGAGACGAGCGAAAAGTTTGAATTTGCATGGTGTAACTCAACGTTTTTTTTTTTTACCTCTTCGTTATTTTGGCTTGGAATTTCGTTTGTTGTAAATATAAACTGAATTTAGAAAGGCTTTTGAAATTAAAAACTTTTCGTTTAATAAACAAAATATATTTTTGAAATGAAGACAACGTTTGGAGCGGAGTGCAAAATAATCCGTGCAGAGTCCACAGCCTTTGCTGTGATTGAGTGTACACAAATAAAAGTAGACAGTTTACTGTTTATAATTACGTCTTGCACTTCGCCTATCTGTATGGCTAAAAATGACAGAGTATTGTGAGTTGTTTGCGCTGGAATAAGGAAAAAATCCATCAGAAGGCGGCGACGACGACTTCATCGGACAGATGGTTAAAGAAAACGTAGCCTATTTAATATCATATAGTTAGGCTATGTCTAAATATTATAATCTTTTAATTTCATATGTTGATTATGAAAAGTGAGCCGCATGAGTAAGGCACATAATCAGATGCGCATATGTCCGATTTTGATCAATGTTTAATCAACTATTTGGCTGTTTATTTAATAAATAAGAAGCAAAAGATCGTCGGGAATGGATTGACGTGCTGGCCTGTTTCCTCAGTCTTTGAGCAAGGCTGAAACTATAGTGTCTTTCTGTTTTAATACATTTGTTGAATATATGTCTTAATTACAGTAGGCCTATAGATAGTTATGATATTTGTGGTTACACCGGGGTCCGTCATTATAAAGTTACGCCACTTTCCTTATTAGGAGAAAATATATGTCGTTTTAACGACATAAGATCTCATTATTAGACATACTTGAGTGGAAAAAAATAATATGTATGCCCTATGTGGGGGCAATGCATGACAGTACCAGGTGACCTGTGAATGCGAAAAAACTGTTTCCATTGCAGTTTTGCGAAAATTTCCTTTTTCGAATTGCCTGAAAAACCACCTCATGCGAGCGTAAAAACCTTTTTGCGATATATGGGAGTTTTTGCGAAATTGACGCGTTTCCATTGGGCGTATTTTCAATTCGCAATTTCAATTTGCGCAATTTGAAGGGTAATGGAAACGCGGCTACTGTCACCGTATGGAAATTGAAATGAACTGATGACATCAAATGGCTATACAGCTGAATAAAATGATGCTGCATTATTTTCCTGTTTAACACTGTAAAGCTGCTTTGAAGCAATCTACATTGTTAAAAGCGCTATATAAATAAAGTTGACTTGAGATGGGGGTGAGTAAATCATTTTATTGTGAACTAATCCTTTAAATGATCAGATAAGTGGCCCTATCATACACCCGGTGCGACGCAAGTGTTTTTTGCTAGTTTCAGTCCGACGCAGTTATCATTTTCACATCCAGCGCCACGTTGTTTAAATGGCAAAGACTAAATGGAGACTAGGTACAACCTTTTTGACCATGTGCCGGGCGCGGCAACCATTTTTTTCCTTCGTTAAACTAGCAAAAGTGGATGCGCTTCAGACCATGCACTCAGATCTTTAAAATAGGGCGAAAGGAGATGAAATGAAAAAGGTGTAATAGAAACACTTATTGGGAGTAGCAAGTAATATCAAAGATATATTTGTGTATTTTTAGGAGCAGTGAGGCGTTTCTGTACTGCTGTGACTTCTCATCTCGAGCTATTGAGCTCATCCAGGTAAATCACAGTCACATGCCTTTGTTTCTCAGCACACAATTATACATGCCACCTTTCCATCAAAAAGAGCCCACACATATCCCAGATATACATTAGTGAAAGCTTCTGAGAGTGGATCGAGATGGGGAGGGCGGCATATCCCGTCCTCCATCCCTGTATAAGTGACGGCTGATCAGTCGTGTGGGAGTTTGGCTCTGTCTCCTGGTGCTTGATACTTTTTGGTATGCAGAGACCTTCATCGAACGCCAGCAGCAGAACATATTGAATGGCGGGGGAAGTGACATCCACAGAATGCAGCGGCAGTGCTGAATATATGCTTTGATTTTCATTCTAATATAAAAAACTAATATCTTTACATTTTGTGAAGAAAATTTGAGTTTGCCTTTGCAGAAGTCACAGCCGTGTTGCTTGGGTGTTGGTCCAAGTCAAAAGCGCCCTCCCAGAGTCTCTATGGTATTCTGAACCCTGAATATGGCTTGATAATAATCAGAAATATTTATTGAGCAGCAAATCAGCATATTAGAATGATTCCTAAGGGATCATGTGACACTGAAGGCTAGAGTAATGATGCTGAAAATACAGCTTTGATCACAGGAATACATTATATTTAATGAATTACATACTTTTCAAATAGAAAGCTGTTATTTTATGTGTTAAACCAAGAGGAATTCATGGAACTTAAAATAAATGTATGGATATTGAAATGAAATCAAATATTTTATAATTACTTTTTAATTAAAAAAAATGTATGTAGTTTGAACATGTACAGATGTAAATATCATGGTAGTACTGAATTTATTTTACGCTCGTTTTAATTTTAAAGGTAGAGTAGGCAATTTTCGGAGCGGCTAGCAATAGCAAGCTATCTCTGAAGGCATGACATTCAAAACACATGAACGCACCTAGCAGATTCTGCAAAGCGTCACAAGACGAGAGATGAGAGTGTTAAACTACCTCATGTCTCAAAGCACATAACATTGCAATAATAATGAACATAAACAACTTAAAGAGGGGCGGCAGTGGCTCAGTGGTTCATGTAGGTTGTCTACAAACCAGAAGGTTGGCGGCTCAATCCCCGGTTCCACCTGACCTTGGTCAAACCGCTAGTCCGATCGAGACGAAACCAGCGTCAGAAGTTCGAAAACATAGGTCGATAGCTATACGCTAATACCCAAATGTCAAAATATTGATAGTAAGGGGGTGTAAAATCCAATCAAAGTCAGGTGTCAGTCATTTTTCATATGTTTTTTTCATATTAATGTCTATAACTCCAAAACGAAACAAGATATTTTCACCAAAATTGACACAAACATGTATGGGCTCACTCCGAGGACACAGGTGGGACGCCTGGTGCTCTTTTTTTGATCGCCTTTTTTTCGTATCATATATTTAAGTAATTATCATAAATTAGGTATCATTTGAAAGCTTACAAACTCAAATTTCATCCTGTGAAAACCATTTTGAAATCGGACATTGGGTTACCATGGAAACGTTACTCTAAATTATTCTAGCGGGCTCCTCCCCTAGTGGGCGGTGTCATGTTTCATATTACAACAATTATTTTAACTACTTTATATTCAAAATCTTTTCCAATCTTGACAAAACACATATTGTCGGAAAGGTCTGAGTCTCAAGGGTCCATATTTGATGACTGTTTTGTGATGGAAGTGATATTTGGACAGAAATTTAAAGAAAATGCATAAAAAAAAACAATAAATGGAATTTGAATGACACCCGGTGGCTATTTTTGGTACAGCACCCTAAACAAAATCTCATGGGGACTTTAATTTTTGTGATATCAACTTCAAATTTGGAACACAAATTGGTTAGACATATGGCTTTGATTTTATAGTAATTTTATAGTAAATTCTTTTTTGTAAAATATATATTTTATATGAAATAAAAAATATTTAGTACAGTATTTTTAATTTACAATATATTTAAACTTCCATAACTCTTTCGTACTTTCATATTTTGAATTGCTTTCACTTCAGCAATAATCTGCAGAGTGTCGTCTTTAAAACGAGACCAGACTTTGGTCTATATTCCAAAGTTTTCTTGAATTACAGCCCTTTAAGTTTGGAAAGTGCATTTTCATGTGTATTCTCAAAAAGGGGGGTGACAGTTAAAGCTACTTAAAAGGTTTCAAAGCAGCACCGCCATGTGGTCCATACTTATAATGAAAAGGCCTCTTGAGGCTAGGTGTCCATGAGCAAGCTCCCGACCAGCTGGATGGCGAACGTGAGGCAATATGTAAAGCGCTTTGGATGGCCATGGGTCTGTTGAAAGCGCTATATAAATGCAGTGCATTTACCATTTTAAAGAGCTATGACCTGTACCACCTGACTGCTGCAGATTCATTTCAGCGTTGATAGTGTTGCCAACAGTGTTGAAGCATAATTCATGAACCGCTCCAAGTATAACCTCACAGGTTTCCATCTCTTCCAAATGACAGTAGTTATGGTGAGGTCTGACTGACACCTCAGGGCTCCAGACTGCGTCACCAAATGGTCGCGGCTAAAATTTGAGAGTGTGCCTGAATTTTACATCCAGTCGCACATGTGCGACCAGTAAATTTGCCTGCTGTCAGTACTGGAGAAACTAAGAAAAGACACTTACTATTTATAATTGATAAAAGTTATATCGGGCAAATTCTATCTTTGCCAGCCGTTTTTATATGAGATAATATTGAACCATCTGTCCGTGATGCATTTTTGCTATTCGCAATCCAGAAGAGAGAGAAAGCGAACGAGCTCTCTCACGTGGAGCTACAGCGAACACAACACGTCTGTCAGCTTAATATGAGTGACGATGGCCAAGAGAACTACACAAAAGTTTAGTCTGCTTAAAGCTACACTGTGTATCTTTTTTAGTTTATTCTTAGCTAAAAACACTTAGTTCTTTCAAAAATATGTGTGCTCATTAATGTATATTTACTTCTTTCAAGTAATAAAGTATTCTCGTAAGTTTATAATATGCCATTGAAAATACATACGGGTAAGGGGTTCGAATGGGGGTCGCCATGTTGCCCCTCCATCTTGAAAGTACATTAGCCAAAGAGGGACATACCCGTAAATTCAAGCTTCGCCTTTCACGTTTTAACACACGATGGCACCGTGTCGAATGTGAAGAGGGGGATTGCTTGAGACTGCTATATGAAAACCTGAAAGCCTTTTTGAAAGTCTGTTGCTGATGGAGGATCACTCTTATTCTCGAGGATATGTAACAGAGTCGCCAAGGAAGCGAAAAAGAGAATTAAGACGGCAACACAACAGGCAAATCAACACTAATGGACGAGGTCGAACTGGAAGCCATGTTAATCTTGGACTAAATCGGCCACCGTAGGAGTTAAAACGAAATCGGAATTGGGAGGAACAGAAACTAATATTTACTGGATGGTCATATACCCTTTCACCGCTAGATGGGGGAAAATATCACACAGTGTAGCTTTAAACTTTAGGGATGTGCTGTGATATTAATCTAATTTTATTTTCGATTTCGGCTTCCAAGAATTATAAAAAGATGATATGAGGTAACTAGCCGTGTTCCGTCGAGCGTGACATCCTTCCCTTCACAGGCTTGCGCTGTCATTTCTCCCTAAACCTAAACTTAACGTAAGAATCAGTGATTGTTGTAAACTGCAGTCTCTACTGTTGCTAATTTGCTTGATGTGTTTGATAATAAAGAGCTATTAAATCCACAATAATCTGCGCAAGACACGCCGTTTCCAACTTCAAGGCGGCTTATGTGTGTGTGCTGCGAAATCGACCAACTAAGTTGCACTTTATATTTTAGGCTTCGTGTGCCATCAACTAAACCATCAAATAAACAACAAATAGCCTGTGTCAAAATGACCGGATTGGAGAGTAGTTACTTTAAAGTCCCAGCGAACCGGAAGTTGCAACCGACTTTATTTCAGTGATTTGACGTATTTCCGAGAGAAACGGAATACTAAATGAGCAGAACAGAGGGCGTGGTTTGTCCCCCCCCCCCCCCGTGTGACCTGATTGGATATAGAAACGTAGGCGTTTCATTCAGAAATGGAGGCAGATCTGAACGCAAGTTCAATGGGCGTGTTTAATGATGGCATGTCGAAGCCCAAGCCGTCAAACAGACGTCATCAAAAATGGCTTACCAATGTAAAGGGGAGGAGCATTTGCAGATTTTGATTAAAGATTACGAAGCCAAATAATTTTTTGATGCAGACTTGCACGGATGGATTGTTCACCACAAAACTAACAATTTGCGCTTACAAAGTAAATATGGTCAATTTTGATTTCATGAGGACTTTAACAGTTTATATCTTAAATGGGCGTAAATAGTTTGGAGAAATAGGAGAATATGATATTATTAGTTCTGCATTCCGTCTTAAAGGGGCAGCGTCTAATAAACAAATATATAGAAATAAAGAAATAATATTAAGAAAATAAAGACAATATTCACATCTCTTAAATGAATAACTTTAGCTTTTATAAGCATTAATCTATCAATACAGTGAAAACTATGCAGTGTTATTTTACATTTCATTACTTTATCAGATTTCTTTGTAGGCTTGTTCTTTCTAAGTAATATTAATGTTAGCACACGGGTCCATTTACAAATAGATTTTATATTTTTGTTCAAACATTGCTGTTTCTTTTGCTATAGATATTTTACTTTTCAGATTATAAAGCCATGTTAATTATGTTCTTAATTATGTTTTTTTTTTCATAAAAAAAAATATATACAGTATAATAAAAAGAACCAATAAGAATACCGTTAAAGTACCGGATCGATAAGCAGTATATCGGTAAGAGTAGTAATACCGTTAAAACCTTAAAGGTCCCGTTCTTCGTGTTTTTTTGAAGCTTTGATTGTGTTTACAGTGTGCAATATAACATGTGTTCATGTTTCGCGTGTAAAAAAACACAGTATTTTTCACACAATGTACTCATCTGTACACCGCTGTTTTCACTGTCCTAAAAACGGCTGATGAGTTCCTTGTTCTATGAAGTCCCTCCTTCAGAAATACGTAACGAGTTCTGATTGTGCCAGCGGTTCCCGTGTTGTGATTCGACAGCAGCTTAGCGCACGTGGAAAGGTCACGTCTCTTAACGGGAGATGTATGCGCTCAATGATCTCTACAGCGTCCCTGGGAAAGCCAAACAAAGGTGATTTGACTCCGGGATGAAAATAACAGCGTCTCGACGACATGGCGACAAACACACTCAAACGCAACACTTCCTTTTCTCCACGCGACACGTCCTCTTCTCCACGTGGGACAGCAACAAGACCACGCCCCCTTTTTTCGCGTATTCTTGTGGGTGGAGGTTAGTCTGTTCTACTGTTCTACTGACGTCATTAATGAAGGAAGTACCAGGATGTAGTCCAAGCCGGCCGTTCGCTGTAGGCTTTGAAAGGGAACTTCTGTTAAATAAAATATCTCGCTTGGCATTGAACTTTGAGCTTTATAATTTTACAGGTATTATTTATGCTCTAACAGCAACATTACACACTAACTAAAGTTTGAACAGTGGGATCACGAAGAACGGGACCTTTAACGATACCCATCCCTATTAGTAATACAATTTTCTGGTTGTGTCCCTAAAATGTTCAGTTGGGGGCCACTGTGCTCCTAGTGAAAAAAGTTAGTCTGGAGCCCTGCACGGATGACGTGTGATGTCATACGTACAGAATGCAATGATTGGATGAACATTTTATGGTCCTACGCCTTCCACAGACAATATTAATACAAATAAATTTAGACCACTTAAAGGGATAGTTCACCCCAAAATGAAAATTAGCCCGTGATTTACTCACCCTCAAGCCATCCTAGGTGTATATGACATTCTTCTTTCAGACGAACACAATCTGAGTTATATTAAAAATGTCCTGACTCTTCCAAGCTTCATAATGGCAGTGAATGGCAGCCCAAAATTTGAGGCCCAAAAAAGTGCATCCATCCATTAAAAAAGTGCTCCACACGGCTCCAGGGGGTTAATAAAGACATTCTGAAGCTAATCGATTGGTTTGTGTTAGAAAAAGAAAGTCAATTATCTAGCTTCTGGTGGACCGCCTTCTGTATTCAACTTACGAAGAAAGCGTAACTTAGCGTGACGTTGACATCAGACGTTTTGAACTGTGAGAGGCGCTACACTTTCTGCTTAAGGTGAATACAGAAGGAAGTCCGCCAGAAGCTAGATATTTTACGCTATACATTTTTAAATATGGATATTTTTCTTACAAAGCCCTATCAGTTCGCTTCAGAAGGCCTTTATTAAAGCTACACTGTGTAACTTTTTTAGTTTATTCTTAGCTAAAAACACTTAGTTCTTTCAAAAATATATGTGCTCATTAATGTATATTTACTTCTTTCAAGTAATAAAGTATTCTCGTAAGTTTATAATATGCCATTGAAAATACATACGGGTAAGGGGTTCGAATGGGGGTCGCCATGTTGCCCCTCCATCTTGAAAGTACATTAGCCAAAGAGGGACATACCTGTAAATTCAAGCTTCGCCTTTCGCGTTTTAACACTCTGTAACGAGTAGGAAAATAGTGTGGCCCCTTTAAGAGCGTTCGCCCCGGTTGGAGCGCCTGCGTTCTGTGTGTGTGTGTGTGTGTGTGTGTGTGTGTGTGTGTGTGTACTGCGCCTCGAGCTCCCATGTGTGCGGATTATTTTCTGTCTTCTGTTGCTAACATTCATTTATTGTTGTTTTGTTGGGTAATGCTGTGGACGGAAGTGGAGTTTGTGCCGGACTCTTGTGGGGGTTCCGCGGGGAATAAAGTGCGGGCTGTTTGATGTCAATCGCCTCCGTGTTTGCATCGACTCCAGTTGCGTTGAGTGAGCTATCCGTATTTTTCACCCGGACACACGCGTTACAACTCGATGGCGAATGTGAAGAGGGGGATTGCTGGATCGAACTGGAAGCCATGTTAATCTTGGACTAAATCGGCCACCGTAGGAGTTAAAACGGAATTGGGAGGAACAGAAACTAATATTTACTGGATGGTCATATACCCTTTCACCGCTAGATGGGGGAAAATATCACACAGTGTAGCTTTAACCCCCCAGAGCCGTGTGGAGCAGTTATGTGATGAATAGATTCACTTTTATAGACTTCAAAACAGAAACTGCCATTCACTACCATTATAAAGCTTGGAAGAGCCAGGACATTTTTTTTAATGATGTCATATACACATAGGATGGCTTGAGGGTGAGTAAATTTGGGTGAACTATCCCTTTAACTTAGTGATTGCTATCAGGATGTGAAGAGACTTTCAACCAGCATAACAAAACATGTGTCTGGAACAAATCACCAACCCTGCCTTTAATACAGTTCTTCACAGGCTTCATTTTGATTCCTGGGTGAAATATGAAATATTTCATTATGGGATTCACCCTAAAAGTAATTTTATTTAGTCTATTTGACATGTAATTAAAGCAATTCCCAAAGTGTCAACAGCTTTCATATTAAAATAAATGAAACTCACAATGTTTGTTAATTGTATTTGTATGATACAATGTCCACCGAGGCAGTCGTTAAAGCAGCACTAGGTAGGTTTTGCTCTCGGGGTCCCCCTACAGTTGGGAAACAGTATTGTCCTGTCGTAAACTCTGTCATCCTGCATCAGGGGATGCATCGCACGTGCATTTGTTGACATGACAGCTATGATAGCCCTGAACACTGCAGGAGGAGTTCACATGCAGGTGTTCTGCTTGCGTCCGTGTGAAATGTCTTCATCCCAGGTACAGTGGCATATGTTTCAGCATGTCATATGAATATCATTTCATCGGGGTTTTTTTCTTTTCTCAAACGCTAAATGATCGCGATGCTCACGTTTACAAGCCAGCGTCATTATAGTAGTCTAGTCTATTGGTTACCGTTTTACAGAATCTATATGATACTTCAATTCAATGTTTGCTCAACCATATATCGTCTATATAATATCAAGCTACCATAGAGGAATCTTCAAATTTGAAAAATCGATTTTAATTATAGCTTGAGGCAAGACAAATAAACAAATATAATACTTGAATACGATCACTTTCTCGTTTCCTCTTTTTGCATTCCTCCGACAAAACCTTTGCTTTCTTCTTTTTCTGTGCTGCCTCGGCCATGACTATAACATCCGGCAAACAAAGGATAGTTGGGCTCGCACGTCTGAATTTAAAGGTCCCGTTCTTCGTGTGTTTTTGAAGCTTTGATTGTGTTTACAGTGTGCAATATAACATGTGTTCATGTTTCGCGTGTAAAAAACACTGTATTTTTCACACAATTTACTCATCTGTACACCGCTGTTTTCACTGTCCTAAAAACGGCTGATGAGTTCCTTTATTCTATGAAGTCCCTCCTTCAGAAATACGTAACGAGTTCTGATTGTGCCAGCGGTTCCTGTGTTGTGATTCGACAGCAGCGCACGTGGAAAGGTCACGCCTCTTAACGGGAGATGTATGCGCTCAATGATCTCTACAGCGTCCCTGGGAAAGCCAAACAAAGGTGATTTGACTCCGGGATGAAAATAACAGCGTCTCGACGACATGGCGACAAACACACTCAAACGCAACACTTCCTTTTCTCCACGCGACACGTCCTCTTCTCCACGTGGGACAGCAACAAGACCACGCCCCCTGTTTTCGCGTATTCTTGTGGGCGGAGGTTAGTCTGTTCTACTGTTCTACTGACGTCATTTATGAAGGAAGTACCAGGATGTAGTCCAAGCCGGCCGTTCGCTGTAGGCTTTGAAAGGGAACTTCTGTTAAATAAAATATCTCGCTTGGCATTGAACTTTGAGCTTTATAATTTTACAGGTATTATTTATGCTCTAACAGCAACATTACACACTAACTAAAGTTTGAACAATGGGATCACGAAGAACGGGACCTTTAAGGAAGTGGGGGTGATGGTGGAAGTGACGTATATGCCGTAAAGCAGTGAAATTTTGTAGTTCTTTTTTTTCTCGGGTTACTACCCGAAACCCGAATTTTAAAAGTACGATTAAAAACGATACAGACCCCGTCAGGCTATGGCAGACGTGCCATTCAACCTATTGTAAGTCAATGTATCATCACAAGAGTCTTGAAAATATATTATGAAGGTTGAAAAGTTACCTAGTGCTGCTTTAAAATGTCCCACTAAAACTTCAGCCATTTGAGGACAATTTTTCCCTTGCAGGAGCACCCAGACTATGACCCTGCAGTGTGTCATGCATTTGTGCGGGACATTTGTGACACAACGTCCCCATTTCCCTTCCCCCCTGAGAGTTTGGACATTATTCTGGTGGTCTTTGTGCTCTCTGCCATCCACCCAGCACGGTAATAAAGGTCAAATACACACACACACACACACACACACACGTCTGGTTTACTATCTTTGTGGGGACTCTCTATTGACGTAATGGTTTTAATACTGTACAAACTGTATATTCTCTCCCCTTACACTTATCCTAAATCTACCCATTACACAAAACTACAGGCATTTTTACATTTTCAAAACATTTAATATGTATTTAATATCTTTAAAATATTTAATATACTTTAAATATCATGAGAAGAAGCATGTTTTTATTTCACCATTGCGTCTTTTTAATATTTAGCGTTAATAACCAAACTTATTATCCAGTCTGTAGATTTATGTGGAACATGATCGACTTTATTTCTTGGATTTATTTATGTGTTGTAGCTTCAGAAGTTATCTAAGTCATCTTCAAACATAAACATGAGCTTGAGCAATGTTATGGAAAATGGAGTGTTTGACATTGTCAGTTTACATATTTTACCACAGCTCTGGAGAATGCATGAAGCTCGCAGAACCATAGACTAGCATCTTTTCTCTTTTGTTTGCATTAGCAAAGTGTCGCTAGCCTCTCTTTGTACTCAGAGATGTTGAACTAATGTTTCCACTTGTTCCTCATCAGATTCACAGATAAATTACAGATACATTCCCTCAAAAATATAGTCTACAATATTGAGTCTGGAGGCCTTTTTGAGTTATTTATACAGTGCACTTATTACAGCTTCAATCCCTCTAGACTGAGCTGAAGTGCATGTCTTCATCAAGGTTACATGGTGATATAGCTTATGGGTAAACCTTTACAGGATTTGAATCTACTGATAGAAACTCCGATCTTTAGCCTTTCATCAGAACAGTCATTTCAGGGAACGTAGCTGAACACAGTGCACATAATTGCCAGGGAATCCCTGTTTTTGCATGAGCATTTGCATAATAATCTTGTCTGGCTATCACCAGACCAAGCTCAATCTTTTGAGATTGAACATTGGTCTGGGGAGTCTGCTCTGTATTTTCTACTGCACAAGAGGCGTGATCAACGGGCATAGTTCAAATGACTCTGTACAAAATTGGATAGTCCTTCAACCAATCAGACCACAAGAGGTGTGATCAACAGGCATCGATCCATCACTTCTCTATCCGTCATTGTGTTAAAGGGTTACTTCAGCGATTAGCATTAGGCTTTGTATCAGTAGAAACCCGATAGTATATTAGAATTATGGTACTTTCCCCCCTCATATCCCCCTGAGATGAGAGAATTATGCATTTTATTTCTGGAAAAAATCCTCTGATGACACAAATATCGTCAGTAGGAGCTAGTTCTGCATGTTTTCAACCCGCTCATAGGGTGGGATCTCACTCATAGAATGTTAATGCGCACGGCCGCTCGGCTCGTGCATTCAACATAACGGAGCTGTGCGGAGCAAAGTGAGTGTTTCAACTTTTCAATGAATTCCTATGAAAGTTAAAGGATTAGTTCACTTTTAAATAAACTTTTGCTGATAATTTACTCACCCCCATGTCATCCAAGATGTCCATGTCTTTCTTTCTGCAGTCAAAAAGAAATTAAGGTTTTTGATGAAAATATTCCAGGATATTTCTCCATATAATGGACTTCAGTGGGCTCCAAACGATTCAAGGTCCAAATGACAGTTTCAGTGCAGCTTCAAAGGGCTTTAAACGATACCAGACGATGAATGCGGGTCTTATGTAGCGAAACGATCAGTTTCTACGAGAAACCGAGCAGTATTTATGCTATTAATCAGTCGAACGTGATCATCTCTGAGCTCAGCCATTACTTCCGCTAAGTGAGGTCAAAATACGAGCGTGGTCATAGATGTATACATAGATGCCTCATTAGCGCCTGCACAGATCAGTAGAAAGAAGCATCTACGATCGATATATCTATGACCACGTATTTTGACCTCACTTAGCGGAAGTTATGGCCTTAATTTCTTTTCGACTGCAGAAAGAAAGACATGGACGACATGGGGGTGAGTAAATTATCAGCAAAAGTTCATTTAAAAGTGAACTAATCCTTTAAGCTTCCATAGGCATGATCTGCAAACGCGCAAGACTGGACACACGTCATGAATGATGCCACGCTTACCTCAGCTCTGCTCAGCTCTTCACTCGTGATGAATGAAATCTGACTCCTGCTGCGTCTGTGTCGTGACTTTCGTTCAGCTCACTCACACTTTATTGAAAAGACACGTTAGGTTTTTAATTGTAGTGTCTGTTCTCTAACTGAACTAAATTATTTTATTACTATGAATATCAAAACGAGGGTGGGACGGTGCCACGGGGGCAAGTGATAACCAGTAGCCGTGGCTTTGGGAGTGGCCTCGTTGGGCAGTGAAGCAAGTGCATTCTGGGAGTTGTTTTCTTTCATTCACATGAGACCAAAATATATTTTCTGGCCTTTCTCAGTCTAGAAGGCACCAAATTCAAAAATAATTTCAAATGTCTACTACATAAATGACCCAATTTAAATACACATTCATCTTCCCAGCACTGAAGTACCCCTTTTAACCCGCCAATAGCACGCCAGGTGGATAAGCCAGTCTGTGATTGGTTCCCGCAAAAGTGTAACAGAAGCAGTAGAAATGAATGTACAGGTTTCCAGCCTGAGCTGCAGGGCCAAATCACATTGCCGGCAGATCAGGCTGGGTTTACCCAGTCTAATAAAAATCATCAATTGAATTAGTTCAATTAAATTAAATATAATAAAATACAAAACTATTTTTAGCTAGTTGCCAAGGCAACCTTTTAAATTAACTTGATGCAGATGAACAAAAATAACTAAAACTGAAATGCCAATTTAAACAGATATATTTTTAAAAACTAATAAAAGTAACAAAAACACAACAAAATTACTAAAACTTTATTTAAAATTAAAATGAAGACAAATAAAATAAAAACTAATTCAAAATATTAATAGAAGCTATAATAGCTTCCCATTGATACTAATACATGTGTTGGTGAGCTGGTACATTCATTTTTATAGCAAATTATAATTACACCTTAAATCTGTTTTTAGGTACTAAATCTGTTGAATTGTCTTTGGTTGAGTTGGTTTGATTGTTAACCCAAAAATGTTAATCATCTGTCATTTGTTTACCCTCATGTCGTTCCAAACTCATTATTTAGCAGAACTTCTTTTTTTTCCACATACAACAGCAATTCATGCTGTCAAGATTCAAAAAGGACAAACATGTCTCTATAGAAATTATATGAAGAAATTGGCATTATATTCAAACATGTGGAAGCTTAATAACATCTCTGTTAATCATGCACCGATGATGTGAGGACCCTATTGGAATTGTTCTGTCTATTATTCTTCTTCTTCTCCGAAATGAATCACATTTTTGAGGGACTAAACATGCTCGACAACTCATGAAACTTTGCTCACGCATCAGAAGTGGCGAAAATTTACGTCTGACATGGGTCTCAGAATTAGACGTGGCAAAATGGCTCGATTGTGCCACCTACAAAATCTACGTACAAGTATGAAATTCGGTAGACGCATGCAACAGCCCAATACCTACACAAAAGTCAGAGGGAGCAAAATCGGAAACCCAACCGGAAGTGAGATATTTGGAATTTTCTGTGCAATTTTTTGGCAGTTTTTGCCATTTCCAGACATTGTACTTTAACAAATTCCTCCTAGAGATTAGAGATTAAATCATATCAACATCATATTTGCACAGTCTAATCCAAAGGCCTCGTGAAAGTTAAATTGTGAAGATCTTAAAGGAACACAGCGACTTTTTGGGACTTTAGCTTATTCACCGTATCCCCCAGAGTTAGATTAGTCCATACATACCATTCTCATCTCTGTGCGTGCCATAACTCTGTCTGACCTGACGCACCCACCGCTAGCCTAGCTTAGCACAAAGACTGGAGGTAAACGGCTCCAGCTAGCCTACTGCTCAATAAGTGACAAAATAACGCCAACATTTTCCTATTTACATGTTGTGATGTGTATAGTTACATCGTGTACTAAGACCGACGGAAAATTAAAAGTTGCGATTTTCTAGACCGATATGACTAGGAACTATACTCTCATAGGAACTTTCCTGCTGTACCATGGGTGCAGCGGCACAATGATACTACGCAGCGCTTGAAAATAGTCCCCAGCACGCTCAAGCAGGTTGTCACGTTGGTTATGTTGATGGAAGTTAGCCTATTTTCAGGCGCTGCATAATATCATTGGTACGGCAGCAAAGCTCCTTGATCATTACACAGGAATGAGAGTATAGTTCCTATCCATATTTGTCTTGCCAAATCGCAACTTTTCATTTTCCGTCAGTCTTAGTACATGATGTAACTATACACATCACAACATGTAAATAGAAAGATGTTGGCGTTATTTAGTCACTTATTGAGCAGTAGGCTAGCTGGAGCCGTTTACCTCCAGTCTTTGTGCTAAGCTAGGCTAGCTGGAGCCGTTTACCTCCAGTCTTTGTGCTAAGCTAGGCTAGCGGTGGGTGCGTCAGGTCAGACAGAGTTATGGCACGCACGGAGATGAGAATGGTATGTTTGGACTAATCTAACTCTGGGGGATACAGTGAATAAGCTAAAGTCCCAAAAAGTCGGCCTATTCCTTTAAGTTTTCCCTGAAGGGCGTGTCCGTGGCGGCCTAACAAAATTCAATGTTTCGCCATGAAACAGGAGGTTGTTGTAACTCAAGCATACAATGTCCAATCTGCCCCAAACTTCAAATGTTTGATAAGTGCCCTGGCATGAAGACATCTACACACCAAAATTTAGTTATAGTCATAGCGCCACCAGCTGGTAGCAGGAAGTGTGGAAAATACAAATGACTGATATAGTCCTCCTATTTTTATACACTTAAATGCAAATTGTCCACCGTGCTCTGTTTTCCTAAAGCCACCGGGTGGTGTTGGCAGGGCCGTTTTTAGGCATAGGCAAACTAGGCGGTCGCCTAGGGCGCCATCAGTAGGGGGTGCCAATAAGCGCATATCTGGCACTGATGTTTGTGTGTAAAGGGTGTCACGGCCACCCTTAAAATGTTATTGCCGCCCTCACTAGTTCCCCCACACTATTGGATCAGAGAACTGTCAATCTGACGATTCCTATATGCCATCAGATCAGAGTTTGCGTTTGGAGCGCTCAACAACACAATTAGATCAATGAACTCGTCAATGCTTTGACAAGGTAACACTTTTTTTAACCATAAAATAAAGCTAAATTCAAGGCCAATTAAAATAACAGGTTCAAATCTGTATTTTGTTAGGGCAGTATTTGTGGCAGTCTAGAAATCCCGCTGTGATTGGGCAGATAGCATTGCTCGTGTGTGTATGTTAGAGGCAAAATATAACTGCACACTTACTTCAGTATTTCATGATTATCAGTTATATTTTGACTCTATAAAGCTTTCTTCTCTTATTGCTCCTCCAAAAGGTTTTTGCGCCAATGCATTGTTAAAAGAATCAGTGTGTTTTGTAATTGTCCCATATAAAACTTTAGCGGCCAATTTAAAAATGGAATAATAAAATGTGCAAATTCACAACATGAATACATCCTTTATTAAATCACGTTGGCGATTTTAACGTATCTTTACGGATGGTGTTGAATGCTGAATCGATTCATTCAGTTCTAATAGCGCTTAATGCAAGCAGTGTCGTACACACAGAGGGCAAAGTGTTGCGTTATTTAAAGGGGACGTTCACGCATCAATGAGTAACAAAAACCACACTGAATCAGTATTTAATCTTATTACTTTCATGTGAAATGTACTAATAACACATAATAATTATGTAGTTATGTCTGAGAACAATTTCTTAGCAACTGGGACTGCACAAATATAGGCTATATATTATAGGCCTAGGGCTATACAGGCTATTAATTTGAATCCTTATTAACAAATATAATTTGGTATGTATGTATTTGTTAATTAATACCAGTAATACCAATGTTGCTTTTTAAAATTTGACTGGGTGCACCAATAAGGATTTCGCCCAGGGCGTCAGAATGGCTAGAAACGGCCCTGGGTGTTGGCACGGGTGCGAGGGCCCTTTCATCGCTGCTTGCAGCTTTAATTAAATATGAATCTTCTTAAACACCTCTAACCCTTCTGGTTTCCTTCAGCAGAGCTCAAGGTGTGGTGAAGAGTTTGGCTGGACAGCTGAAGCAGGGAGGAGTCGTGCTGTTCAGAGACTATGGCAGATATGATCTGTCACAACTAAGATTTAAAAAAGGTGATTGTCTCTGTCATTAAACACTGGCTCAGTCTTTTTATTACCTAATATATATATCATGTGTTAGCTGTGAATGTTCAAAACAGATATAGAGACCCTTTGTATTCTATTTTTAAATGCATTTTAAACCAGTTTCATTGTATGGAGGTGTGCACATACACACGCACTTGTATATACACACACTTTTCCTCTCATGCTCAGTCACATTAACATTATGACTTGCCTCGTGTCCCCTTTTATCTACACTAAATGAATTAGCATTAATTAATATTATTACAAAATCCATTATTACAGTGATTCAATTTTAATTGACATCCAAATCGTCCATACGATATACAACACTGTCAATAGACAACACTTTGTTTTCTTTCCTTAACCCCTTAACTCTCACCCCCCTTTTTGAGAATAGCCATGAAAATACCCTGGGCTGTAATTCAAGAATGCTTTGGAATATAGACCTACGTTTGGTCTTGTTCAGCAGATTATTGGTGAAGTGAAAGCAATTCAAAATATGAAAGTATGAAAAAGTTATGGAAGTTTAAATTTACTGTAAATGAAAAATACTGAACTAAATATTTTTTATTTTATATAAAATATATTTTACAAAAAATTTACTATTAAATCAAAGCCATATGTCTAACCAAGTTGTGTTCCAAATTTGAAGTTGAGATCACAAAAATGTAACTTCCCATGAGATTTTGTTTAAGCGCTGTACCAAAAATAGCCACCGGGTGTCATTTTTGATGCATTTTCTTGTAAATTTCCATCACAAAACAGTCCCCAAATATGGACCCTTGAGACTCAGAGCTTTCCGATGATATGCGTTTTGTCAAGATTAGAAAAGATTTTGATTATAAAGTAGTTCAAATAATTGTTGAAATGTAGTGGAGCGGCTAAGTGATATAATCGTTCAGTTTATGATACAAGCGTGAAAATTGGCATGAGCAGTCTCCATGGGTCACTTGACAAGAAAATTGTCCGAGCCACTTGAAATTTCAAGATGGCGGCCATTTTTCAAGATGGCCGACACCTTAGGGGAGCAGTTGTGATATAGTGGTTTATTTGGTGATACAAGCATGAAAATTGGCATGAGCAGTCTCTGATGGTCACTAGACAATAAGCCACCCACAGCTACTTGAAATTTCAAGATGGCAGCCATTTTACAATTAGCTGACATTGAACCCCACTCTGAGTTTAACAGCAGTGATATATCACCAGTGTGCCCTGGTAGTGCAGATATTCACTCTTGTCTAATCTATCAATAATCAACAAATCAACACAACTGTATTTTGATGCGTTAAAAGTTGTTCTTTAGAATAATCTAAAACATATAAAATAAAATGACACCAAATCGTCCTTAATGAAAAAAAAAACAATATATTTCTATCGGAAAATTGATCTTTTGAGGATCCAGGGGTCAGCCATCTTGAAAATAGAAATTTCAAGTGGCTAAGAGTGTTTTCTTGTCAAGCAATCCTTAGAGACAGCTCAAGGCAATTTTCATGCTTGTATCACCAACTAAATGATTTCTTAAGCCTAATTGCTCCATTAAGGTGGTGGCTAGCTTGAAAAATGGCCGCCATCTTGAAATTTCAAGTAGCTGTTGGGTGGCTTATAGTCTAATGACCATCAGAGACTGCTCATGCCAATTTTATGCTTGTATCACCAAATAAACCACTATATCACAACTGCTCCACTAAGGTGTCGGCCATCTTGAAAAATGACCTCCATCTTGAAATTTCAAGTGGCTCGGACAATTTTCTTGTCAAGTGACCCATGGAGACTGCTCATGCCAATTTTCACGCTTGTATCATAAACTGAACGATTCTGCCAAACATAAGCACTTAGCCGCTCCACTAATATGAAACATGACACCGCCCACTAGGGGGAGGAGCCCGCTAGAAGAATTTAGAGTACCGTTTCCATGGTAGCGCAACGTCAGATTTCAAAACGGTTTTCACAGGATGAATTTTGAGTAAGCTTTCAAATGATACCTAATTTATGATAATTACTAAAATATATGATACAAAACAAAAGAGCGCCAGGCGTCCCGCCAGGGGTTAAAAAAATAACTGAATGTGTTTAAGCCTCTAATTATGAATTATTAATTTTTTTTAAATTATTTTAACATTCATCCTCAACACCTGTACCTGTAAAAAAAAATCCTTCCCTCGTGGGTCAAAATGACCCAAAGCTTTTTTATGTTTTATTTTATTTACCTCTAAATGACTAGATTTTATCAATAATTAAATGTAATACTATAATTTTAGCACATTCCTAAAATCTTAAACTCTCCATTACATGCAAAAACTTGTTAAAACAGCTCAAAAAGTCTCACACAGAACTGCCTTAATTCTACGTGGCATTGATTCAACAAGGTGCTGAAAGCATTCTTTAGAAATGTTGGCCCATATTGATAGGATAGCATCTTGCAGATGATGGAGATTTGTGGGATGCACATCCAGGGCACGAAGCTCCCGTTCCACGACATCCCAAAGATGCTCTATTGGGTTGAGATTAGATTAGATTAGATTAGATTCAACTTTATTGTCATTAGACAAGTACAAGTACAAGGCAACGAAATGCAGTTAAGGTCTAACCAGAAGTGCAATAGCAGCAAGTGCAGGATATACAGTGGTTGCATAAGTGCAGGACATGGATATGTACTGAATATATATAAATATGTATAAATAGAGAGACGGTTATTACTATAAACAGAACTGAATTTACAGGTGAATATGTACAGTGAATAAATATACAGATGGCTATTACTATAAACAGAATTTACAGGTGAATATGTACTATGAATATAATATACAGATGGCTATTACTATAAACATGGCTATTACTATGCTTTCCTGTAGCTCAAGCAGTAGAGCATGGCGCTAGCAACGCCAAGGTCATGGGTTCGAATCCCAGGGAAAGCAAGAATTGACAAAATGTTAAATGTGTACCTTGAATGCAATGTAAGTCGCTTTGGATAAAAGCGTCTGCCAAATGTGTAAATGTAAAC
Organism: Romanogobio albipinnatus; assembly: GCA_023566225.1. Classification (NCBI taxonomy): domain Eukaryota; kingdom Metazoa; phylum Chordata; class Actinopteri; order Cypriniformes; family Gobionidae; genus Romanogobio; species Romanogobio albipinnatus. The sequence goes on from CM042243.1 coordinate 56,402,692, forward strand.
AGAATTTACAGGTGAATATGTACAGTGAATAAATATACAGATGGCTATTACTATAAACAGAATTTTACAGATAGAGGTATGCAATAATATGTTAGGCTAAGATGAGGAATATAGCAGTGGATTAAGGTAGTGCAATAAATTATGGACAGAGATATCCGAAAAAAAGTGTAAAAGTGCAGTGGAAAGTGGTTGCATATTACAGTTAGAAGTACGGTGCAAAATGCAAATGTAAACATTGGTACTATAAATACAGTCGGCAGTGCAAATGAGCATAATCCAGTTAAGATATGGCAGTGCAGAATGCATAAGTAAACAGTTGTTACTGTAATAAACAGTTGGTAGTGCAAATAACAAAGTGAAGGCAGATGTGAGGTAGGAGAGTTAGCAGTTTATGAGGGAAGTGGATCAACGGGGGTTTGAGTTCAGTTAAGAGACAGCTCTGGGGAAAAAACTGTTCTTTAGTCTGCTGGTCCTGGTCCGGAGGATCCTGAGACGCCTGCCGGAGGGCAGGAGAGAAAACAGTCTGTGGGCTGGGTGAGAGGAGTCCTTGAGGATGCTGTGAGCTCGGTGCAGACAGCGTTTCCTCTGGATGTGCTCGATGGCAGGTAGTGGAGTCCCTGTGATGCGCTGGGCAGTTTTCACCACCCGCTGCAGTGCCTTGCGCTCCGCAACAGAGCAGCTCCCATACCATACTGCCACACAGTTGGTCAGGATGCTTTCTATTGCGCAGCGGTAGAAGTTCACCAGGATAGCCGAGGAGAGCTGATTCTTCCTCAGTGTCCTCAGGAAGAAGAGGCGCTGGTGAGCCTTCTTGACCAGACTGGAGGTGTTGGTCGTCCACGACATGTCCGCCGAGATGTGGATCCCCAGGAACTTGAAGCTGGAGACACGCTCAACAGCCATTCCATTGATGTGGATGGTGTCGTGTGTGCCTCTTGACTCTTTCCTGAAGTCCACGATGAGCTCCTTCGTTTTGGTGGTGTTGAGGAGCAGGTTATTATCAGTGCACCATGTGGCCAGGTGCTGGATCTCCTCCCTGTAGGCAGTCTCATCGTTGTTGCTGATGAGACCAATCACCGTAGTGTCGTCAGCAAACTTGACGATGGAATTAGATCCATACACAGGCTTGCAGTCGGAGGTGAAGAGGGAGTAGAGAAATGGACTTAGCACACAGCCCTGTGGTACACCAGTGTTGAGTGTGATGGACGTGGAGCAGGTGGATCCTGATCGAACATTCTGTGGTCTGTCAGTTAGGAAGTCCAAAATCCAGTTACACATTGAAGTGTTGATGCCCAGGTCTCCAAGTTTGGCAATTAACTTGGTTGGGATGACAGTGTTGAATGCTGAGCTGAAGTCAACAAACAGCATGCGTGCATAAGTGTTTTTACTGTCCAGATGGGTGAGCACAGAGTGCAGTGCCATGGAAACTGCATCCTCTGTGCTCCTATTGCTGCGGTAGGCAAACTGGTGTGAGTCCAATGTGGATGGTAGAGAGTATTTTAGGTGTTCCAGGACCAGCCGCTCAAAGCACTTCATAACGATGGGTGTGAGTGCTACAGAGCGGTAGTCATTAGGGCACCTCGGGCTAGAGCTTTTCGGCACTGGCACAATGGAAGTGCGTTTAAAGCATGTTGGTACAGCTGCTTGGGCAAGAGACAGGTTGAAAATGTCTGTAAAAACCTGGTCTGTGATCTGGTGACTGTGGGGGCCATTTTAGTACAGTGAACTCATTGTCATGTTCAAGAAACCAATTTGAAATGATTCGAGCTTTGTGACATGGAGCATTATCCTGCTGGAAGTAGCCATCAGAGGATGGGTACATGGTGGACATAAAAGGAATGGACATGGTCAGAAACAATGCTCAGGTAGGCCGTGGCATTTAAACGATGCCCAATTGGCACTAAGGGGCCTAAAGTGTGCCAAGAAAACATCCCCCACACCATTACACCACCACCACCAGCCTGCACAGTGGTAACAAGGCATGATGGATCCATGTTCTCATTCTGTTTACGCCAAATTCTGACTCTACCATCTGAATGTCTCAACAGAAATCGAGACACATCAGACCAGGCAACATTTTTTCAGTCTTCAACTGTCCAATTTTGGTGAGCTCGTGCAAATTGTAGCCTCTTTTTCCTATTTGTAGTGGAGATGAGTGGTACCTGGTGGGGTCTTCTGCTGTTGTAGCCCATCCGCCTCAAGGTTGTGCGTGTTGTGGCTTCACAAATGCTTTGCTGCATACCTCGGTTGTAACGAGTGGTTATTTCAGTCAAAGTTGCTCTTCTATCAGCTTGAATCAGTCGGCCCATTCTCCTCTGACCTCTAGCATCAACAAGGCATTTTGGCCCACAGGACTGCCGCATACTGGATGTTTTTCCCTTTTCACACCATTCTTTGTAAACCCTAGAAATGGTTGTGCGTGAAAATCCCAGTAACTGAGCAGATTGTGAAATACTCAGACCGGCCCGTCTGGCACCAACAACCATGCCACGCTCAAAATTGCTTAAATCACCTTTCTTTCCCATTCTGACATTCAGTTTGGAGTTCAGGAGATTGTCTTGACCAGGACCACACCCCTAAATGCATTGAAGCAACTGCCATGTGATTGGTTGATTAGATAATTGCATTAAAGAGAAATTAAACAGGTGTTCCTAATAATCCTTTAGGTGAGTGTATATACATACATGTATGTGTGTGTATTTATATATGCATAATAATTATACACCGTACACACATATTATGTCACCTTTATTTTTTATTTCACAACACAATTGTATTTATTTTCATAACACGAATTGCTTCAAAGCAGCTTTACAGTGATGATAGAAAATTAATTTTGTATTAGATGAAAAGCTAAAGTAAGTTTTTGATTAATTTCTGTTGTAAAAACTGATTTCAAAATGTGAAAAATTGGGGTATTTATATAAACATACAAATTAAAATCAGCTGAAGACAAGCCATTTATTTTCTTAACACTACATTGTAACTGTAGTCTAGGCCAGAGGTTTTCAAACTGGGTCACAGAGTGGGTCCTGCAAAGTCATCTAGCTGCAGCTAAATTTGCGTTTCAGTGAATGACACAAACATTTCAGTCTAGGGCTGCATGATATGCCAACTAGAGCCTGACCGATATGGGTTTTTGGGGGTGATGTCGATATTAGGGAGTAAAATAAGTCCGCTATTAATATATCGGCTGATATTCTTCGTTTTTATTATAGTACAGTACCAGTCAAAAGTTTGAACACACTTTCCCATGGTGTGTCCAAACTTTTAAATGGTACTGTATGTATAAGTGTGTGCGTATACACATAATACACATACATTGTACAACAGAAAAAACATGCACATGAACAACAGTTCTTTTCAGGTCACTGTATAAATATAGATGAACCATTATTAAAAGTTATTCAGTCAAGAGCAGTGAGTGATTTTTTGTAAACACAAACTTTTATTTTGGATGTGATTAATCGTTTGACAGCCCTTATATAATAATTTTTGCTGAAGTTTTTCTACTGAAGTGTCAGACATTGTAATAATTCAAGTTAGTAAATAAAACCTTGAAGAATATTTATTTGAAAATAATAAAATATGCAGTTGTTCTGCATTGTAAATGTGTTCAAGTCTTACCACTTTGTATCTGATTGATTTTTATTTGAAAAAAATGAAGAAGAAAAAACATTGCCCCTGTTATATGACCCCCCATTCCTAGGTGTGTGTGTGTGTGTGTGTGTGTGTGTGTGTGTGTGTGTGTGTGTGTGTGTGTGTGTGTGTGTGTGTGTGTGTGTGTGTGTGTGTGTGTGTGTGTGTGTGTGTGTGTGTGTGTGTGTGTGTGTGTGTGTGTGTGTGTGTGTGTGTGTGTTCTGGATTGTGCCAGATTTTTTATATTATTTGACAAATGAAAGAAAATAAATCCTCTCATTCCACCAATTCCTAGGGGAGTCAAATTGACCCGAGAGGGAAGGATTTGTTACTATTATTACTACTTTATTATTTTCTAACTTTTTTGTGTGTGTATTGTGTATTCCAAGTTCAAGTGTGACAAAATTCCCAGAGTCGTGTACCACTCTGATGAACACTCAAATAAAAAGTAAAAAAAGAGAATTATTATAACCGAAGGTGCAGAGGCACCTATTGAAATTGTTAGATTTCTTATAATTCTGCCATTGGAGTCTATGGCAGCCCATAGAACCGCTTGCTGGAAAGTTGTGAAATTTGGTACACTGATAGAGGTCAGTACCAATAGTAACCACACCAAATTTGGAGTCTCTGTCTCTTTCCCTCTAGCGCCACCACCTGTCCACACTTCACTCATATTTATGCTAATAACTTTTGAACCATAAGGGCTAGAAACAAATTTATTCCATATTATTCCTGAGCTCATGACGATTTGATCGCACCCTATAACGTCATTTTCCGTCATTAAAAAATTCCTTCCATTATGAATTTTCCAAAAAACCTACTTTTGCGAACTCGTCCTAGACGGTTCGTCCAATTGTCAAATAGTTTTCGATAAACGCGCAAACAAATTTTATGTAGCGGTTGCGAAAATACACGTTAGGCTATAACTCCACAACGCTTTATCTTATTCAAACCAAACTTGGTACATGTCTTCACAAGCATGGCCTGAGGCAACATGCAGCGTTTCGGCGCAGCACCACCTACTGGTCCGGAGATACAAAAACTGCCCATTTTTGCTTATAACTTCTGAACCGTTTGTCCAAAAAAGTTGTCTCCTTAGATTCTTAGATCATGCCGAGTTCGACTGATATCCAATTTTACCATATCGGCCATTTTGGCTGTCGGCCATTTTGAATTGTGTGCTAAAATGCTGTATTATATGAACACATGAACGAAATGTTACGAAACTTGGTATGGATCATCAGCACGATGCCCTGAGAAGTTTCGAAACAGCGCCATCTAGTGGAGGACCCCCCCCCCCCCCCCCCCCCCCCCAAATGCTTATAACTTTGGGTGTGGTTGACTTATTTTCATGGGAGTAACTTTTTTTTTGTCTCCTGAATCCTTGCCGAGTCCAACAATACCAGACTTGCCAGGTTTCGGTGTATGGTTTTTGCAGCGTGGTAATTTAGGTAGTCCGATCCAGACGAAACCAGCGTCAGAAGTTCGAAAAAAAAGGTCCATAGCTATTCTCTAATGTCCAAATGTCAAAATATGGATAGTAAGGGGTAGTAAAATCCAATCAAAGTCAGGTGTCAGTCATTTTTTTTTAACTTTTTCATATAAATGTCTATAACTCCAAAACGAAATGAGATATTTTCACCAAAATGGACACACACATGTATGGGCTCACTCCGAGGACACATAAAACATGGTGGTATTTGCCTCTTGGTGGCGCTATAATAGAACAAAACATGAAATTCCCATTGACTACAATGCATTTTTCAGCCTTTTTGCCTAAAATCATCTTAAATGTGTTTAATTGCTCATTGCTGCAGTTGATCTTACACTCCCAGCCATTTTGGCATGTCTTGTCTTCTTCTTTGCGCTTGGCCCCGATAATGGCAGCTATATCTTCTCATAGATTTAACAAAAACAACATCAAACTTGAATGTGACTGATTCTTGAATAGCCGTGAATGACCACTGATCCACTTTCTACAGGTCAATGTTTGTCTGAAAACTTCTATACGCGACAGGATGGAACCTGTGTGTATTTCTTCACAAAAGGTAACGTAATATTGTTGTGTTCCGTGCCGTTTTTTGGCTTGCAGAAACACCTATTCATGCTGAATCTACTCATGCCCTCCACAGATGAGGTTCATCATTTGTTTTCTAATGCTGGTTTGGAGGAGATTCAGAATTTGGAAGACAGAAGACTGCAGGTAAACAGAGGAAAGAAGGTGGTGATGCACCGAGTGTGGATGCAAAGCAAATACCGGAAGCCTTGTCTGATTCCAGCATCTGTCAAGCAGACTGAGCTCCACACAAATGGAGTCTTATGAAGATTTTAAAGGACATTACCTTTGTGATAGACCTCAGGTATAGTACATGATGGAGGTGACACTACAAAAACGTCAAAAAGCAGTCCTTGTGTTCTTCTGATGTGCCACTTTTGGCCTCAGGTTTCAATAACACGGAGCAGTTGCTGCCTTTGTAATGAATGCATTGTCTTTGCATTATTAGTTATTTGAGTGAATTTACATTACCAGCGTTCTGAGAGTTAACAGCCGCTCTTCTAAAAGTCACCTTATAGAGACCACATTACCAGTGCATGAATTATATGATTTAAGTGCTAAAAAGATATATTGTGTACTGCCATGCCATTTTACTATTTTTACAACAAAGTATGCAATATGCAGTGTTCATTCTCACTGAAGGGCCAGTTCTCTTCCATCTTGATAGTGTCACAAAAGATATTATTTTATTTTGTTCTTTAAACATGTATTTGTATTTGCTCAGGCTTTTATAGAATTGTTTAAGATGTATATTGAATATTATTTGTAATGTTTGCAAACAATGTAATGTAATGCCTAGAAATAAATTCGATTTTTTTCAAATTATTTGAGATTTATTTCACAAATATGCTTCACAGTCATAATAATTATACAATTTATATGATAAATGCCAGTAGGCCTATACATTTATTGTTTTTTTGGATTCAAATATCCAAAAAACACTAAAACAATGTTATATATTTTGTAGGGCTGTCAAAAGATTAATCACGATTAATCACATCCAAAATAAAAGTTTGTGTTTACATAATATATGTGTGTGAACTGTGTATAATTATTATTTATATATAAAAACACACACAAGCATGTATATATTCAAGAAAAATTTATTATATTTATATATAACACCATCACGGACTACAAAGGGAACACAAACTCCACCGTGAACACCGCTGCCTCTCTCCCGGACGAGCTCAACACCTTCTATGCTCGCTTTGAGGGAACTAACACCGCCCTCGCGGAGAGAGAGCTCGCGGCTGAAGATACAGAGGTTGGTACACTCTCCGTATCTGTAGCGGATGTAACCCGATCCTTCCGGCGGGTGAACGTCCGTAAAGCCGCGGGTCCAGACGGCATTCCCGGCCGTGTGATCAGAGCGTGCGCGCACCAACTGGCTGGAGTTTTCACGGACATTTTTAACCTGTCCCTCTCCCTGTCTGTGGTCCCCACATGCTTTAAAACGTCCACCATTGTTCCTGTACCGAAGCAGTCAAAAACCACCTGCTTAAACGACTGGCGTCCTGTTGCTCTGACCCCCATCATCAGTAAATGCTTTGAGAGACTAGTCAGAAACCACATCTGCTCTGTTCTCCCCCCCTCACTGGACCCACTGCAGTTTGCATACCGCACAAACCGCTCCACTGATGATGCCATTTCATCTACAATTCACACTGCTCTCTCCCACCTGGAAAAGAGGAACACATATGTGAGAATGCTGTTTGTAGACTACAGCTCAGCATTCAACACCATTGTGCCCTCCATACTTGACGGGAAACTCCGGGCTCTAGGCTTAAACAGCCTGTTATGCAGCTGGATCCTGGACTTCCTGTCAAACAGATGCCAGGTGGTCAGAATGGGCAGTAACATCTCATCATCACTGACTCTCAACACTGGAGCCCCTCAGGGCTGTGTTCTCAGCCCACTCCTGTACTCTTTGTACACACATGACTGTGTGGCAACCCACAGCTCCAACACCATCATCAAGTTTGCTGACGATACGACGGTGGTAGGTCTTATCACCGACAATGATGAAACGGCCTACAGAGAGGAGGTGCACACTCTGACACGGTGGTGTCAGGAGCACAACCTCTCCCTCAACGTCAGCAAGACCAAGGAGCTGGTGGTCGACTTCAGGAGGAATGAGAGAGAACACCGCCCCATCACCATCGATGGAGCACCGGTGGAGAGAGTCAGCAGCTTCAAGTTCCTCGGTGTCCACATCACAGAGGAACTCTCATGGTCCGTCCACTCTGAGGCCGTTGTGAAGAAGGCTCATCAGCGCCTTTTCTTCCTGCGACGGCTGAGGAGGTTTGGAATGAACCGCCACATCCTCACACGCTTCTACAGCAGCACCATCGAGAGCCTGCTGACTGGCTGCATCACCACCTGGTACGGCAACAGTACCGCCCGCAGCCGCAAAGCCCTGCAAAGGGTAGTGCGCACGGCCAGCTGCATCATCGGAGGTGAGCTTCCCTCCCTCCAGGACATTTACGCCAGGCGGTGTGTGAAGAGAGCTCAGAGGATCATCAGAGACTCTAGCCACCCGAACCATGGGCTGCTCTCACTGCTGCCATCAGGCAGACGGTACCGCAGCATCAGAACACGCACCAGCCGACTTCAGAACAGCTTCTTCCCACAAGCAATCAGACTACTTAACTCCTGATCCATCAGGATCATAACACACACTGGACAGAATATCACTCAGCACAACCCACTGTAGATACACACACACATTATATACACATTTATTTATCATATAGCATCTATTGCACTTTGGATTTCAATTTGCGAATAATATTGTATACTATACATTGTATATTATTATTATTATTATTATTATAGCGTAATGTATAATGTTTAGTGTATGTTTAGTGTATATTGTTTAAAGTATATGTATATTGTAAGTATGTGTATATTGTCTAAAGCTGTGAGAACTACACTCACATTGTGTAAATTATTTATTGTTTATTGTAGAGTTTACTGTGCTGTGAGTAATTGTGTGCGCATCAGATGTGTAATCTGTTGTTGCTTAAATGTTGTACATGTCATGTCATGACTACTATGTTGCTCGGAACTGCACCTAAGAATTTCACCTGCTGTTGCACTTGTGCATATGGTAGAGTGACAATAAAGTGATTTGATTTGATTTGATATAAAATATTTATATATAATATAAATTATATAAATGTATACAGTATATACATGCAAATATTTCTTAAATATATACATGAATATTTATATAAACATAATAATTATACAGAGTACACACAAATATATTATGTAAACACAAACTTTTATTTTGGATGTGATTAATCGTGATTAATCTTTTGACAGCCCTAATATTTTGTTGTACTTACATTATCCCAAATGTTTCCAAGAATGTTTAAATCCACAGAAATAAGCAATTTTAACCAGGACACGGACCGTGTGCGTGCGCCACCTACTAAGGACATCATACCCGTGTTACCCTCGATTTCTGGTTTTATTTTGTAGAACTCATGGAAACACCGAAGTTGCTTTAATATATGATGTGTTTTATTCAACAGGTGAGCAACTGTTTGGATACATTCATGGACCGAAAACTAATGATTGTTATACAGCTCAACACAGTTAGTCTTATTGTTTAAATCTGGTTTTCTTGATTTACCGCGAGTACCATGTTTTACCAGGCCTAATATCCATCTCTCACTGCAGTGTGAACAGTAGCCACTGAACGCACAGAGTAGCATTATAACATAACTTTCAACACACTCAAATGTATCTAATGTGATAAACTCAATATTATCAATATCTCAATATTATTAACTCGTCTTTATCTTTAGGTCATGTTCCAAGAATATTCAAGCTGGCAGTCATAAAACCTCTCATTAAGAAGCCACAATTAGATCATAATAACCTAGCAAATTACAGACCAATTTCAAATCTTCCGTTTATGTCTAAAATACTAGAAAAAGTTGTGTCCGCTCAATTGTGCTCTTTCTTGCAAGAAAATGATATCTATGAAAAATTTCAATCAGGATTCAGGCCGCATCATAGCACAGAAACAGCGCTCGTTAAAATCACAAATGATTTACTTCTAGCTTCTGACCAAGGCTGTATCTCAATACTAGTTCTACTCGATCTTAGTGCTGCGTTCGATACTATAGATCATAAAATACTCATAGATCGACTTCAAAACTGGTGTTCAGGGACAGGCATTAAACTGGTTTAGATCGTACTTATCAGACCGCTACCATTTTGTTTGTCTAAATGGGGGAAAATCCAGGATGATGTCAGTAGACTATGGGGTGCCGCAAGGATCCGTGTTAGGCCCTCTGCTATTCTCAATATATATGCTGCCACTTGGTAATATTATAAGAAAACATGGAATTAATTTCCACTGTCATGCTGATGACACTCAATTATATATTTCATCACGACCGGATGAAAACGCTAAATTATCTAAACTGACAGCGTGTGTTGAAGATATTAAATACTGGATGACGTGTAATTTTCTGCTATTAAATTCAGATAAAACGGAGGTATTACTTATTGGTCCAAAAAACTGCCCACAAAACCTCTCACAATACAATTTTACCTTGGAAGGATGTCCTGTCACTTTATCCACTACAGTAAAAGACCTGGGTGTTATATTAGACCGCAACCTGACATTCGAAAATCATATTTCATATGTTACAAGAACGGCATTTTTCCACCTTAGAAACATTGCTAAGCTACGTAACATGCTATCTATTCCTGATGCAGAAAAGTTAGTTGATGCATTCATGACCTCGAGATTAGATTACTGTAATGCTTTATTAGCTGGTTGTCCTGCATCCTCAATAAACAAACTACAGTTAGTCCAAAACGCAGCAGCTAGAGTTCTTACTAGGTCAAGAAAATATGATCATATAACACCAATTTCATCATCTCTACACTGGTTACCTATTAAGTTCCGTATCAATTACAAAGTATTGCTACTGACCTATAAAGCCCTAAATGGTTTAGCTCCAGTGTATCTAACGGATCTTCTATCGCCCTACAACCCATCGCGCTCTTTAAGGTCACTAAACTCTAGGCTTCTGGTCATTCCTAGGATATCTAAGTCCACTAAAGGAGGGAGGGCTTTTTCACATTTAGCTCCTAAACTCTGGAACAGTCTTCCTGATATTGTCCGAGGTTCAGACTCGCTGTCCCAGTTTAAAACTAGATTAAAGACGCATCTCTTTAGCCAGGCATTCACATTATAATTACCTTTTATACTACAGTTAAATCGGAACAACAGCATTAATATAATATTCTGAACAGCAGCTATGCTAATTATTTCCCATCTGCTTTTCTGTTGTTATCCTGGGACACTAGTCCCGAGGTAAATAGTTCGTCAGCTCCAGTTTGTATCCAGCCTCTCATGGAGACTTCGGATGCCCCAACACCTGTGATGAGACGACTCCACGCCAGTGAAGAGACGACTCAACGCCAGCGTTATGGCCTAAATTAATACACGATTGATTAACTTTTTCGAACATTATTCTTTAACATTGTCTTTCTAACATTTTTACTGTACTTTTCTGAAATGCACTTTCTGTAAAGCTGCTTTGAAAGAATGTGTATTGTGAAAAGCGCTATACAAATAAATTTGAATTGAATTGAATTGAATAAACAGCGCTGCGTTACTCCACATACGCATGAGCGGAAGAAACGGAAGTGTCGTCTGCGGCATAATAAAAGCACCATGAAATCAAGGCGTCATCAAGCTACGCCTTTGTTTTGAATAGGCGACCTCTAGTGGTAAAAAATTACACATTGTGGCTTTAAGAGTGGAAATAAATCTTGTGATGCTACTTCCATCAATTTTTGCTCAAGATCTTGTATTGAAAATGCAAGAGTCCAGCACTCTGTAAAGTCTCCTCCAGCACATCCCAAAGACTTTCAGTGAATTTAAGGTCTGGACAATTCATGTGTGAAAATGATCCTTCATGCTCCCTCCCAACCATTCTTTCACAGTCTGAGCCTGATGAATCTTGACATCGTCATCCTGGAATATGCATGGCCATGATGTGTCTTCCTACATGGTTGTTTAAGAAATGAAAAGCAACACACTCCAACTGGGGTTAGAAGAACTGTTAGCCAAACATAGAACATGCTAAAATCACTGCAATGATGATACAATCATAGAATCTTAAGCATTTGTCTATTTAATAAAAACAGCGACTTTTTTTGGCCGGCCAGTGTATTTACACCATAGACAAAGCAGGTGTGTGTGATGGATATGTTGTATAGACCGATGGGACAGTAATTTCTGGCCCCCAAGTCTCTCCGACCAGCTAATTTCCATGGGATGAGTGTCAAGTATCGCGATAGTATTTCGAGGGAGAGAGAGAGAGAGAGAGAGCAGTTTCATGTCTTCATTTCATCTTTATCCTCTTCAGAAGCTGCAGCGGCAGAAGCAGGCGCTTCTAGACGCACTGCAGAGGGCGATGAAGGTTTGTGTGTCTGTCCCAAGTGTTGACAGCCCCTCCTCCCCCGATGAAAAAAACACCATCATTCACTTAACCTCCTACATTTTGCCTGATGTGTTTTGCGTGGACAGTTGATTAATGCTTTGCTCTATGATTCTCTAAAAGTGGCTGGATGAGTGCGCAAAGTAACAGTGGAAGTTTGGAGGGGACGCCATCTTGGCTCCAGCAGCAGCAGCAGCGGCTCTCGAGCGCGTCCCCGGCGCCGCTTTCACACACACTCGGCGCGCCGCTCGCACCAGCCAAAGAAGGTAAAGTGTGCTTATTTTATTCTCATAAGTCTCCAGTTTAAGATGGTAGAAGGACTTTGGTTGAAGGTTTCGTTGGTGGAGTTAAAATGAGGTTACAATTACTCGACCGACTTGGGTTACGAGTTACAGTCTGAGGTTAGCAGTTGGGCTAGCTTTTTAGCTGGACGGCATTCTAGCTAATTAGCTAGCTCGGCATTGGCTGACAAGCATGTTAGCCCCTTAGCATGCTAGCGTGTTGGTTTCTTGGCTAGTTAGCCGCCTAGCTTGTGCTGTCAAAATGAATCGTATAAAGTGGCCTCTAGATGGCTAACGTGCTAGCATTTTAGCTGGTTAGCATATCAATCTCATACAGTTAAGCTTTAGCATTTCGGCTAATTAGCATCATAAGCTCGTACTGTACTACAGTGCAACTGCTCAGAATGAGGTCCAGCAAGTCGAAATAAGAAATAAAGAAAACGTCAGCTGGTCATTTACTGTTTTAGAACTATGATATTTGGTAATGTGCTATCGCATTTTAAGATAACATTGCGATTTTGACGTTAGATTTGAGGGTTTTAGTGAGACTTGGGGATTCATGATGATAAATGTGTGTGTTTTGTTTTCTACTGTGTGTTTCATTAACTTTTTTTTCTTGTCAAGTCACGTGTTGATTTGTTTTTGGAAGTTTATGTGCATTTAATACTGTCACACCGAGGTGTTATTCACACAGTTTGGGCTTGGTCTTTGCTGTAATGGGTGCAAGTTTGGCATTGTGCCTGTTTTAAGGTGTCGTCCACTTCCACACATATGGCATTTAGGATATTATTGGAGTTGTTGGCCAGTTGTCAACTTGTGTCAGTCCTCATAGCTGACCTTTCATCCTGTCACAGAGCATTACATCCTAACACTAATGTGTGTGTGTCTGTCAACAGACCGGGAAGAGATAATTTTGCTGTACTCTTTCCATGCTGTTGCTTCTGCCTGTGTTGTTTTTCATTGCAAAGAGACTAAAGATAAGCAATATTCCCCCAGGGAGATGTTGATGTGAGAACCTCTCAAGAGCTGTTTAACTGCATTGTGAACAAGCACTGGTGTATTTAAATGATGTGAAATCCCTAACATCACTGATTTCTGTATTATATATGCAGTGTATAGTGAAATAAAGTGATGGCATGAAACCCAAAGTAGGTGTCATGAGTATGCGTGTCAGAAACAGGTGGACACTGTGCCTGTGAAGAGCCGAGAGCTAAAATGACATCCCTGCATTGTAAGGGTTCACCCGGGTGCTTGTGCAGGGGCCTGAGAGCAGGAGACCCGTGCAGAATGTCAAGGAAATGATGCCTCTTCACCAGAGAGTGCAAAAAGGACAAAGAGCAAGAGGCAGTGTTGAGAGTTAGCTCCTGAGTCCTTCACTTTACATGGTTTTTCTATTCGAATCATGGAAATGTAATTTGGGTGATGCTATTAAGCTGCATCTGTTTACTGCAGCTGTATCTCCCAGATGTGTTGCTTTTGAAGTATAAATCGATTATTTAGCACTCTTTGAAACACATCCACGAAGTCTGACTCTGAGGCTGCTCAAAATAGCCTCACCTTCTCCCATCTGCCTCCATTACTGAACTCTAATGATAAACCTCCCCTGCAGTCCTGTTTATGTCCTGGCCTGATAACACCACTGATCTTTGCACTGCCATTTTGTGTCAGTGGGAATGTGCTGGGCATCCATGTTGGCTCTTGGTCCTCCGGAGAGAGAGAGGGATAAGCCTGGTTAAAAGACTGCAGCCAGACTAGGAGAGAGTTTCACACAGCAGTGTCTGCCACAGGGAACCGCTCGCTTCTTAATGTTGTAGTTTCAGTCCTGTTCACAGCATGTCATTACACAATACGTGTTTTACAGGAACCGAATTCACAGCTGATAGTGGTCAGGTTTATTTATAGGGATGCACTGTTACTACTTTTTCCAGAACGAGGCCGATGCTTTCATTTTTTGGTACTTTACCTGTATTTTCACTGTTATATTTAAAGGTGCAGTGTGTAGATTTTAGCGTCATATAGCAGTGAGGTTGTGAATTGCAACCGCGCACTGCAAACCCCTCCCTTTAGAAGCACATCGAGAAGCTACGGTGGCTGATACTGGACAAAGTTGTCGTCGTCGGAGAGCAGAGAGTAGCTAGAGCTCTGTAGAGAAGTTGTCCGTTTTGGGCTACTGGAGAAACATGGCGGGGCAAAATGGTGACTTCACTGTAAGGGGACCCGCGGTATTTGGTTTGGCCTACATTTTGATTTGGTGCACCTAAATAAAAAAGTTAGGCGCACCAGTGCAACCAAGGCAAAAATTTAGTCTGGAGCCCTGATGACCATTAACGATTATTTTGGTAATCTCGCAAACGATCGATTATTCTGACAATTAATAGGATTGGGAATTTTATCGATTCCTAATGTCGATTCCAATAGGGTAAAAACATTTATTATTAGGGTATTATTGCAAAACATTTCATTGCAGCTGAATACCATGAACAAAAATCAACAGCCTAGCAACTTTTGCCTATGGTTTAAAAATACCATGGAAAGAAAAAAAAAGGTTTTCAAATATAAATTTTAAGCACACTATTACCGCTCTATTCATTCACTATGAGAAGCCGATCTGTGCGCACGTGTGTGTGTGTGTGTTTGTCTGCAGCACAGGAAACAGCCTGCGTGTGTGTGCGTGCGTGCGTGTGTGTGTGTGTGTGTGTGTGTCTGCAGCACAGGAAACAGCCTGCGTGTGTGTGCTGCGGTTAAAAATCACAATAAAATGCGCACACAGTGACCGATAAGTGGAATCGAAATGCACGTTTCTTATCGAATCATTGCAGGGTGGCCGCGGGTCCTTAAAAAGGGTCCTTAATTATATTTTGCAATTATCATTTAAATCTAATTTTCATATTAAAGATGTTTTATATTAGAGATATTTTATATAACAGAAGTTCCCTTTCAAAGCCTACAGCGAACGGCCGGCTTGGACTACATCCTGGTACTTCCTTCATAAATGACGTCAGTAGAACAGTAGAACAGACTAACCTCCGCCCACAAGAATACGCGAAAAAGGGGGCGTGGTCTTGTTGCTGTCCCACGTGGAGAAGAGGAAGTGTCGCATGGAGAAAAGGAAGTGTTGCGTTTGAGTGTGTTTGTCGCCATGTCATCGAGACGCTGTTATTTTCATCCCGGAGTCAAATCACCTTTGTTTGGCTTTCCCAGGGACGCTGTAGAGATCATTAAGCGCATACATCTCCCGTTAAGAGGCGTGACCTTTCCACGTGCGCTAAGCTGCTGTCAAATCACAACACGGGAACCGCTGGCACAATCAGAACTCGTTACGTATTTCTGAAGGAGGGACTTCATAGAATAAAGGAACTCATCAGCCGTTTTTAGGACAGTGAAAACAGCGGTGTACAGATGAGTACATTGTGTGAAAAATACTGTGTTTTTTTACACGCGAAACATGAACACATGTTATATTGCACACTGTAAACACAAAGCTTAAAAAAACACGAAGAACGGGACCTTTAAAGCTTTTACTCTTAAACACAAAAGGCACATCCACTTTAATAAAAAAGGAATATTTATTAAACAAGCCAGATCAAGAGCAAAAACGAAATAAAGTGCATAACTGAAAAATAAAGCATAGGCTCAAAACTAATACAAATAGTGCGCGCAGCGCATCGCGTATTAGTCTCCAAATAAAAAAAAACATTGAAATATGTTCATATAGCCTACTCAAAACATATGGGACAACCTAACACAGACAAGTTAGCTTACCGTTTTTAGGTGATATGACATGTTTGTCGTCAAGCTGTGATATGCAAACTGTAGCTTGCAAAATTTGCATTCGCCTTTTTTCCCCCATTTTCTATTTAAAAAAAATGCTTCCACACTGCCGATGTCTTTGTTGACATAGTAGAAGAGGACTGACTAGGAAAACGCTCTCACAATTACATAAATAATGTACAGCAAAGTATAGCCTAACGTTACTTCAATCTGTCTCTCTTCTCCAGTGGGTTGGGCTAATCCAAAAGAAGTGAAAACCAGGGTAGTGTTCTGAAGTTCTGACTCTTACCTGTGAAACAGGGGTGCTCTGAAAACACCCCCATTAGCAATTAGTAGGGATGGGAGAAAAGATCGATGCATCGCGATTCGTTATCCAACGATTCAGAATCGATTCTGTGTTCAATTCAAACGGCCACTTCACCACTGTGTGCGCGCAGAAAAACCCATTGATAGGCAAACGTTCGTATGCTGGTGAATTGGCTTCGTTTAAGATAAAATGGACAAACTGCGACCTGCTCAGGCGCGTCGCACCCGTGGGGACACTTTTCCCGGTGAGAGGGTTCAACACCTGCACGTTTTATGCAGTTTTTCCGCAGTTTTGCACAAACGCCTTACATTTACATTTACATTTATGCATTTGGCAGACGTTTTTATCCAAAGCGACTTACATAGCATTCAAGGTACACATTTTTGTCCGTTCTTGCTTTCCCTAGGAATCGAACCCATGACCTTGGCGTTGCTAGCACCATGCTCTACTGTTTGAGCTACAGGAAAGCCAAAGAATATGCTCCTTTAATGAAGCACATCACATTTTTACATTTACATTTATGCATTTGGCAGACGCTTTTATCCAAAGCGACTTACAGTATTACAGTGCCAATCCCCCTGGAGCAACATGGAGTAAAGTGCCTTGCTCAAGGACACACTGGTGATGACCGCTGGGATCGAACCAGCAACCTTCTGCATATCAGTTCTGTGGTTTAACCCACTAGACCACCATCTCCTTTGGTGGCCTTACAGCAGTCGTTCCTCTGTTTCTCTGGCCGCTCTGTGTCTGCGCTCGCTGCGGCTGCCTCATCATGTCAATAATGTATTTTTATTATTAAATACAAAGTTTTTAATTTCAAAAGCATTTCTAAATTAAGTTCATATTTTCAACAAACGAAATTCTGAGCCAAAATAACGAAGTGTTGCTCAAGTAGGCTATAAGGCGCTTTCCTTGCCATGATTAATAACACACCTATCCCGGTGCCGGGATATACATAAACCTACCAACATCCGTGGCATAATTTTTGGAATGACTTGTCGAATATTGCTGAGCTACTGCACAATGTTTCAAACGAATGGAAAATTCTGAACAAAGACTTTGTTTTGGCGAGTGATTGGTTAAATGTCTCTATGACTGTTGCAGCTCGGCTAGTTCTCTCATGTGAGATGTTATGCGCACACACTGAAAGTTGTTTTTCTTCTGCATTAGCCTATGTTTTAAATATCTTTTTGTGGCTTTAAAGCAAAAAAAAAAAAGTTTACTTTGGTTAAAGACATTTTTTGTTAAAATGTTCTAAAGAAACTAAAAAATTGTCACACTTGGTTGTAAATTTGGTCGAGCCAGAACGTATCGAATAATAATCAACTGGGAGATTACAGCCCTAATTATTTCATTCAAATGAATGTATTTTTTTTAATAGACTGTAGCAATGAACATTGAGTTAGAACCACTAGTAAATCACGTGTTATTTTGTTTAGTTGTCTAGTAATGCTCTTTCTTAAGGCTTGTGGGAGACTCGTGATCTCCATTTAAACCCAAAAATTGTGATTCAATTTATTCAGAATCGTGCCGCTCTACTCTTGTTTAAAAGTGTGACGATCTAAAACTGTGTTAGGAATATTAGGATTGACACACGCATTTCTTTTCACTGTAACATGGTGTTACAAAAATCACAAAGTTTCTCTCACTCAGTGACACTGATTAAATGATCTCTCATTTTTATGAACTATGAAGTAAGCAATACTAACACTGTCTGTGTCTCCTCTCATATAATTTGGTGTCCGAGTGTGTGGGAGTCTCTCCAGAAGAACAGTTATCATTTACACCATTGCAATAAATGTTTTATTGTGGCTGTTTAAGCATAAACTCAATGAACATGCATCATAAAACCCATCTGTACTGTGGGCAACATTAGTCCTTTGACACATTACTTTCAGAGCTGTGTGTAAACTTCAGCTTGATGGTCTGAGCCTCAGGCAGCGCAGCAAACCATTTACTCAATCATCTTATTTGCGATCTACAAAAAAAATATCTTCTAAACTTTTAAGTTAATTCTCTAATCTCCTAGATTAAATTACTCAGGGTGATTGTGAACCAATCAAGTACTCAAATTATTTTTAGTGAAACGGCTCCCATCATGCTTTGCTTGGTACTTAAAGGTCCCATGGCATTGCATTTTTCTATTATTTTATAATGTTTCCTGAGGTGTACTTATATTGTTAGTATGATTTTTACATCATAAAATGTCATAATTTAGAAATAAAAGGCATTTTTTCAATACTGCTGTTTGCCCTGTGGCTGAATGCCCTGCTTCAAGAGGCGTGTCTGCTGTGAGACTTCAGTAAAAACGCCCACTGTTGTGATTGGCTGACATCTTTGCATTTTAAATGCGCGGAGGGGGCGTGGTTTAACGAGGCACGAGTCTGCCGCCAGAGACGGATGGACCTGTGTTCACTTCTCATCAGTTCTCAGCATGTCTCAGTTCAGGGTGAACTGTTGTAGTTACTAGCATATACTTCAGGTTATTAGTTTATTTCTAGTCGGAGGGACTGTCACTCATGTCAGAAAGTTAGTAACTTTAGTAAATGATGGATCAGCGCTGACTCGAGACGCGAACCGTTTAGAACGATTCAGTCCGATTTGGTGAACTGGTTCGGTTCACTAAAAAGAACCGATTCAAAAGAATGATTCGTTCGCGCACCGGACATCATGGAGACGAAGCGATCGCTAACAAAGTTATTTATAGTACCTACTGAGTTATGAGAGCGCTGTCAGTCAACGCGAGTTTATTGTGTTTGTATCTGAGAGTTCTGAATAAACACGAGTCCCAGTCACACCGAGTCCGTCTCATCATTATTACCAACTTTGTAACACATGCAAAGTACCATTACAGCGAGATGAACGAGTTAGTAAGTGTTGAATATAGCATTATTTCTAGATATGTTCCAATCATATGAATAGCATCAGTGACGCGCATTGAGTAACGTTACACAGCACAAACAAAGACACAACAGCTGTAATCGAATGTAATCCAGTTTATTGTGGGGAAAGCTGGCTAGCCTAGCCCAGATATTCTCACGCTTACCCTCCTTCTGCTTAATCTCACGCCGCGTTTGGTGCCTCCGCTGTGGGCCAGATGCAGTACTGGGGGTCGGGGATGTTGGAGGCCGAGCTTCGGCGTGTGCGAAGTTTATCTCTAAAGATGTGACTGCTGATGTTAAACAGAAAAGACTGTATGCACATTTTAGAACCGATAGACGCGACGAGGACGTACAAAAACACTGACTCACAAGATAGAAAACACGAAAACACCGTTCTGTCTGGAGAGAGAGAAGCTGCAGTGTGTGCACGAATAATAAATAATTAGCTACACATAAAAAAAAATCAATGATCACAGATCAGAAGGAACTGAAGAAAGACTTCTGTTTTCATTTGTACATCCAAACACTGAGAAACTGCCTGCGTTCACTCGTTCACAAGTAACGTTAATGAGTGTTTGCATGGGCGTGCCAGATTCTCTGGGCGGAGGAAAGGGAGGTAACCGCTCCTGCTTGGACGTCAAAACAGGAGGCTTCAGGATTGGCTCGTCTGGCCTGTCATTTTCTCAAAGGCAGAGAGAGACAGCCAGAACTCGGGTTTACACCGATCAACATTTCTATCCACTTGGGGACAATATTCAGGCTAGGGGAACTCATATTAATGTTGAAAAACCTCATAAAATGAAAATTTCATGCCATGGGACCTTTAATGATAAAAGTAAAAATGTTGCAATTAAGTGGTATTTTATGCGTTTTTGAGCAAGATGAGAAAAGAGGGAGACTTAATAGTGTTTAGTAGTGTTTAATGTTCAATTATGTTGGGATTATTAGTTGGGATTATTACAATTTCCATTCTACCTTAGTGTACTTGTAGAGAATGGGAACAGTCAGCAATGCATTCTGAGACTTTAGGACACAGACACTACATTAGAGACTGAGTAGTAGTGGAGGTAGATGTTAAAACTTATATTATACAGTTAAAAACACATTTGAATGGTGAGCACTCGCTGTGTTATGAACCACCATAGCCGCTCTCACACCGGTATCTCAAATGAAGCGCACTTTTTCAGTTCACCAGCTGAGAAACAACACGATAGTGAAAGTAAAACTCCAATATGTGGCTTTTATAATTTGTACAGATACGAGTAATAAACTGTAAGAGGTCTAGAAAACAAACAGCATGTGCTTGTCACAATGCAATGCACAAGCATTTCAGATACCCCTTTTCCACCAGAAAGAACCGGGTGCTAGTTCAGAGCCAGTGCCGGTTCAGAGTTGGTTCGCCTGACGAGCCTTCTAAGAACCGGTTTGCCTTTCCACGGGCTAGAGAGCCGCCACAGAGTCAGGTCTTACATCTCATCTTTCTCAGCAACGCTAGCGAGGCAGCGGGAAACACAAACACTGAAACACACCAGGCTTGATCGAGATGCATCAGCGCTGCGCAGACCGATCCGCGCATGATATCAAAACACTGCATGCACGATTCAAAAGCATAAGGAGTCGTATGCTCTCGCTGGACTTTGATGTCATAGGGCGATCGGTCTGCACAGCGCTGATGCATCTCGAACAAGCCTTCCATCAACAATGGCGAAGGTTGCGTTACTATTGGTGCACATGGCTTTGCGATCCTACATCGGCATCAAAACACAGAGAATCCAACATCCAACGTAATTTGTATAGAGGGAGATTACAATCGGGCAGCAGCTATTAGCTCCATTAGCTGCTATTTCAAAAATGGCGGTCACAAGTTTGTGTTGGTCACAGTAACCCAGCCCCTGACGCAAGTGCATATATATGTCGCACGTGCTACAAAAAAATCGGTCTGTGCGTTGAATATATTTACCCCAGTAGCACACGTGCGATACAGTTTAGCATGTGAGACAGAGCTCGTTTGAGTGAAGGGAGAATTTGTTTTGTGCTCGTGATTGACTGAAATTAAACCAAAATCGAGATTTGTCTTTGTGAAATTATGAAAATCGCTTCAATTTTTAAATAAATATATGTGCAGATGAAGCGCAGCACTGTTCAGGGCGGATCGATTGGTTCACAATAAATGCTGCTCTATCTCTGCATGCACTGTGAGATGGAGTCATTGGCATTTTAGTTCGAAAAGCGGCACGGTTTTCATGAAAAATTGCTAATAAAAGCTGTCAATCGACTCTGAAGGAGGTGGCACTCGAACTGTTCCGCGATTCACGTGAATCACGTAAAACGGACTCGGGTGTGTATTTGTTGAGGAAGAAACGTAACCTGCATATGTGTTTTAGCGTATTACAATGTATTTAGTTCAATAAAACACATGTAAGGGATGATGGTGCTGATGATTTATCTTTGATACGAGTGTATTCGCGCATATGCGTGCAATCAGGGCAACAAATGAACTTCATGCGACGCACATACAGTAAACCCAAGAGTCGTTTACCCAGCTGCATAATAGCACCAAATTAATAAAAACACAGGCAGTGCGTTTTCTATCATCCGCCGTGCACATTTTTGATGACGTAAGATGGACAAGATGCACCAGGGTTCGATAGAATCAAGTTGAATGTGAAACCAGACCAGCGCTGCGGGGACGCCGGGAACAATCGCGTTTGGACATGACCCGAGCAAACGTGCCCAGTGTTAAAGCCCCTTAATGTGTATTAGAAAAAGCAACAACCTCTTTCCAAACTTGTAATGAGAAGCGTTTACAAACCTGTTGTCCAGCAAAAGAGAACATTAATCGAGTGTTTGAAATAACCTACTTTTGTAATCTGACAGGCTTCACATCACAGAATGAGGCAGAAATTATATTATTTTATAATATTCTGTAGTACAGTGATAGATTCGCGGTGTAGAGACGTGTAAAATAAGATAAAATAAGACCGAAATTGAGACATTACAGTCACATTTTGTTATCATAATTTAATATTTTATTATAAAAACCTTAGACCTTTCTAATGATTTATGTTTTCTTTAAAATATAATAATAAATGTTATTATTATTATTATTATTATTTTTATTCTTAAATATTTGTTTTGTATAGCACTTTTTGCATTTTTCAGACATGGTAACAGACGTTTTATACATGTGCTACAATTTTGTGGGCTGTGCTACAAAACGTTCAGCCTCTGTAGCACCAGTGCTATGTGCAAAAAAAGTTAACGTACAGCCCTGAAGTGGTGCTTCTAGACCAGCAATGTTTTGGTGCTACTTAAGACCCACTTTTCCTGGTTCAGAGCTGATTCTTTGGGTGTGGAAAGACAAAGAACTGGTTTGAAACTAGGCTCTGGCTCCGAACCATCACCAGCACTGCCTCAGTGGAAAAAGGGTAACAATGAACCACAATTCAGTGTATAGGCTCCCCCATACTATTTAAAGGTGCAGTGTGTGAATTTTAGCTGCATCTAGCGGTGAGGTTGTGAAGCTCACCCCTCTCTTTCGAAGCACATAGAGAAGCTATGGTGGCCGACACAGGACTAAAGCCCCGTTTCTCCCGAAATTACCTGGAACAATTTGTACCAGGAACGTTTTTTCCCCCCAGACCTGCTACTGTTTGCGTTTCCACTGCGGTCTAAAGTACTGTGAAGATTAGGCAAATTAGTCCGGAGAGGTGGGACTGCGTGCGACTTCTCTACTTCTCCAAGTATGGAGGAGATTCA
Organism: Romanogobio albipinnatus; assembly: GCA_023566225.1. Taxonomy (NCBI): domain Eukaryota; kingdom Metazoa; phylum Chordata; class Actinopteri; order Cypriniformes; family Gobionidae; genus Romanogobio; species Romanogobio albipinnatus. The sequence continues at coordinate 56,425,863 of CM042243.1, forward strand.
AGCAGTGCTGGTTATATTGGTTTACTAAAGAGGTAATTAACAAAACGGCGGAAAAGAGACGAGCACTGATACTAAAGCGTATTCTGAAAGGTCGTAAAGCTAGATTTATTCTCCTCCCCATCACTTTTTTCACCAGTCCATACTTTGTAGGTTTGAATGTTGTTTTCTCAGTCCCATCGTGTGACGTGACATTTCTCAGGTTTCTCTTAAGTATCTGTCCGAGCGTCACGTCTCTGTCACTGCAGACCAGACCAGTTACACAGAGAGGAGTAACGGAGGTTTTATGTTATGATGTGTTGCAGTATTACGTTAGTGTGTTAGCCACTGTATCCATTTCTGTCTTACTGTCTCCCTGTGTCCCCTGATGTAATCCTGTTTGTCTCAGGGGTGTTGTGTTTTCCCTCCTCCTTGTATTTGTGTGATCTGGCTTTGTTGTTCTCAGAGAAGGAGAGAAAAGCTGAATGTTAACTCGTTAACATTACTTCAATAAGATCATTGTTTCTGCCTTGATAGCTAACTGTGTGATTTGTATACAGTGGGGAGAACAAGTATTTGATACACTGCCGATTTTGCAGGTTTGCCCACTTACAAAGCATGTAGAAGTCTGTCATTTTTATCATAGGTACACTTCAACTGTGAGAGATGGAATCTAAAACAAAAATCCAGAAAATCACTTTGTATGATTTTTAAATAATTCATTTGCATTTTATTGCATGACAAGTATTTGATCACCTACCAACCAGTAAGAGTTCTGGCTCTCACAGACCTGTTAGTTTTTCTTTAAGAAGCCCTCCTGTTCTCCACTCATTACCTGTATTAACTGCACCTGTTTGAACTCGTTACCTGTATAAAAGACACCTGTCCACACACTCAATCAAACAGACTCCAACCTCTCCACAATGGCCAAGACCAGAGAGCTGTGTAAGGACATTAGGGATAACATTGTAGACCTGCACAAGGCTGGAATGGGCTACAGGACAATAGGCAAGCAGCTTGGTGGGAAGGCAACAACTGTTGCTCGGAGCTGGGGCTTTGGGTGTGGAAACACAAAGAACCGATTTGAAACTAGGCTCTGGCTCCGATCTAGCTCTAGCACTGCCTTGGTGGAAAAGGGGTACGTAAGAAGCATCTCAAGGTCTTGGAGTGGCCTAGCCAGTCTCCTGACCTGAATCCAATAGAGAATCTTTGGAGGGAGCTGAAAGTCCGTATTGCCCAGCGACAGCCCCGAAACCTGAAGGATCTGGAGAAGGTCTATATGGAGGAGTGGGCCAAAATCCCTGCTGGAGTGTGTGCAAACCTGCTCAAGAACTACAGGAAACGTATGATCTCTGTAATTGCAAACAAAGGTTTCTCTACCAAATATTAAGTTCTGCTTTTCTGATGTATCAAATACTCATGTCATGCAATAAAATGCAAATGAATTACTTAAAAATCCTACAATGTGATTTTCTGGATTTGTTTTAGATTCTGTCACTCACAGTTGAAGTGTACCAATGATAAAAATGACTGACTTCTAGGTGCTTTGTAAGTGGGCAAACCTGCAAAATCGGCAGTGTATCAAATACTTGTTCTCCCCACTGTATGTACATAACTTGGACACAGTCACATCTGATAACAGATCACTCTAAATTGTAATGTAGACGCATGCATTTTCTATAAAGCTCCTTTGAAACAATATGTATTGTGAAGTGCCATACAAAAAAACGTGAATTCAATTGGATATAATTGAATGTTTATGTGTGGTCAGCCACAAGTGGAGGAGTGTGGCATCTGAACCTGTATCCGATTCTCTCATGCTTGTATGTGGTTATTTATTTGAACATTATTCCACATGAGAGTCGATGACCAGTGTTAATATTTGAGGTGGGGGAAAAATTCGATTCTTAGATGCATCGCGACGTGGACGATTCTGAATCGATATACAAATGTCAAAAAATCGATTTTCTAAATGTTGATAACGTAATGTTGACGGAACGCAAAAGGCGCAACTCTGAAGTGTGGGAAGTGCAGCGCCCGGACCGTCTGTGGCGTGCACATAACAGAGACGCATGATAGCTGAGCGAGAAAGCTTTTAAAGGTCCCGTTCTTCGTGTTTTTTTGAAGCTTTGATTGTGTTTACAGTGTGCAATATAACATGTTCATGTTTCGCGTGTAAAAAAACACAGTATTTTTAACACAATGTACTCATCTGTACACCACTGTTTTCACTGTCCTAAAAACGGCTGATGAGTTCCTTTATTCTATGAAGTCCCTCCTTCAGAAATACGTAACGAGTTCTGATTGTGCCAGCGGTTCCTGTGTTGTGATTCGACAGCAGCTTAGCGCAAGTTGTACGGAAAGGTCACGCCTCTTAACGGGAGATGTATGCGCTCAATGATCTCTACAGCGCCCCTGGGAAAGCCAAACAAAGGTGATTTGACTCCGGGATGAAAATAACAGCGTCTCGACGACATGGCGACAAACACACTCAAACGCAACACTTCCTTTTCTCCACGCGACACTTCCTCTTCTCCACGTGGGACAGCAACAAGACCACGCCCCCTTTTTTCACGTATTCTTGTGGGCGGAGGTTAGTCTGTTCTACTGTTCTACTGACGTCATTAATGAAGGAAGTACCAGGATGTAGTCCAAGCCAGCCGTTCGCTGTAGGCTTTGAAAGGGAACTTCTGTTAAATAAAATATCTCGCTTGGCATTGAACTTTGAGCTTTATAATTTTACAGGTATAATTTATGCTCTAACAGCAACATTACACACTAACTAAAGTTTGAACAGTGGGATCACGAAGAACGGGACCTTTAATGCAGAGGGTGCAAACGTATGGAAGCACTTCTATGAAGATGAAGGGGAAAATGACCTGGACAAGAGCCACACTATATGTAAGTTGTGTCAAACTAAACTAAAATATTTTCGAAACATGAGAAACCATATTACACGTTTCCAACGCTCGGTTGTACCGGTAACGCTAGTTGCCGCCAACCAGAGAACCACAAACTCTATCGCAAATTTGATGGTCAAGGATTTGCGTCCGTATTCTCTGCGGATGTTAATTTAGTGTTCAGATGTTCATTTCATAAAAGCTGTTTTCGATTGTGGTATACAGCAAAAATGTGTCTGTGCTCAGGATTTAGTTTTGACTCACAAGTCTTAGACTCTTAGGGGTGTAACGGTACACGTATTGGTATTGAACCGTTTGGGTACAGGGCTTCCGGTACGGTGCACGCGTGTACCGAACGGTTATGAATGTAATCTTTAACAGTTAACAGTCGGCTTGTTGTAAGCGCGGAACACACTTCAATCCGAGTTCCCACATGAACATATTAAGTATTCAGTCCATTTTATCACGAAAGTCAAACGATAAATGACGTTTTAATGCTCTTTAATGTGACGTGACTGATAGACGCGTATCAGTTCAAGCGGCAGCGCGCGAGTCAATGCGATCATCTCTCCCTAAAGAATAAACATAAATTAATACATCTTAAAGTATGTTGAGGATACATTACAACTTATTGAAATGTATCATATGTTGTGTAATCGCTCCATCTGTGTTTCAACCGCGGAAAGACAATAAAACAGCTTGTAAACAATGTCATGCAGAATCACATTTACTCAGAAGTCATTCAGTGTCCACAGCTGTAGCTCACTAGAGAAATCAACTCTTTCACTGAATACATGCACTATATTAGCCGTTATATTCATTATATTAGCCTATATATATTCATTATATTAGCCGTTGTATTCATTATATTAGCCTATATATATTCATTATATTAGCCGTTATATTCATTATATTAGCCTATATATATTCATTATATTAGCCGTTATATTCATTATATTAGCCGTTATATTCATTATATTAGCCGTTATATTCATTATATTAGCCGTTATATTCATTATATTAGCCTATATATATTCATTATATTAGCCGTTATATTCATTATATTAGCCTATATATATTCATTATATTAGCCGTTATATTCATTATATTAGCCTATATATATTCATTATATTAGCCGTTATATTCATTATATTAGCCTATATATATTCATTATATTAGCCGTTATAGTCATTATATTAGCCTATATATATTCATTATATTAGCCGTTATATTCATTATATTAGCCGTTATATAGTCATTATATTAGCCGTTATATTCATTATATTAGCCGTTATATTCATTATATTAGCCGTTATATTCATTATATTAGCCGTTATATTCATTATATTAGCCGTTATATATTCATTATATTAGCCGTTATATATTCATTATATTAGCCGTTATATTCATTATATTAGCCGTTATATTCATTATATTAGCCGTTATATATTCATTATATTAGCCGTTATATTCATTATATTAGCCGTTATATTCATTATATTAGCCGTTATATATTCATTATATTAGCCGTTATATATTCATTATATTAGCCGTTATATTCATTATATTAGCCGTTATATTCATTATATTAGCCGTTATATTCATTATATTAGCCGTTATATTCATTATATTAGCCGTTATATATTCATTATATTAGCCGTTATATATTCATTATATTAGCCGTTATATTCATTATATTAGCCGTTATATTCATTATATTAGCCGTTATATTCATTATATTAGCCGTTATTAGCCGTTATATATTCATTATATTAGCCGTTATATATTCATTATATACTACTAAGCCTGTTAGTGATGTCTTGTTTATTTAATGTATGTTTAAATAAACCTGTCATGAAAATTACAGCCACTAAATGATTATATTTCAGCAACGAATAAAAATAATTAGATTTAGAAGTTAATGCAAAAACTGCCTTATGTGAATCTTATGAGTGTTGATTATTATATCTAAAAATAAATAGCAGCTGAATTTAGGCTAATAGTTTGGGCTCTGTTGTTAATCTTTAATAGCTATATGTAAGTAAGGGCTCCCTATATAGTTTACAGCATTATCTTTAAGAAACTTTTAGTTATAATTTAATTAATTTAAGGACAGACACAATTTTTTTCATTAAACCACTGTTGAATAAAAATAAATAAAAAGCAATTTTGTAAAACTGCTGTACCGAATCCATACCGAACCGGGACTTCAAAACCGAGGTACGTACCAAACCGTCAGTTTTGTGTACCGTTACACCCCTATAGACTCTATTATTTATTTGTGTATAAGAGCAGCTGTATGTTACTAGTTATTCAGAATAGTCCACAAGCATTACTTTTGTATGAGATCTGCTGGTACAGAATTTTATATTTTTGTATTAAAGCTGTGGTTTTGGCACAGCAAAATGTTTATCTTGCTCATTGTACATACCAGGAGGTTATTACTTTATGTTAGTGATTCAGAATATGCTGAAATCTGTATTAATTTACTACAAGTATGCTGCTACAGACACTTTTCCTTATGGTTTTTTTGCAATGTTGGGACATTTATTAATAAAAGCTAAGTAAATTCATTATGGGCCATTACAAATACTTTGCTTTAAAGCTACACTGTGTAACTTTTTTAGTTTATTCTTAGCTAAAAACACTTAGTTCTTTCAAAAATATATGTGCTCATTAATGTATATTTACTTCTTTCAAGTAATAAAGTATTCTCGTAAGTTTATAATATGCCATTGAAAATACATACGGGTAAGGGGTTCGAATGGGGGTCGCCATGTTGCCCCTCCATCTTGAAAGTACATTAGCCAAAGAGGGACATACCCGTAAATTCAAGCTTCGCGTTTTAAACACGTTTAACGCGTTTTGTAGGAAAATAGTGTGGCTCCTTTAAGAGCGTTCGCCCCGGTTGGAGCGCCTGCGTTCTGTGTGTGTGTGTGTGTGTGTGTGCACTGTCTTCTATTGCTAACATTCATTTATTTTTTGTTTTGTTGGGTAATGCTGTGGACGGAAGTGGAGTTTGTGCCGGACTCTTGTGGGGGTTCCGCGGGGAATAAAGTGCGGGCTGTTTGATGTCAATCGCCTCCGTGTTTGCATCGACTCCAGTGGCGTTGAGTGAGCTATCCGTATTTTTCACCCGGACACACGCGTTACAACTCGATGTCGAATGTGAAGAGGGGGATTGCTGGATCGAACTGGAAGCCATGTTAATCTTGGACTAAATCGGCCACCGTAGGAGTTAAAACGAAATCGGAATTGGGAGGAACAGAAACTAATATTTACTGGATGGTCATATACCCTTTCACCGCTAGATGGGGGAAAATATCACACAGTGTAGCTTTAAAAGTACCACGTGAGAAAAAAAGAACATTTGTTTAGAAAAAAAGATGCATCGATAATCGTTTTATCATCGCATCGCAGCCCTCTCAATCGTAATCGAATCGTGAGGTGCCTAGAGATTCCCACCCCTAGTTAATATGCATCAGTTTCAGCAGTGCCATCAGTCACTTTCACCTCATGCTTAATTTGACGTTGCACTCACTGAATTATCCGTCCCTTCTTTTTTTTTGAGTGAATTATCAGAAGTGAATTTTATGGTGACGTGTATATGGTGTTGTTTTGGCCATCTCTGGTGTGCAAGAAAGGCTCTAAGGGTGTAGACGAGTCCCAGTGGAGGGAGTCATTTTCTAGTTTGTGGTTGATGTGGGAGCTCATGAAGATGTTATCTGACACTGGTAATGTAGTCTAGAGTGATGTGGTGTCACCAAGGTTGAGGAAATCTCATATTGTTTGACCACTAATATGAATACTGTCAATAGTGGTTGCTGGTTAATTACTGGGTAAGTAATTGCTACTGGTCAGTGTTATAAGACATTTCACAAAAAGATGTTTGATAGGTTTTAGATGAGTCATGCTGTTTAAAATGAAGACAAACAGTATTGTGAACATCACTCTATTGAACATTGCCAGTGTCAGTGTTTCATGTTGATGGTTAATGTGATTCTCTACTCCTGTGATTACTCTGCTCTAGGGCACCTGTGTGAACTTGAGATAATGAGCAAAATGCATCAGCATTTGTTTTGATATCGGCAGAGCTCGACACTACGACCATTTCAGTCGCATTTGCGGATAAAAATAGATGTGCGCGAACTGTAGAATGTATTTTAGAGCTTGTGCGAATAAAAAAATCCCTGCGGATCAGTTTTTTTAAATGCAAGATCATGAATTCTCCTATACCTTAAACGGAATAACAAGAATCTTAATGATCATTTTAAGGCGTCTTCTGTCTTAAGGCCCGGGTATACTTCACTTACCGCGCCCGGACGCGGCACGCGCGCAGCCCTGTCCGCGCGTCTTTCAAAGTATACTACACAACGGATGCGCGTGGATGATCGCGTTCGACGCATGCGCAGTACATTTTTTCCCTATGCTCTACTCTTCTGTACTGCTAGCGCATGCGCTGTTGCACGCGGACCATCCGCGCGGTCTCGAAATTTGGGCTGCGCGCGGACGGGGTGTGCGGCCGGAAAATTACGTCATGCGGCCGGAAAATTACGTCATGCGGGCGGTGCACGAACGCGGACGGCCGAAGTATACCCGGGCCTTTAGGGATGGAAAAACAGTTTGGTTTCATGAAATAAATGTGAACACTTCACGTTTCAAATCTTGAACGTGGCGCTGTTGCGCGTTCTACGGGCTTGCGCAACATTTCAATCAACGAATAACGCACATTTATTCCAAGCGGTTTCTTATGAACTAATGCTGATCAATTATGGCAATGTTTACTTTACTGTGTTTATATGTTGTACACAGCTGTAAGAAGGCATATTTTATCTCCCTCATCTGAATTTGAATGAGCGTCCTGCAATAATAATGCAAAGACATTTCAAAATAAGAGTCCCAGTGCATTTCAGGCTTGTTTATTATACATTTAAACAGTGTCCAATTTTATATTCAATTGAACATTATTCCATTACTGTTACCACTCTATACTATACAATACTTGAATTACATGCTGACTTTAAACCGAAATTTAGGGCTGAAATGATTCATCGAGTTACTCGATTAACTCGATTTCAAAAATTCTGCCTCGAAGCCTCGTTAAATTCCTATGACGTGCACTATACGCGCAGGGATCTGATTCACACTGTTCAGGAAGCACACCATAGCGCGAGATACATTTTGAATTTAGTTTAGATTCTAGATGCCCAGAATCACTATAGTAACTGCATGTTTTACACAGTTTATACAGGTAAGTCGATTGCCGTTCTTAGAGCTGCCACACACACACACACACACACACACACACACACAAACATGGCGCACGCAAGCCCCGAAGCCAGATCGCTTTCACTTTCATCCTTATAAAGTTTGTCAAGTAAATGCGTTTAAAGCCTTGCCAGTTTGAACATTTAAAGCGATTGTGCACTATTCAAAACAACAATACGGAAACCTTCTCCGTTCAGTGCTCAGCTTTTTTCTGTGACACAGAGAGCCGAGCCGTGTCGCGTCTCTGACAACACGTGTGCCCTGAAGGCAGACCTCTTTTCACGTGAAGATCGCGCGCAGAGAGCAGCGCAGAAACGCAGTGTCAACGCTGTCCTGTGACCTAAAGTAAAGTCACTAAAGTAGCTTAGAAACTCAACCGTTATAGGCTTGAATACCTTTTGAAGTACAAACCACAGCTTCATAATGAATGAGTAATTCACACACACAATCTCTCTCTCTCTAATTAATGCATTCAAATAAATGTAATGTACCTACTGTGTTAATTTATCTGTAGCCTATCTGATGTAAAACAAACATAAATCTGCCCCATAGACAATAACTGCTGAAAGTGAACAGTTTCCTTCAAGTATTTTAAAATCACAAAGAAATTCCAACTTTAATAGTAGAAGATATTTACAGTAAAAACCTTATCAGGAACTTACTCTAAAACCTTATGAGGGCAAAAAAAATCGTTCATTAATCGTAATCGAGGTAAAATGTTCAATTAATTCAATTAGAGGTTTTTATTTTTGGTCAAATCGTTACAGCCCTACCTAAGCCTATACATTGATGTTCACTGATTTTAATCCCATACTGTATTTGTAGCGATGTCGTGATGCGGTTTGACTAGATATGATGTTTAGCTTTGATTTTTTTAAATTAGTAAACGTATTCACGTTCAATTGCAAGAGTATAGCCTAAAAAAAGAACCCCTTCTCTCACTCACACACACACACGCGCGTGCACACACACATGCATGCACCCTCGTCTATCTCACGCGCCAGTCTGACCAATCGTGGCAATGCATCACATATGCTTAAACTTTTATGTAGCCACGCAACAATAATTGAAATTTCAAAAAAATTGTTTAAAAACACGCAACATTTTTATCCGATTAATCGATCAAGTGCTAGATTAATCGATTACAAAAATAATTGATAGCTGCAGCCCGACCTAAATTTAACATCCAACTACAGACCTGAGTTTGTTTGTGCTGAATATTGTCTCCCTCTCTAATGCGCATACACGCCAGAGCTTATTTAGTAATGTTTAACGCTGACTCAGGACGAGCCTTCATGCAAAATGGAGATACTCACGTGAATTTGTAGCAGTTACAGATAAGGATATAACCGTAAAATTAAAGTTTTGCGCTGAGGAAAAATATCACGCATTTAAACAGCACATGAATCTGTCAAAGCGATTGACGGCAAGCCATGTTAAACATTACGGTAATGCATTAGCCTGAAGCTTAAAATGAAGAAATCTCGTGTTTTGGGCAACTTTAATCACGTACCTTTCTAGCAGTAGCTCGCTCTGTTTCCTCCACTATTTTAGATGCGTTTTGTCCATAGAAATGCGTTATTCAGAGCTGTAATTTGACGCGACTACCCTAAGTTTTCCGTGCACGGTCGGCAGACGCGACTAATCAATAATTTTAACTATTATTTTTTTTGCAGCCCTAATATTGATATTCAATGCTATTTTTGATACCATGGGGAAAATCTGTCATATCTGCCATACAGATATTTTTTTACATGATCTCATTTTTGTTAATCCATTGAAATTCTAGGCAATCAATATTTTCATGCTTAGAAGTACACAACTCATTGTAACACTAATAATCCATATGAATAAATTGTTTTATACTAAGTCTACTGAAGAGACACAGTTACTTTATTTGATGAATATATTAAAAATGAATTGTATAAAGTAATCAATTGTAAAATAGGTCTAACACTGCATAGTCTTCATTGTAAAAAAAAAAAAAACTGTTAATCCAAGATAGGGGTGCTCCGATTGATCGGCAACCGATCTCTATCGGCCGATAATCGCTTTGGGATGATTGATCGGCGGTCTCTAAAAAGGCCGATCTCATGAACCGATCTCATGCTGGCGATTCATAAACCCCGCGCCTGCCGTGAGAGCTAGGGCATGACATGCAGCGACACAGTCTCATTCTCTTTCTGCCGTGGGTAAAATAATTATTTAAATTTAATTAAATTTAGGAATTTTGGAACCCTGTTCTGTAACACCAACACTATTCAACCGGAGCGAATGAAAGAGTGAGTGAGAGGAGGCTGGTGTGTCCACTCGCTGTCGGAGAGCAAGAGGCACAGCTGGTATTGGTTATTCTGCAGAAAATTAGTATTGGAACAGTTTCAGATACATCTGTATTAGGGATGCAACAATACAGTTAGTCCACGGTTCAATACATACTGCGGTTTTTAACCACGGTTTTCGGTTCGGTTTGGTTCTGATGGCTTGTTTTTTGCTATTCTATTTTTTTGCTAAGATATATATTCTATCTCAGCCAACAGGAACAGCAAGATGTTATGGAGAAAAAAGTTTTTTTTTTTTATTGCAATACTCTTTCTTTATTTTACTTAAAGGTCCCGTTCTTCGTGATCCCACTGTTCAAACTTTAGTTAGTGTGTAATGTTGCTGTTAGAGCATAAATAATACCTGTAAAATTATAAAGCTCAAAGTTCAATGCCAAGCGAGATATTTTATTTAACAGAAGTTCCCTTTCAAAGCCTACAGCGAACGGCCGGTTTGGACTACATCCTGGTACTTCCTTCATAAATTACGTCAGTAGAACAGTAGAACAGACTAACCTCCACCCACAAGAATACGCGAAAAAAGGGGGCGTGGTCTTGTTGCTGTCCCACGTGGAGAAGAGGACGTGTCGCGTGGAGAAAAGGAAGTGTTGCGTTTGAGTGTGTTTGTCGCCATGTCGTCGAGACGCTGTTATTTTCATCCCGGAGTCAAATCACCTTTGTTTGGCTTTCCCAGGGACGCTGTAGAGATCATTAAGCGCATACATCTCCCGTTAAGAGGCGTGACCTTTCCACGTGCGCTAAGCTGCTGTCCAATCACAACACAGGAACCGCTGGCACAATCAGAACTCGTTACGTATTTCTAAAGGAGGGACTTCATAGAATAAAGGAACTCATCAGCCGTTTTTAGGACAGTGGAAACAGCGGTGTACAGATGAGTACATTGTGTGAAAAATACTGTTTTTTTTTTTTTTTTTTTTACACGCGAAACATGAACACATGTTATATTGCACACTGTAAACACAATCAAAGCTTCAAAAAAAAAAAACACGAAGAACGGGACCTTTTAAAAGAATTGAAAAATCTTACTTAAACTTAACTTTACTTAAAAAAAAAAAAAAAAAAAAAAAACCTTGTACACATTCCTAGTGTATTGTATAAGATGGTGGTCCAGTGGGTTAAACCACAGAACTGGTATGCAGAAGGTTGCTGGTTTGATCCCAGCGGTCACCACCAGTGTGTCCTTGAGCAAGGCACTTTACTCCATGTTGCTCCAGGGGGATTGTCCCTGTAATAAGGGCACTGTAAGTCGCTTTGGATAAAAGCGTCTGCCAAATGCATAAATGTAAATGTATAATATAAAATAAATATATATATAAAGATTTACACTGGCAGCTCAGAGCTGTACAGCTGCATTTAAGTATGAAATTGAATTAATACATTTAAAAATAAAACACTACATAGACTTCACTATAAAATATTCTAAAATAAAAAAAATATAATAAAAAATTCTTAGCTACTGTATTAGTTTTTCAGTCAAGAGCAGTGAGTGATTTTCTCTTTGTCTTTTTTGTTGTATTAACATTAAAGGGATAGTTCACTAAAAAATGAAAATTCTGTCACGAGAAATTAATACCTGTTTGGAACAATATTAGAGTGAGTAAATAATGACAATTTTAGAGGTGAACTGTCCTTTTAAGGACAGCGTGTTCACTAGGCTGCGCTGCTGTCAATTTATATACAGACACACGCAGATTTTACTTGCTTATCTGACTGTGTTTATGTAAGTCTTGTGTGTATTTGAAAGTATTAGTGCAGTAAGACTACTTTGTCCAGTAATCACGTGTTTGACAGATGCTCGGAAAAACGCATGTTAAAACCGCGCACGCGAAAGAAACCGGCAAGGCTTTAAAACACATGCAAATAATGAACTTTGGTGATTGTGAATAACTATAGTGTTCCGTGAGTATAACTCGACCACTAACGTGTGATGTGAATGTATGTCGTGTTGTTCAGTATATTGGGATGGAGGCAAATTATAGAATGTGTAGAAAAATAATTAATTAAATGCAAAACCGAAAACAAGTGCGTATTGAACCGTGAATGCCGTACCGACCGGTTCAATATTATATTGAGAACTGTGGCATCCCTAGTCTGTATTGATACTAGTGTTGTCACGATACTGGAATTTCTAACTTCGATACGATACCTAAAAAAGCATCGATATTCAATACCATTTTCGATACCACAGGGAAAAAAACGCTTGTATACTCTCAAATAGATATTTTTTATATAATTTAGTTTTTTGTCCATCTATTGAAAGTCTAGGCAATTAAACATTTCTTCAGAAGAGATCACTTTATATGATAAAGCTTTTAAGCTTTTTCTCATATATATATAAACGTTGATCAATTACCATTACAATTATCTCACAAATATTTGCTAACTAATTTTGTTGCAATAGCTTACATAGAGCACAAGGAAGCTTGATTTCAAATTTAATTTAAAAAGACGAGTAAACAGTGATAAAATAAGAACAAATTACAAACAGTAGCACAAATAAATTAGACTGTAGGTCTAACAGTATTCAGGTAAGAAACTGAATTTAAAAACAAAACAAAGTAATCAAATTTAAAATAACATTGGATAATCTTTATTGTAAAAAATGTAATACAGATGAATCCATTAGAGTTACACAAGTTAATCAGTCAAGAGCAGCAGTAAGTGATCGTTTGTCTTTTTGTAGTGTGAATAACAAATAACTTCTGTCCCTTTAAGACCCGACGCACGCATGGATCCCAAACACTGTTCCTGCTACACATTCTTCCTGAACTGTTTACGACTGTGTTCATGTTAATACTCACCAAGATGGGCATTGAGACATTTGAGTGTATTTGACCATTAATAAGCTGGAAAAAGGGGCTCATTTTTGCACTTGTATGTCAGAGGCGGCTTTATTACGGTATGTGTGTGCACGCTTCAGATGCGAGCGCGAAATCTGCGGGAATGAGTAGATGTGCTGCAATCGCGTGCGAAATTCAGACCGGTCACACCGAGACCACATAAGGTCACACCTAAGACGCTGTCCTTGTTCAGAGGGTTAACCGGACTGAGTGAGAGGAGGCGGGTGCGTGTCACTCGCTGTCGGTCGGAGAGGAGAGCGCAGCTGATATCCATACTGTAGAAAAGGAGTATCGTATCGTTTCAGATATTTCAGTATCGATACATATCGAAATATCGATAACTCTAATTGATACGTATCAAAAAATCTAGTTGGCATAATGCTTACATTTTCCCATTGTTATATGAACTGTATACAAGTATACCTTTTTAAATGCTGTTAAATGAACTATCATGGAACACCAAAACTAATTCTAAACACTACATAGTGCATTATGACCGTCTCCATGAACGATGTATGCAGTGTTGCCATAGAGTTTGGCAGTGAAATGAAAATGCCTTTTGGACCAGGCTTCACATCAGGAGCGTACCTTTGATGCCTTACAATTCTGTCTATTGCAGCTTGCTAGATTTTGGAACAGTGCAATATTACTAAATATACTCAGAAAATTGCGGTCTCAACAATATACAAGTTTCACCTTATAATTAACTGTTATGGATTTTCTTGGTCTACTCACAGCAGCGTACGAGTATTTCCCTGTGGTAGCGCTCCTGTGTGATTCCTGCACTGCGCTGCTGTGCTTGGAGTAGAGCCATGATGGCGGCTCATTAGATGGAGATAATGACAGCAGGCTGAGCCCTGAGGAGCCCACCCCGGACGAGAACGCCCAGAGAACCCTCACAGCGACACTCGCTCCATCATACCTCAGGGGCCAATAGAGAACAGGGTGAAGGAAAGAGTGAAAAGCGGGAGGAAGTGGGCGATTTGAAGGAGAAGTGGTAAAGAGGGATGGGAGTGTAGAGACAGTAATCATGCGAACAATGGTATTTTTGTTCAAATGTCAGTTTTAATGTGCTTGTGTTGGGTGTGCTGCGGCATTTCACTATAGTTTTCCTCAATGCATGTTAACACGCATACTCTCACAGACCCTTCTCCATCTCCACTCGACACAGACTGACAGTTTGAACTAAGTTTTCTTTGGTATTCATATGTAAAACCAAACGTTTGGGGCCACCTGACTAAATTTGTTTCTCATTATCATTAGCCACGTTTCCATTCACTTTTTTTTGGGCTATTCTGAAGTGAAAATGCACTAAAAGTTAGCTAAAATGGCTGTGTTCAGCCTTTTTTTTGTTGTTGTTTTTGTTTTTTTCTTCATCCAGTTGGCCTTTTGACCGCTAAAATCATTCTAGTGGCAATCTTTAACGCGCCCTTTACATGCCGTCAAGCAGCTGCGATTTGACATGGCCAAGAAATGTTTCTTGTGCAACTCTAATGGTGCGCTCGCACCAGACACAAATAAATCACGCGTAGTTGGACGCTTGAACATTTTGAGTTTACTCGCTTCATTTGCGCCTGAGATTCACTTCACAACAGATGCGAAGTCGCGTCATGGGCGGGGCTTCTGCCAGGCTTGTCTCATTGAGAAATGGCTGACATGGGCTGTGTTCACACTTGCCGTCTTTTTTGTAAAAATACTACTGTTAATGTGTGACAACGTAGTTTTAAAGGTCCCGTTCTTCGTGTTCTTTTGAAGCTTTGATTGTGTTTACAGTGTGCAATATAACATGTGTTCATGTTTCGCGTGTAAAAAAACACAGTATTTTTAACACAATTTACTCATCTGTACACCGCTGTTTTCACTGTCCTAAAAACGGCTGATGACTTCCTTTATTCTATGAAGTCCCTCCTTCAGAAATACGTAACGAGTTCTGATTGGGCCAGCGGTTCCTGTGTTGTGATTCGACAGCAGCTTAGCGAACGCGGAAAGGTCACGCCTCTTAACGGGAGATGTATGCGCTCAATGATCTCTACAGCGTCCCTGGGAAAGCCAAACAAAGGTGATTTGACTCCGGGATGAAAATAACAGCGTCTCGACGACATGGCGACAAACACACTCAAACGCAACACTTCCTCTTCTCCACGCGACACGTCCTCTTCTCCACGTGGGACAGCAACAAGACCACGCCCCCTTTTTTCGCGTATTCTTGTGGGCGGAGGTTAGTCTGTTCTACTGTTCTACTGACGTCATTAATGAAGGAAGTACCAGGATGTAGTCCAAGCCGGCCGTTCGCTGTAGGCTTTGAAAGGGAACTTCTGTTAAATAAAATATCTCGCTTGGCATTGAACTTTGAGCTTTATAATTTTACAGGTATTATTTATGCTCTAACAGCAACATTACACACTAACTAAAGTTTGAACAGTGGGATCACGAAGAACGGGACCTTTAAGGGCTTTTTCACACCTACCTTGTTTGGTCTGGATTTTCTGACTTTTCAGTTTGAGCCGAATCAAAATTACTGATGTGAAATAGGGCTGAAACGATTTGTCGACAACGTCAAAAATTAAAAAATTGTTGACAAATATCTTTTGTTGTCGAGTAGTCATTTGATCTCGTGACCTAATGTAAGGGCCTGCAATATCGCGATTTGACCGCTATGGCGCTGTAGCGCTAGAGTGTAATGCAGCCCTTACAAATGTTGCGATAGATGAAAACCGCGCGAATGACGGAGTGCAAACAAATCTGAACTAGCAAGATGTGGGAAAGTTTCACAAAACTTCAAACTAAGGCTGTGTCTCAATCAGCTCCCTAGTTCAGTAGTCAGGGCACTGATCAGGGAGTTAGCCCATTGACTTTTGTCCTGATCAGTGCCCTGACTACTGAACCAGGAGCTGATTGAGACATGCAAGGCGAAACTTTTCACGGGAACACAACGTGCATGTTGGAGCACTTCAAGAGGAAACAACTAACTAGCGGTAAATCTCTTTATTAGAGAATGCAATACTACTAATAATTGTAATAATATTTCTAAGGTTTCTTAGTTTATATTACTTTTTATTTATTATTACATGATGCAGATTTTAATATAGAATTTAGATGACTTCAGAGTTTTGAGTACGTATGAATTATTTACACAGACATTCTTTTTGTTCATATTTTATAAAGGCCCAGTTTTTGTGTGTGCCAAGCATAAAAGATCTGATGTATGGAAGTATCAATGCGTTTGATAAAAATGCTTTGAAAAGAGCACCTGAGAATAAACATGGTAAAAATAAAAAATAAGACACGCTTTTCTTTGCTACCATTGAATCTTTGCTATCAATTGAATTATATCTGATCCATGATTTTGTTGGTATGTCATAGTATAATTTTAATACAGCCTTTAACTATTTATGACATTTTCTCAACTGTTGTAGAGATTTATGTTGTGAATATTTTTGTGTGTATAATGTTTTCAAAGTGCACACACCAGGATTAACGTAGCCTGTTTGTTTGGATAAGACTGGATATTATGTCTCTGATTGATTGTTAGACACAGGTCATGAGGTTTAACCTGTTTGTGATCTAGTTTTGAATAAGCTCTGGGGAATGCTGTACCTGTGGGTTTGTCAACACATGACCAAGGAGACTGTAAGATATGACCTTGTGTGCTTTTTTTCTGGCTGCCTATATGACAAGTGAAAGCCGTTTACAAACCTCCAGAGTGACCTATATATATGCATGTTTGTGTGTCACTCAGGTGCTATGGAGGAGCTGCACAGTTTGGACCCGCGCCGGCAGGAGCTGCTGGAGGCCAGATTTCTGGGCGGAGTCAGTGGCAACACAGTGGGCAGCACTGGCAGTGCTAGCGGCGGAACCAAAGTTAGTGGCTGAGTTTATCACCGGACTCACTGTTATTTCAAACACACAAGTTTTGCAGACAATGGCTGAATCCGAAATCGTCCCCTATACCCTTAAATAGGGCACTATTTGAGGGGACAGCCATTTGTAGTGGTGTCCAAAACCCTAGTGGGCGTTATTGAGTGCACTCATTCAATCCCACAATGCACCGCAATAACAAGTGTGCAGCCGATGTACACACAACGGCTGTCCGAATTCACTCACTTATTTTCATTCACTCCTTCAAGTGAACTGTATCAGTGGACTAACATGGGGAATAGTGATTGAGGGTTTAGGGGGCGATTTCTGATTCAGCCAATGAGAAGAGAAGGTAGCACTTTTGTATGAAAGGCACCATTGTGCCTCGTGTTTGATCTAGAACGAATTCAAGGAAGGTTTAGAGCACACCAAGCAAATATTGACTATAAATATGCGTATTTTCTGGTAGGAATAGGCATAAGAAAAAGGATACATTTGTAAATGTATTTGTTTCAACTGGTTCTTCAGACACCATTTTTACTCATCAAACTGTGCACACAGGCTTGTGGGATATCATAGAGCAAGGGTCTTCAACCAGGGGTCCGTAGCGATACTGCAGGGGGTCCGCCAATTAATGTCTGATCACAAATCATTTTATGTTCAATTAAAATATGGGTAAAATATAAAAAAGCAAGCTTTTATTTGAGGAAATACGGTGTATATATATATATATATATATATATATATATATATATATATATATATATATAATATATATATATAATATATTCACGCTCCCAATCTGTAGGCACGCTGAGTAAACAACACTTGGGTGTCGCTTGAAGGCGGCTTTGCTGCTTGCAAACAGACTCTTTTGAGGAGACGTGAATTGCCATTAATTTGCTGCCCTGATTGCACTCTATGCGCGAATACACTGCAGGCTCGCTCTCGCGATCGTATCTCAGGTAAATCATCAACACTATCATCACTTACATGTGTGTTATTGAACTAATGACATTGCAATCGGCTAAAACGCATGCGCTGGTTACTTTTCTTCCAGAACAAGTGCACACCCGAGTGTTGTTTCACATTCACGTGAATCGCGGCACAGCTCCGAGAGCAACCGAACTCCGGTTGTGTGTTCTCGGCTTCGGTACCTCAGTGCACACCAAGCTCTGTATGTAAGCTTTCACATTAGCAATTTTTCATGCGAACTGTGCTCCATTTCAAACTAAACTGCCAGAGTAAAAACGCCCTCAGACAACAGAAGAAGAACACATCGCCTCACGCACACACTGTAGACTTGTGGCATTTAACGGTTGCGGTAACTTGGGGCGATGTCAAATAACAGTCATATGTTTTAGCATGTTACAATAATTATATGGCTTGAGTTGATATAGCCTATTCCCTAATGAATTAAACGGTTTGTTATCATAGCCTACAGATTGAGAGTGTGAATGGTCTCTCGCCCTCTCTCTCTCTGTTTATGTGTGTAGCCTTTACATGCGTGCATGCGGGGGAGGAGTTGTGATTTTCGAATAAAAATCGAATAATTCTCAGCGATCTTCAAATATTATTTTTGCTTGATGCCCATCCCTAGCGTACAGCCTCACTTGTGAATGTAAACACAAGGTGTCTGAGTTTTTATTTGGCCTCTAGAGGCTGCTCTTGTGCTATATAATGTTGTTGTGATGCGTAAAAATTAATATACCGACAATGATGCATGTGCAACAACAATAACATGCATTGTTCTAATCTACACATTTTGTATCTGTTGTCCCTGCTCCATGCCTCTTATCACCTTAAACATGGAAGAATGTAGGCTGCTAAAGCCGGGTGCACACTGTGCGATTTTGGCCACGATTTGGCTGTCTGAGACAAATTTTGAAATCCTAAAAGATTTCTCTGATCCCAGGCTAAAATCTGATGTCTTTGATCCTTATGCTGGGTACACACCAAAAGATAATCGGGCTGATTTTGGGCCGATTTGCCCCCTTCCGACAATCCTAGCTATGTCCCGATTATCTTGATGGTTCTAAAGATTATCTTATCAGATTTTCCTGTGGTGTGAAGTGTGTTAAGAGTGTCCGAACCTGCCCGGAACAATGTCGGAGCCGCCGAGATCGTGACTCGTAAGTATTCAACATGTTGAATATTTACGATCAGAAATCCTGATGTGTGGGGGGAACCCTGAGGACAAAAGCGCGCACACTCATGTGAAACAAAATAATATCCAATCAGAAAGCACGCTGAGAGAATACGGAAGCATAACAAACGCGGTCATGGCGCAACTTTATTTAATAAGGCAATTTCAAAGAGAATAATATCTATTTTCCAAGAGACACCTGAATATAACAATTATTAAAAAAACATAGCAGTGTTTTTTTTTACCATTACTCTCCTCTAGCTCACTCTGTAGCATGTACAGACCATGTTCCCGCCGTCTCCACGACTTCACCCAAACCCTTTTCTTTTTTTGTGTTTATTTTCCAAACACTATCATCGCAATCTCTTCCTGCATATCATCCGCCGTGCTTATTCTGAAGTCTCGCGAGATTTTGCGAGATTTCCTGTGTTTACAGTCGGGACTGTTTCAGTGGTGGTCGACTTTCTGCCTTTCTTACCTTGGCCATGTCTCTGAGTATTGCACACCTTGTGCTTTTGGGCACTCCAGTGATGTTGCAGCTCTGAAATATGGCCAAACTGGTGGCAAGTGGCATCTTGGCAGCTGCACGCTTGACTTTTCTCAGTTCACGGGCAGTTATTTTGCGCCTTGGTTTTTCCACACGCTTCTTGCGACCCTGTTGACTATTTTGAATGAAACGCTTGATTGTTCGATGATCACGCTTCAGAAGCTTGGCTATTTTAAGACTGCTGCATCCCTCTGCAATATATCTCACTATTTTTGACTTTTCTGAGCCTGTCAAGTCCTTCTTTTGACCCATTTTGCCAAAGGAAAGGAAGTTGCCTAATAATTATGCACACCTGATATAGGGTGTTGATGTCATTAGACCACACCCCTTCTCATTACAGAGATGCACATCACCTAATATGCTTAATTGGTAGTAGGCTTTCCAGCCTATACAGCTTGGAGTAAGACAACATGCATAACGAGGATGATGTGGTCAAAATACTCATTTGCCTAATAATTCTGCACTCCCTGTATAGGAGCAAAACGGTTAAATCTAGGATTATTTGTCCTCATGTTTGTGGTCTATCACATTTTGAAAATCTTATAAGATGTAAAAAATCTTTTGGTGTGTACCCAGCATTAGTTTGACATGTGCACCGGCAACCGATTAATGACTGTTGCGATCAAATTTTACCTCGGACAAAATTCTGGCAGTGTCAGAAGATTTGAGGCGCAATCCTGCAGTGTGACTTCTCCTAGGACGACCGTCAAATCAAGAACCAATAGGAGCGCAGAACCTGATGACGCATTTCGTGCGACAACATCAAATCACAACAGGGAACATGTGGAAAAGAGTCAGGCGAATGAAAAATGCCAGCGCTTGTTTTTGTTGTTTGCTGAACGCTACCATCGTGTCTGTGAATGGGTTGCATCTGCATATTAAATATAAATAATTAAAACAATAAAAGCTAAAAGTTACTTTTTACTATGAAGACCTTTTAAAATCCTTTTAGGGCAAAATGATTTAAGAAATGCTTCACTGAAAAGTAAGATCGAGTGTATTTTACAAGAAAATAGTCTTTCTACATCAAAATTGTAATGTTTAGTTCAGTGTGTTACTTGCCCTTTCTTTGTAATTATTTGTGAAATTTCTGAGTGTTTCATTTTTTAAAAAATTTCATTTTTAATCGAATTAATTGCACAATGTTGGGAATTAATTAATCAATCTAATCAATCGCATATCAAATTTGGTTGAGAAATGACTAATTCAGAAATGAAATGGATTCAGAAATGAAATGCCACTGTGTATTGCTTGGAATCGAATAAGAACAGTTCTGCTTTGTCTTTATATTTTCGTTGGCAAAACACACAGCACAATGTTGTCTAAAACAACACAATAATAACTTATTTATTGTATTAAACTGTTGTATGAGATCAGTATCGCATTTTCACTCGTGCTATAGCTATTCTGAACTTTGAGATATTGTTTATAGCCTATATCATGATGTTAGGGCGTTTTTATACCGGCAGTTTGGTTCGAAACGGGGCACAGTGCACATGAGAAAATTGGTAATGTGAATGCTCTCAAACGGACTTTAGGGGTACCGAATTCAAGACTGCCTGAAGGAGGTGCGCTTGAACTGTCCCGTAAATGTGAAGGCAACACAGACTCAGGTGCGCAAGAGAAGTAACCTGCGCATGCATTTGATCGGATGACGATGTATTTAGTTCAATAAAACACATGCGAGGGATGATGGTGTTGATGATTTATCTTGGATACGAGTGAGAGTGAGTCTGCAGTGTATTCACGCGTAGCACCGGCGGGAACAATCGCGCTCTGACGCGGACCACAGCAAACGTGCCCAGTGTAAAAACGCCCTGAGACTAAAACTCAAACAAGGGCATTTTTGCCCCATATCTTGAATTTTAGGGCCATTCTAACTGCATTCTATCGGCTTCATCACACAGTGAGTTGACCTGCATCATATTCTTCATCAGTCAAATGTATGAAATGTAAGATGACCAGTAGGTCTGGGGCAGGGCAAGTGCGTTAAATGCGTTGTTAATTTGAACACGTTTTTTTTTTTTACCGTAACGAATTAATCTAATTAACGAGTTAAATAATGATAATGATTTTGTGATTTATTATTAAAAATATTAAACAAAAGGAATTAGTGTTGTCAAAAGTACCGACCACGATACCAAGTCGGTACTGAAATGTACAAAATGTGCCGCTTTGAGTGCTGTTGAGCTGAATCGTAAACGGCTCTGATTGTCCATTGCGCTCACGCGCTCATCGGATGTGTCTGTGATTGGCTACAATGATCAGCGCTTCAAAAACATGTGGTAAATATACATCAATGACGCTTTTCACAGAGCGCTTGCACACACAGAGCGTTTGAATGCAGGCGCCTATCAGCCTACCGGTCCACTGGTCGACGCCTGCTTGTGCTTTTTATACACTCCCGCTTTCAATAGCCAATCACAGACACATCCGATGAGCGCCCGAGCACAATGGCCAGTCAGAGGCGTTTACGATTCCAGCTCAACAGCGCTCAAAGCGGCACATTTTTTAAATTTCAGTACCGACTTGGTATCGTGGTCAGTACTTTTGACAACACTAAAAGGATATTGTAATAACTATTTTACAGTAAAAAGTTCTAGAAACTACTAGATTACAAAATTTTACTAGAAACTAGGGATGCTCCGATCAGGATTTTTCCTGCCGATACCAAGTACTGATTTCTTGTCATGGTGATCGGCCGATCCCGATTCCAATGCTTCACTGATTTGTAAGCTCTCTGATCACCGTTAACCTTTTTTCAGATTAAAAAAAAAAAACTATAGATGTTGCCTTTTATTATATTTTTGTTGCATTTTTAAGGTAATTATGTAATGTAACTATTGTTTTAACAGGGTACTAAATAATCACTAAAATTATTCATTATACAGTGAACATTTTAATATGCCTTTTAAATGGCGTTTCTGCATAACACTATGCATATCAGGACACTTAATAGGGCAGTTTTCTACGTTTTTCTATTTGGATAAAAAAAAAAAAAGAATTTTATTTCACATCCTGCCCAATGATGTCCTAAAAACAATGTTGATATTGAAGGCTATAAACAAATACAGTGAATGTAATGTAGGCATGTATTAATAATTTTGTTTTTTAATACACTGAACTAAAAATAAAAACAAAAGCATATTAGCCTATATTTGATCACCCAATTATAATGGTCACTTTCATAAAAATATACATACTTTTAGGTTTAAAATTCTACATATGGCACATTTATTGTCCAACAACAAATATTGGTAACACTTCACAATAAGGTTCGTTAGTTAACTTGAACTAACTTGTAAAGCATTTATTTTAGGGGTGCACCGAAATTTGGGCCGCCAAAAATGTTCGGCCGGAAATGGCATTATCGGTTTCAGGCCGAAAAAAAAAAAAAAAACAGCCGACAACGTAAAACAAAAATGAATGTCACCCGCCCCTCCCATCCGTGCGCAAGTGCTTAGGTTTCACTCGCGTCGAGCCGTTATCACGTGACACGTCTGCCTATTAAAGATTAAGCATGTCAGCGGTATGAGAACAAATAGAGATGTATCCAGGCAACCCTGCCAAAAAAACACACATTTTACCCCCCAAATGCCATTTTTCCAGTGACCAGTGACAGACATGTTCTTAATGAGAACCATTCTGTGATTGTGTGCGCAGTTATTCAGATAATTGTGGATCTTTTTTTGCACAACTGTTAAAAAACTATTTAATTTGATGGAACATAAAACTTGAAGAATAAATATAAATATAAATAAAAATAAATTATATTTGGGGTGGCACGGTTCACAAAACCCACGGTTCGGTTCATGTCACGGTTTTCGGTTCTGTACGGTTCTTGTTGTTTTTTCTTTTAATTGTTAACACTCCAGAAATGTACTTCAGCATATGATATAAAGCTTAATTATCCACAATCTAGGATACAGTATGTTATATCATGTAGAAGTTGTTTCCTAACTGGCTGTCTACCGAGTCCGACACATTGGCGTAACATTTTTCATGTTAATCATGTTAATTTTGATCAGAACAATGCACTGTGGCTTTAATTTAGCAGCAGCTGACCTGATTAACATGAAAAATAACAAAGTTCAACATGAAATCATGTAGTGAAGTGTTCCGTGTGTGTCACAATCACCCTGACATCCAACGTTGTAAAAAAAAAAAAAAATACACGAAAACACACTGCCAGAAGTTTTTGCCCAAACTTCAAAGGCCTGTTTAAATTATTAAAACTAGAAGCATATCTTAACTTTAATGTTACATTTATCATGTGAACTACTTATATGTGAACTGTTATATGCATGTGTGTATGAGACAGAGGGGAACAGGTCGCATTTGCAGCAGATATATGCTGCCCATCATAAATCAAAGCACGAGACAGACAGGGGTCGGAGGAGAAGACCGGAAAATGTGACAGAATGGACAATATTTGTCTGTATTTGCAATACACGAGCCGCGGTTCAGCTGCACGAGACAAACACTGCCAGTGTGTGAATGCACAACGGGCGCGCGCGGCTCCCGCTCTCCATACGCACTGCATCTGCCCTGCCTGCTATACGTCGCTGGCACATCCTCCAACTCCGGGCAGCCTTCCTTATCTCTCCCACTTGCATTTCTACACGTGACGAGACCTGCAGCACTCCACTTTTACTTTACTGTATGTCCACACACACACACACACACACACACACACACACACACCTCTTATTTTGCGCGAAAAGGACACCCACTGTCTGAGGTAACATACGGGCACGAGGATACATTGCGCATGCGTCGAAACCGTGCGACGCACACACTCCGAACCGAGACAAGCGAACCGAATGGTTCGGGTTTTTTT
Source organism: Romanogobio albipinnatus (assembly GCA_023566225.1). Classification (NCBI taxonomy): domain Eukaryota; kingdom Metazoa; phylum Chordata; class Actinopteri; order Cypriniformes; family Gobionidae; genus Romanogobio; species Romanogobio albipinnatus. The sequence continues at coordinate 56,450,577 of CM042243.1, forward strand.
TTTCATGTACCGTGCCACCCCTAGTGTTAACAATATCTTACCAGTTATTTTAAAGCCCTTAATATAAAGCATGTGTCATGTTTAGGACAAACTGTATCATGCACTTTCCCTGCATCAGCTTCACTCTGCGTACTCCGCTATCTTTCAGATGCGCTCGAATCAACCTACTGTGTATCGATACTTCCGAACAGCGTTCGCCCATCCCTTAGGACCGGCTGACCCGTGTTCAACTGCTGTTCACGTGGAACCCTTCTCCACTTCAGCCTTCAAAGCTCTCGTTTTAATATTTGCTACTACCTACCCCACGCGTCATGTACGCCCTCACGCGATGACGTCATCAAATTGCGATTGGTTCGTGAGATCGGCCAAGTTAGTGAGTACCGATCGAGTCATAAAATATGATTATCTGCCGATCGATCGGAGCATCCCTACTAGAAACTTACAATACTAACATTTACAAGTTAATTTTAGAGCTGTAATCAAGCTTTTATTTTCATGGGTTGCTGGCGGCTTCTTAGTGAAGCTCAGTATTGCATGCAGCTCATGATATCAGATGTGTAAATGCCTCGCTTCACTCTGAAACCGGTAGTGCATATATTCATTTATTCACAGCCTACGTGATTTGACAATTACAGTTGCACTAGACAGGATGCATCACAATCACTGGATTCAGACGTGGCTTTTTTCCCTCTGGATTCTGTTTGATAAGGCAGCGTGTTAAATGTTCATGGAAGAGACTCATGTCTTCCTACTTTTGTCATGAGCTTTTTGAAGAAATGATTTTCCTGAAAAGAACCTCGCGGTCAGAACGTCCTCCATGTCAGGTTACAGTGGACCTCGCGCTGAAACACACAATTCTCTTTCGCCGTTTGATGTATTCTTGCTTATACAACTGTCCTCTCCTTGAAGTTGTCAAATCATTAATTCATAACACCTGCTGCATGAATACCTCATATTCATCCGCCTTTACTCTCATCTGCATTGATTTATGTAAATGTGTTTTCTCCTGTACAGACCTTGACAAACAACGAATGTTCCAATCACAGTTTTGGTAGTCTGGGCTCCTCCAGTGATAAAGAGTCAGAGGTGAGTAGTGCTCGAGTTTTTTTTTGTTATGTGTGATCGTACCGACACCTTTACACCAAATACCTGTTATATATTGTGGCATTTTTCCAAACAGTGTATTCAGTGGGAAATAATTAGTGCTGGATATTACAGTACAATACACATCATGATTTATTACATTGATTCGTTACAGTTAGCGATAGACTTACTGATTATTCAGATTAACATCATTAGCCAAGCCAACTATTTATTGGCCAATTAAAGGGATAGTTCACCCCAAAATGAAAAATCTGTCATTATTTACTCACCCTTATCTCATTTCAAACCCGTAGGACTTTTGTTCAAAACTCAAATGAAGATCATTTTAAAGGAACCTGTGAGATTTCTGTTCCTTCAGTAAAATCTGCAACCAAAACTTTGACATTAGTGGAGCGGCTAAATGCTTATGTTTGGCAGAATCGTTCAGTTTATGATACAAGCGTGAAAATTGGCATGAGCAGTCTCCATGAGTGACTTGACAAGAAAATTGTCCGAGCCACTTGAAATTTCAAGATGGCGGCCATTTTTCAAGATGGCCGACACCTTAGTGGAGCAGTTAAGTGGTATAGTGGTTTATTTGGTGATACAAGCATGAAAATTGGCTTGAGCTGTCTCTAAGGATTGCTTGACAAGAAAACACTCTTAGCCACTTGAAATTTCTATTTTCAAGATGTCCGATCCTCAAAAGATCAATTTTCCGATAGAAATGTATTGTTTTTTTTTTTCATTAAGGATGATTTGGTGTCATTTTATTTTATATGTTTTAGATTATTCTAAAGAACAACTTTTAACGCATCAAAATACAGTTGTGTTGATTTGTTGATTATTGATAGATTAGACAAGAGTGAATATCTGCACTACCAGGGCACACTGGTGATATATCACTGCTGTTAAACTCAGAGTGGGGTTCAATGTCAGCTAATTGTAAAGTTAGTATCCCAAATGCTGTCTAATCTACCCCAAAACGGTTAGATAGCCGCACCTGAATTGACAGGTTGTGCCAGCGCGGGAGAGCCGAGCCAAGGTTAATGGGGTTTTAGTTAACCGGATGGTGTACAGATCGCACGGGATATAAATGGCATTGGATGAACGATCGGACTAAGTGTAGGGTTAAGGCATGAACTTACCTCAATGAACCCTGATGACCCATTTAAAGATCCACATGGCGGGCGGCAGTAATCCAGAAAAATAGCCGCCATTTTGAAATTGTATGTTGCTATGGGCAGTTTCTAGTCAAATGACCCTTAGAGACAGCTCAAGGCAATTTTCATGCTTGTATCACCAACTAAATGATTTCTTAAGCCTAATTGCTCCACTAAGGTGTCGGCCGCCATCTTGAAAAAATTGCCGCCATCTTGAAATTTCAAATAGCTGTGGGTGGCTTATTGTCTAGTGACCATCAGAGACAGCTCATGCCAATTTTATGCTTGTATCACCAAATAAACCACTATATCACTTAACTGCTCCACTAAGGTGTCGGCCATCTTGATAAATGGCCGCCATCTTGAAATTTCAAGTGGCTCTGACAATTTTCTTGTCAAGTGACCCATGGAGACTGCTCATGCCAATTTTCACGCTTGTATCATAAACTGAACGATTATATCACTTAGCCGCTCCACTACATTTCAAAAAGTTCATAAAGACATTTTAAAAGTAATCCATATGAATCGAGACGTTTAATCCAAGTCTTCTGGAGAGAGACGTATGCGCATGTGACGAACCGATTTAATTTAGGCTTTTATTCACATATAAACATTCCTCAACTCGCATACATTGAGCACAGATTTGATTTAGTCATTAACATCAAATATGGTCAACAGAAGCTCAAACGTGCTTTGCTTAATGTGCAAGAACCAATGGCGTTTGTTCTCATGTCAAGTACGTACGGTTGAGCTTCTGTTCACCATATAATGCTAATGATGAAATTAAATCTGTTCATCACAAAGTGATCGGGTCTCTTCAGGAGACCAAGGGTCCGTTCTTCGTACGTCGCTAACTCAGTTAGCTGGATTTGATTGTTGAGGATTTGGCATGATCTTGGATTGTTTGGTTCTTCAACGCTCATCCTGTCATAGCAACACGTCCGGAAGTTTAAACCTGCTCGCGAGCGGCTTATTTAATCTAAACAGGATTAGATTGCATCTTTTTTAAGCGGCGTTGATACTTAAAATGTGTCCCAACCACTGCTACTTTATTACAAGAGTCCTTACTGAACCGGGGCAATAATAATTTTAAATAATAATAATGTATTTGAAAATATTATAATGTTGTGTTTAATATTATAGACACAACCACTTGATTGACAGATTTATTTTTGATGGAATAATTACTTTATAATGTTATTGCAGTCTTACACACATGTTGTACAGTTACTCTGAGCTGTGCATTAATTTCAGTGGTGACCGATATTATGGGATGGCTTGATGCAGCGCAGGAGATGCAGATAACTTGATCTTGAAACTTAAATTAAGGCTGTCACGTAACAAATCTGATTCAAATTGAATTAAAAATTAAATGAATTGCTAATTACAACATTGAAATAAAAATGTAAAGGGTGTACAAATACTATAAAATCGTGAATATAAATCATTGTGACTCATGTTTTCAAAAAACAGCTATCACTTATCTATTATAACGTTTATGTTGGTTTGGACGTTTAGCTGGTTTATTCATGTTTTTTGTAATTTGCCAAGTTTTTTTGCCAGGTGGCTTTTTTAATTATATGATGTCATTATGTTGCTCTCTTGACGTCAGCCAATCGCTGCATTGCTGATCGTGGTTTCGAGTATCGATGCATCTGCCCTCTTCAAGGAACACAAGAACGCGCAGTGATCTCAGACAACTTAATCCAGATATTTGAATCCAATTAATTTAATCTAATGCGCGCGCACACACACACACACACACACACAAACACACACACAAAAGTGTTTGGAAGACATGAGGGTGAGTAAATGATGACCGTATTTTCTTTACTTTTAAGGGGTTAGTTCACCCAAAAATGAAAATTGTAATTTGCCCACCCTCACGTTTCAAACCCGTAAGACGTTTTTTGATGAACTTTTGACCCGCCACAGACAGCAACTTAATTAACACTTTCAAGGCCCAGAAAGGAAGTAAAGACATTGTTAAAATAGTCCATGTGACTCCAGTGGTTCAACCTTAATGTTGTAAGTCAACAGTGTAAGAGTCTGACACAGCCTGGAAGAAATAAGTTGTTATTTTGTTAGTTTTTTGCACACAAGAAGTATTCTCATCACTTCATAACATTTAAGGTTGAACCACTGGAGTCACATGGACTATTTTAACAATGTCTTTACTTCCTTTCTGGGCCTTGAAAGTGTTAATTAAGTTGCTGTCTATGGAGGGGTCAGAGAGCTCTCGGATTTCATCCGAAATATCTTCATTTTTGTTCCGAAGATGAACGAAGGCCTCACGGGTTTGAAGCGTGAGGGTGAGCAAATGACAGAAGTTTCATTTTTGGGTGAACTATCCCTTAAGAGAAGTAGTCACTTATGTCACCTAGTCAGAAATGTCAATTGATGGCTATTTTCTGCTTTCAAATCTTTTATTAGTGAATTTTGAGTAAGTACTTGTTAAATATGTGTTCAGTGGCATTCAAGAGCGATGCTTGTGAACACAGCTTTTATTTTTAGTTATAGACCTTAGTCAGGTTGGATGTCATATAAAATGAATCACGGGTGAAAACAGGCCTGTGAGGGATAGATTTGCAGTCTTTATAATGGCAGGCGCTGTATAAAGGTCCTTGATTGAATGCACTGTACTTCTGTCCCTCACAGCCTTGTTTTCATTCCTGTTAAAAAGGTCTATTCCCAAGTAAGGAGGTCTCCATGCCGTTTTGAATTTACAGGTCTTTGACAAACACCTCAGAAAATACTAATTCAAAGTACTCGCGCACAAAATATTGGCTCTCTTCATTCATCATAGCAACTGGATCATGTGATGCTAATTTCCATGTTGGCATTTAGGTGTCTTCTCATCGTGCAAGAAGTGTGGCGCTCCTACTGTAATCCGTGCCGCTGTCCACACTGGAAGTTTCTGTAAATTATAATGCATGTGATTGTTTCTGTACAGCTCTTATAAATGAACAGATCAGTAAACCGTTAATTGATGCACTGAAGCAAACTGAGATCTGTAATGGATGTGCTTTTTCTAAACCGCTCACGGTTGAGCCCTGATGAAAGCTGTTGTTAATAACTTGGTTCATAGTTCAGCAGATGGTGCAGAGACGTTCTGCTGTGTTTTCTTTGAATCAAAGTGCTACAGAGAAATTGATGCTGGTGTGTGAGTGTGACTTTGGCCGATGGGAAATGTCCCCTGTAATGAAGCTCTAGTTCTGTGTGTGCTGAGGACTGCTTCTGCCTCATGGAGGATGCTGTGTCACTGTGTGTGTGTGTGTGTGTGTGTGTGTGTGTGTGTTTAGGTTTTGTAGCAGACTCAAGCTGGGTTGGCATCTGTCATAACCCCCAATAGTTAAACCATCAGCAGGCAAAGCACTACACATGTACACACACACACACACACACACATATATGAAGCATCATGGTAAGATGAATTGTCGTCCCCTCCCCCTGCACAACACACCTGCTGTGACATAAATCAGAGCAAGAGAAGGAGGAAACCAATGAAGCGAGTTATGAAGGGAGAGAGAAAGTGGACTGGGAGGTTGAGAATAAACTCCTCTCATTCGGCTGTGAGCTGCTTATTATGCCAGATGTCAGACACCTAGATACTGTAGACACACACACACACACACACCTGTCACACACATACTCCCTCTGCATTAGAGCCCCCACACACACGCACAACTGTCAGACTTTCACTCACATTACAACGTGCACCAAACCCTCCATTAAGACCCCACCTCAGACTATATACACTAGATTACCCATAATCCCCTGAACACTAATCACAGCCTCACACACCTGCAGCCTGAAGCACATGACTCATTTAATGCAGGATGATTTGCATATTCATGATGGATTTTGAATATATATATCGAGGATTTACATGTTCAGTGACCGGAATGAAGAGTATGCGCGGAAGTGTGATCTCCTCCAGCTTCAAATGAAGACGGGCGGTCGGAGCGAGTGTGTGGATTGTTCGGTGGTGTTTGAGTGATGTGTGCCTTTGTCTCTCAGTGGGCTCTGCTTCTTTGAGCTTTAGTAATTGTGTTGCAGTGGTGGTGGTAGTTGCTTGTGGCCGTTGTGACCCAAAAGTGCCAGTTTGGAGCGTGCAGAACATCAATATCAGCCTGTGCCGGCTCGTTAGGGCCACCGTGACATTCTGTCATTGTCACTGAGGGCTAATTATAAACACCAGCCTCAGCTCCTGACCCACTCGCATCTAAAACACTCTCCTTTCTCTCCCATCCTTTCCCTTCTTTTCCCTATACTTTCCTCGTTTGTTTTCCTTGTCCTTTTCTTTTTCCGCGTCCCCTCGTTTTCCTTTCCTTTTCACATTTTCCTTGCATTTCTGTCTTTTGGTTCTCCTTTCGCTTTCATTTTCTTTTCCTTTTCCTCTTTGTGTTCCACTTTATTTTCTCTTTCTCTCATGTCCTTTCTCCTTTCCTTCCCATTTCTTTATTCTATTTTCTCTTTATCACTTTCCTTTTCCTAATATTTTCTTTTTTTATTCTCTTTATTTCCTTTGATTTTCCTTATCATTTCTGCATTTTCTCAACCATTTCCTTGCATTTCCGTCTTTTTGTCGTCCTTTCGTGTTCATTTTCTGTTCCTTTTCCTCTTTTGTGTTCCACTTTATTTTCTCTTTCTCTCATTTCCTTTTTTCTCCTTTCCTTTCCTTTCCTTCCCATTTCCTTATTCTATTTTATCTTTTTCTTTAATTTTCTCCCTATCTCTATTCCTTCATTTTTTTCTTTCCCTTATCCTGTCCTCTTTTGTTTTCCTCTTTATTTTCTCTCTCTAATTTCATTTTCTCAACCATTTCCTTGCATTTCTGTCTTTTGGTTCTCCTTTCGCTTTCATTTTATTTTCCTTTTCCTCTTTGATTTCCATTTTATTTTCTCCTTCCCTTTTCCTTATTCTATTTTCTCCTATTATTTTCTCTTTTCCTAATATTTTCTTTTTTTTCTTCTCTTCATTTTCCTCTCCTTTGATATTCCTTATTTCCACATTTTCTTTACCATTTTACTTGCATTTCTGTCTTTTGGTTCTCCTTTCGCTTTCATTTTCTTTTCCTCTTTGTTTTCCACTTTATTTTCTCTTTCTCTCATGTCCTTTCTCCTTTCCTTCCCATTTCTTTATTATATTTTCTCTTTATCATTTTCCTTTTCCTAATATTTTATAATTTTGTTTTTATCCTCATTTTCTTTTCCTTTCCTATCATTTCCACATTTTCTTTACCATTTTTCTTGCATTTGTCTTTTTGTTCTCCTTTCGCTTTCATTTTTTCATTTCCTTTTCCTCTTTTGTTTTCCACTTTATTTTCTCTCCTTTCCTTCCCGTTTCCTTATTCTATTTTCTCTTAATCATTTTCCTTTTCCTAATATTTTCTTATTTTGTTTTTGTTTTCCTTTTCTCTCATTTTCTTTTCTTTTATTTTCCTATCATTTCCACATTTTATTTTCTTTGCATTCGTCTTTTTCCTTTTGCTTTCATTTTCTAATTTTTTCCTTTTCCTCTTTTGTTTTCCCATTTCACATTCTCCTTTCTTTCCCATTTCCTTATTCTATTTTCCTTCAATTTTCTCCTTATCTTTATTCCTTCATTTTGTTATTTTCTTTATCCTCTCCTCTTGTTTTCATTTATTCTCTCATTTGCTTTCCCCTTACCTTCCTTTTTCATATCCTTTATATTTACTTTCATTTATCATTCCATTTTGTTTTTATTTTCATCTCTCTTTTTCTTTCATTTCTTTGTCCTTTCCTTGTTTTTTTCGTCTCCTCTCCTCTCCTCTCACTCTCTCTTCCTCTTTCTTTGTTGCAGGGATCAGATGGGAAAAGAGGAAGTTCTCCTGCGTATTCAGTAAGTCTCTCTGTCCCAGTCATGTGAGAATTGAATAGAGACATGAATGATGCTTTTGGAGGCTCTCGGTTCAGTCAAATCGACAGCCATCTCTTTGGAGGGTTATGGCGCGTGCCTTCCAAAAATGCACTGGTCTAGCCCACATGAGAGTTTATCATTTCTACAACAACCTCAAATTAAGCTTAGATTGTAAAATTAACATGATGGAGGGAGCTTTTTATAATATACAGGGCGGAGTTTAACCACATCTATTTTGGAAACTCTCTCTCGGTTTCTCCGCTATAAAGAGATTAGCATTTTAATCAACCTATAGATGAGGCAGCGTTTCTTTTTATTCATTAACTGCATGTGTAGGTCACAGTTTATCACTTAATAATGTTATATCGGGGTGTGGGTATCAAAATCTGTGCTGGAGTTTGGTGGCAGATGTGGAGGTTTCGGTCCAAGCCAGTGAGCAAGAGCTCCTCTCTGATCAGAATGCAAAGATGCCCTTGGCAGCACACCCCTCTTTGTCTGTGCTGAAAAGAGCAGGATATTTCTGCATCCTTTCCCTAGTGAGGGAGAAAATAGACTGTGATTATTGGTCCCGGCCCCGGATTATGCACTCTCACATTAGAGATATTCTTAGAGCCATTTAGACTCAAGAGTCATTAAATACTGTTTGAAGACACACAATATGTCTCCTTTTACTTATTCAAAGATTGTACGATTTGCTCTCAGGAGACTATGAATTTAAATGTGGTGCTCACTGCTTGCTGAGGCCAGCTTTATCGTGCATCGAGAGCAAAATAAGACCAGAATAAATTCATAACAAATGGTGTATGAATGTAATATCTCTCATTTATAGACTCCTGAAAAGAAGCACTCTGAATCATCACGGGGCAGGAAGAGGAAAGCTGACAACCAATCAGAAAGCAGTCAGGGTAAATGCTTGTCTCTATCTCTATCTCTCTCCATGTGTGTCTTTTCTAGTATGTTCTTTACATGTAGCTTAATCACATGTCTTTTTTTCCTCTCATAGGAAAGTCCGTCATTCGGGGACCGAAAATTAGTGATTATTTTGATGTGAGTATCTGCCAGTAATTTGAGGGAAAAGATGTGATAAATCTTTGGCATTGTTGCGGTACTGACATATAGTCACTGCAACTTGGACAATATTGTTTTAACCCTCTAATGCTGTTCAGACATTTTTGACCTAAATGTTTTTTTTATTTAAAAAAAATATATATATATTTTTTTTACTTTATCGGAATGGTACAAAACATGGTAAAGGTTTTGGCACTTGACTCAAATGGACATGATTCAAAAAGGTTAAATAGTCCCGAAAAGAATAGTCACACTTGTACTGTTCGCGGTCAAAAATGAGCGCATTGGAAACTAATGGGATGTGAATTTAGTGGAAACGTTCGGTACTGCGCACAAACAAAATCTTACTGCTCAAATGTGGAATACATTTCTTTTTTGATTTTTGGCTTTGATTTTCTCACAGTTTTAGAGTAAACCATGTTTTATAAAATAAAATGAATATTTCATTAAAAAGTGTAAAATAGTATTTTTATGCATGTTCCATAATAAATTAGATTAGATTAGATTCAACTTTATTGTCATTACACAAGTACAAGTACAAGGCAACGAAATGCAGTTTAGGTCTAACCAGAAGTGCAATAGCAGAAAGTGCAGGATATACAGTGGTTGCGTAAGTGCAGGACATGGAAATGTACTGAATATATATAAATATGTATAAATAGAGAGATGGTTATTACTATAAACAGAACTGAATTTACAGGTGAATATGTACAGTGAATAAATATACAGAAATATACAAAAATAACTAAACTTCTATTAGGGCTGCACGATATTGGAAAAAACTTACATTGCAATATTTAGTTTTTCTGCGTTTATATATAAAATGTGATTTATATCAATATTTAGTTTTTCTGTGTTTATATATAAAATGTGATTATATAAACAATTTCACCAGATGATTTGAATAGCTCCATTTGAAAATAATTCATAATTTTACAAAAATTGTGGTGATTTTGTAGGGGACTGAATCTGCCTAGAAAATGATAAACAAATTACAATATAGATAAATACAATAGAAGAAAGATACAATGGAAATATTGTTTTTCAGGTAAATCTAACAGTTGATTAATCAAATGTCAAATAACAGTCTTCACTGTATGAATGAAAAATAACTAATATAATATATATATATATATATTAATATTATATAATATAATATAATTTTCTATCTCTTTTGTTGTGCTGCGGGTATATTAGGCTGCTTTCCCTTTAAGACTAATGCGCGAACCTAGAGTCATAGAAAAAGAGAGTTGCGACACGCTTTGATCTCACCGTCACATGGTTCACAGAGCTCTCAATAGTTCCAAACAACTCGGCGCTGTCGATCTGTTTGAATAGGATTAAGCAGGATAGACAGCAGCTTCTAGGGGTGTAACGATTCGTTTTAACAACGGTTCGATTCGTATCACGATTTGAGGTTGTCGATACGATTCAAGGACGATATTGGTTCATTTAGAACGATACGATCCGAAACGATTCAGTGACTTGAAATCGATTCAGTAACTTTTTAGCCAAAAATTGTGTGACTGAAATAAATATCTGGATACTGGTCAGTGCAGGTGAAGTTTCCTAGATTCCTGTTGTTTCTTGTAAGGGAATCAGGTATCAATTAATTATGGATATAAACAAACAAGTAAACAACAATTAATGGAAAATGCATTCACATTTTATTTGAATAAAGTGCAACCAACAGTTTAGGTTGAATTAACAGGAAGTTAACCTTTTTCTGCTCTCATTTTCAATATTCAATACATTTTCTATAAAAGCACAGTAAGTGCAACAGTAGGTGAACCTGCTACTTCTGCTTTTGTTTTCCAACATAAAAATATTACAATATTAATATCAAAAATAAAGTGCAACTAACTTCTCTTCAGGTTTAATTAATAGTAGGTTTACCTGCTACTTTTGCTGTTGTTTTTCAACATTAAAATAATACAAATACAATATTATTATCAAAAATAAAGTGCAACCAACATTTCTTCAGGTTGAATAAACTGGCTGAACCTGCTACTACTATACGGTATATCGATTTCGATTTCAGTATCAATTCATAGCCTACTGTACATATAAGGATATGTACGTTATTAACATTTTAAAATTTCACATTTAAAGAAATCTAGTGTTTGATCATATCTAAATATTTATTAAAATGCAAAACTGCAATACTTTTTTGAGCAACTAGATTAGATACATGTTTATTGATTAAAGAGCCATAAAGGCACCAGTGGGTAATGGCATTACAAATGGAAATTATTATTTTTCGAGCCACAAAATGACTCTAATTTGCCTCTTTGAATAAGAATTCTCTAATTGAACCTTAATTACTATACTAATTGTAATATAAATAATAAAAATATTAGAAGAAAAATATTTTAAGTGGTCGTTAATGGACCATAATTATTGCACAAATAGTATTTAGTACCAAAATATATCAAAATATTCATTAAATATTATTGAACTAAAATATAGAACATTTATTCAATTGAAAAATAGCTAAGGTGTATGGTCACATTTGACCATCAATGTGCATGAGTATGACCAATTAGTAAGGAATACCTGAGGGCTAAATACAAGAAAAATATTAACATTAATGTTAACAATGTTGCATCTCCATCACTCTCCATTATAAAACGATCATGTATGGTTGACGTAATAATCAATGCACACTGTGCTGTACTGTTTACCAAAACTTGCTGCAAACACCTGTAAAGTGGAGCTGTTGTGTATCAAGCCATTCAAATGTATTGACACAGTGCTAGAAGAGAGCTCCGTGAAGCACATGACCGCGCACGCCACCGGGAGATGAGAGAGCATGTCGCAACTCCGTTTTTCAACACGTTGGCTTTAACTGTTATGCCATATTAGCGCCAAAACGCTATGTATTGTTTGAATTTCAAATTAAAACTAAAATTAAAAAAAAAAAGCTTAGACTTTGTTTAATATCAAAAGCAGGTTTGGCAATTTGGCGTGAGATTAAGTTGGGCAGCGTGAGAGCGTGAGACAGAGCCTGAAAGCGTGACTATCACGCTAAATGCGTGAGAGTTGGCAACCCTGGTACAGGTAGCTCTTTCTCCTGGTGGCTTGATAATTTCTCGCTCATTGGCTTCTCCTCTGCCATCCTAGCGCTGCTGCTGGTGCGTGCGTTGCGATGATGTCACAGATAGGCAGACTGAATCGAGTAACGTTTAACGCCTTTATCATTAAAAGTGCTAAGAAAAAACATCCATATAAAGTCTGACGTGCTTAAATCCAATGCGTTATTTCCTATTATCGATACAATCGATTGATTACCTTTTAAAACGATGTTAGATCGATAAATGTCATCCGGAAGGCCAACTTGCCGAGCACAGATCGATTTAGTTAGATCATAGGAATATAAATCGATACATCGATGTAGTAGATGAATCGTTACACCCCTAGCAGCTTCACTATATTTGCAGCAATTTTTGTTAAATATGAACACAATATGTGCATCGACTTTCGATTAGGCATTACAGTAGCATTTGATTCTGGGGAGAGATAATGAAGAGACAATGTTAATGTTTTTTTTTGTGGTAATACGTTTTACACAAATCTTCTCATTATCTATAAATCCCACATCATAACAAACAAAGCACAGACACGATTTAAATAAAGATATATTGTGAATTGATAATCTATAAAAACTAATTCAAAAGAAGAGAAAAAATGGCTAATGAGTCAATAAGTGTTCCTCTTCCACCATCTACTGGTTATAGTATATATTATATATAATTTTTAAAAATAATTTTATTGTTGTTAACATCCAAATGTTATTTTATGATACTCACACAAGCATACACAACAGGTGAATATAAATTAATGATGCTAGCATATACAGAGAAAGACGTTTTGAATTAAATCGGTTGCTCTTTTTTTTTTTTTTTTTTTTTTTTTTTTACCATTTATTTATATCCAGGCCCTAGATGCGTTATTCCTTGATTGGCTACTTTATAGAAACGCATTCGACAGAAAGATCTCCGAGAGATATGACCGATAGCATCTGGATATAACAGCTGTTGCAGTGCTGCTCATGTTATCTAACTGCAGTTAGAGTGATCTATTATATAACATTAACTCTAACTCTTCATAAAATACCACTTCTATCAATATTCCTGAGAAGTCAACTAATGCCATAAAATCTCAAAATATGCAGTAATTTCATCCATTTGCTAGCGAGTGTGCTTGTGACACACTGAAATGGATGGGGTTCAATGCTGGAACAATTGGTTCAAAAGAAAAAGAGAACTGAATACGGCGTTCACGTTCTGTCAGCGCGGCTCAGAATAGCTTTTTCCTACTTATCTGCCAAACATTTTATTTTAAAAAGAGCTCTTAAGTTTAGTAATAAATGGATAACTTATAATAATATAATTTAGTACCATAAAATATACTAAAAATACAAAATGGGTCATGAACTGAGAAAATCAAATTTTCCTTGAGCTTTTGACATTTAAGAGGTCATCATACTATAAGAATATCCTGTAAGTTCCAGGCCCAGCAATTCGTTAGTGTACAGAAACTGAATTGCAATGACGAGATCACTGCTTTCATGCGCTCAACATGTGTGTGTGATCGGCTACAATGATCATCACTGCAACCTTTCATGCCACAATCTTAATATAATGCCATAGATTTAAATATAATGGCAATTTCAAATGGAAAGACGTTAGCCAGTCACAGCGGACACGCCCCTTAAAACAGAGCGTTCAGAGCAGAGGGCTAAAATCAGGGTAGGAAAAAATGCCTTTTATTTATAAATGATGGCAATTTGTGATGTAAAAAGCATTCTAACATTATACGTGCACCCAGGAAACTTCATAAAACAATAAAACAACGCAGTTCATGACCCCTTTAAATGAAAAAACATTATCAAACTAAAATGTAGTACATTTAATTGAAATAAAAAACTATTCAGTCATATTTGACCGCCACGATGAGCAGCACCAGAGGGTTAAAAATGTGAAACAGCATTTGTAGCATATTTCACTTCTTTTTTTTCTTTTTTTTCAAGCAAAACTGAAAATCTGGAACTAAATAATGTAGGGTAGACTTGATTGGATTGTGAAAAAGTATAATTTTAATAAATACGATTAATATCAGTTTTCCACCCAAGCAGTATTGGCTACATCAAAAGTCATTTTAGAGGTGGAGAAACATTTCATTAATGAAAGGTTTTTCATTTCTTTAGAATAACAAACTGATGAGTCAAACAAAGTAAGAACAACAATTTATTATTAGTAAAATTACATTTATTGAAAATGGTAATGGTGTCAGTTTTAATTTGATTCTGTCTTTGTGTGTGGAGTAATGTATCATTTCTGTGCTTCCAACATCAAGCGGCATTGCAAAAATATTCAATGATTAATTCTTTTCAAACAAGGTTTCCCGAACTTGCTCCGTCTGCCAAATTGACAGTCCTTCCAGAAAATTGCGGCTTTTTTTGTGATTGTTGCGGGCAAAAATCCTTGATTATGCGGCATGTTTTCTTAAAAAATGCGATAGAAAATGCGGGATATTTAGGCAATTTTATGCGATGAAATTGCGGGAACTTGCAAAAACTGCGGCTTGATGAAAAAGAGAAAAAAAGCACAACATCACAGAAAGTGCTCGGAATATTTAAGTTCACATCTTGTTTTATTGAAGACCTTAATAAACACACGGCTCAAATTTACAAAACATTGAGTCAAACAAGTTCTGTAGCTTTACTAAAGGAATATGCTACAACTTCTGAAAAATGAATAAATAACTTCCTGTTTTACAGAGGTAGCTATACAAAACAGACATTTGAGTGCTTCCAATGCACAAAGTGCAATCTCTTAAAGGGTTAGTTCATCCAAAAATTTAAATTCTGTCATTAATGACGTCCCCTCATGTCGTTGGACACCCGTCAGTCCTCCGTTCATCTCTAAATAACGACTTGTATAGTGATGACCGATTTCAAAACACAGCATCATGATGCTATGAATCAGTAAGTCGATTCATGATTCAGATCGCGTGTCAAAATGCTGAAATACGTGACTTTGGCGATCCGAACCGCTGAATCGACTCATTGATTCATAACGCTTCAAACCGCTGAATCGACTCATTGATTCATAACGCTTCAAACCGCTGAATCGACTCATTGATTCATAACGCTTCAAACCGCTGAATCGACTCGTTGATTCATAACGCTTCAAACCGCTGAATCGACTCATTGATTCATAACGCTTCAAACCGCTGAATCGACTCATTGATTCATAACGCTTCAAACCGCTGAATCGACTCGTTGACTCATAACGCTTCAAACCGCTGAATCGACTCATTGATTCATAACGCTTCAAACCGCTGAATCGACTCACTGATTCATAACGCTTCAAACCGCTGAATCGACTCACTGATTCATAACTCTTCAAACCGCTGAATCGACTCACTGATTCATAACGCTTCAAACCGCTGAATCGACTCACTGATTCATAACGCTTCAAACCGCTGAATCGACTCACTGATTCATAACTCTTCAAACCGCTGAATCGACTCACTGATTCATAACTCTTCAAACCGCTGAATCGACTCACTGATTCATAACGCTTCAAACCACTGAATCGACTCACTGATTCATAACGCTTCAAACCGCTGAATCGACTCACTGATTCATAACGCTTCAAACCGCTGAATCGACTCACTGATTCATAACGCTTCAAACCGCTGAATCGACTCACTGATTCATAACACTTCAAACCGCTGAATCGATTCACTGATTCATAACGCTCTGAAGCTTCATGATGCTGTGTTGTGAAATCGGTCAACACACCGGGAAACTGCTTTGCGCGTCTTTTGCTGTTATTTTTGTTGGCCAATGGGAGTTTGCGCTTCATCATGGTTTCACTGATATCTATGGTTTCTCCACGGGGTTTGCAGCTTTTCGATGACGTTCATGTCGGGTAATTACGTCCCTTCAAAGCGTTCCCATGGCAACATGGCTGAAATGGGGGCTCTTGTGTGAAGTAAACAAACATTTTTCAACTTTCTGCTAATATATAAATGACTTTTTTTGCAACGAAAATGCGGGGATTATGAAATCATGCTAGCCCCGCATATTTTGCATGCGGAAATAGGCAATTTATGCGGCAAAAGTGCGGCGTATTTGAAAAAATGCGGTCCCCGCATAAATATGCGGACTTTGGCTGATTATGCGTTAAATCATGCGATCCCATAATCACGTTTTTCTGGAGGGACTGAATTGAGCCAATTTTGCTATATTGGGATGCTCAAACAGAACAATAATTAAACAGTGTACAACTTATAATTGTCAAAACAAAAGCAAAAATGTAAAACAATGTCCAAGCTGCTCTGTTCCATGCGGTGAAAGCATACAATGACACCCCCCCCCCCCCCCCTACCCCAACCCCCGTAAAAATAAAAAAAAAAACTTGCACAATAAATTTCAAGTCTTCTGAATATCTTACCTTCTGCCGCAGATCTCAAATCTCATTGATATTATGCACATTAAAACCTCATGTGTTGACGATGCACATGAGCTCGAAGGTTTGTGCACATTTTTTTCTCCACTTCCTCTTCATATGGTGTTAAGTGGAGTGGTGTCTAGATGTGCTTACATAGATCATACTTTCAAGCGGTATGATTCGTTTATTTTTTTTCTTTCTGTAGTTTCAGGGTGGTAATGGGTCCAGTCCAGTAAGAGGTTTACCGCCTGTCATCCGTTCACCCCAGAACTCACATTCCCACTCTGCACCTGGATCCAGCGTACGTCACACACACTCTTTCTGACCCTGCTTACACCTGGTATTTAGAGCTGTCTTGTATGATCTGATCACAAGCAGACAGACGACTGTTTTCACCCGGTAGTAACATGCGTCAGTGAACACTTGTGATCAGATTTCATGAGGCGGGTCTCTGACTTTATCACTGTGCTATTGTGCTGTTTTGAGAATAACATTCACGTTTATGCTGCAAACACATAACGGAGGATGCAGTGTGAGCAATGGCGGGAAAATAAAAGCATGCGAGTATCTGTGAAACTTCAGAAGCTTCACTGAATTAGTGCATGCATGTCAAACAGACAGAGCGCAATAGAATGGAAATGACATAATTTAAATACATTTTGCATCCAAAAGTGTACGCACTTCTTCATCTCTTCTCCCCATTTACAAAAGCACCATAAACTGGAGTGCGAACATTGTGTTGCAACCAATTGCAGCAATATTGACATATTCAGTAGACTAAAATAATTCTGATGACTAAAATTAATTGGCATTTTAAGCCAAACTTTTACTAAAATGTCACTTTGCAGTAGGGATGTTAACCGATGACCGTTTGACCGATGGTTGACCGTATCAACCTTAACCGATCAAAGTTGTCGGTTGTCGGTAAAAAAAAAAAAAAAAAGTGATCTCTAAATTAGGCTATTATAGACAGTGGACTAAACGCTACTACAGTTAGCCATCTCATTCCAAAATCTTTTTGTGTGAAGTGAACAAATCCCTCACACTCAATTTATCATAACTCGCCTGTTTGTACTTAATAAACCAATAAAAACATTTGGCGCGAAGTCACAGCGTTTGGGTTTGCGCGCTCACAAGGTTTGCAAAAAGTAAACAGGCTAAATAAAACACTCGAGGTTATACGGCAGTATGAAGCGTGCAAAGAAAAGTAGTGTGTGGGACCATTTCACCAAAAAGAACGACACAGATGTAAGTTGCAACTTGTGTGATACAGTGCTTAAATACAGTACTTAGCACATCATCTAAATATATTACATCTACATTTCAGTGGTAACACATAAGGTGTTGATCATCATCTTTCTTTATTATTGTTAGCACTACCTCGAACTAAAGCGGCATCTCTTCGGAGCTGTCATTATCTTAAATGAGTCGCGGCAATGTTTCAAATGAGCTTCTAATGCTAGACAATAGCCTTTATTTTCAACGCGATCACCTTGTGCCCAAACCATTTAGAAACTAAGGAGCCATTTGTCCTCCGATTACAAACAAGCTCCTCAGCGCCGCGTTTGCGGGACTCATGTTTCGCGCTGTAGGGGATTTTAAAAAATTGACGAGTGGAAGGCAGGCGGCGGCGCCTGGACAGTGCGTGTGTGTGTGTGTGTGTGTGTGTGAGAGAGCGGGAGGCAAAGCGGCAGAGAGATGCGACAGAGTTGCGAAATTGCAGGCGCGGCTCGCGAGTTGCGGCTGTTATTTCAAATAGCGCAGCATATTTTTTTAACTAATCGGTTAACCGGTTTCAACCGGCTAATGAGGCTCGGTGGTCGGTCAAGAAAATGTTTAGTTTTCGCCATCCCTACTTTGCAGGCCAACCGGGCAGTTCGCACCGCACTGGTTCCCGCGATAAAAATCCAATAGGATTTTTCCATAGGCTTTTGGATTATCGCTAAAAAAGTTTATGATACTTACACATTTTGTCCATCAAGATAATTATCACAGATGAACACAAATTTTGTTTATTTTGAAGCCTAAATGTAGTCGCCTGGGGCCCGTTCTTCGTACCTCGCTAACTCAGTTAGCTGGATTTGATTGTTGACGATTTGGCATGATCTTGGATTGTTTGGTTCTTCGACGCTCATCCTGGACTTGCTGTCATAGCAACAGGTCCGTTAGCTTAAACCTGCTCGCGAGCGGCTTATTTCATGTGAACAGGATTAGATCGCATCTTGAGGTGATACTTAAAATCTGTCCCAGCCACCTCTACTTTATTACAAGAGTTCATTACTGAACCAGGGGCAATAATAATAATTTTAAATAATAATAATATACACATTTTAAATTGTATATGTATATGAGAATGTAGGCTATATAATATTATAATGTTGTGTATAATACTATAGACACAGCCGCTTGATTTAGCGATTTATTTGTGATGGAATAATTACTTTATAATTTTATTGGAGGTTTGCACACATGTTGTACAGTTAATCTGAGCCGTGCAGTAATTTAAGTGATGACGGATATTATGGGATGGCTTGATGCAGCGCAGGAGATGCAGAGAATTTGATCTTGACCCTTAAGAAACTTTAATACTGTCACGTTACAAATCTGCTTCAAATTGAATTAAAAATGTAATTACAACATTGACATAAATGTAAAGGGTGTACAAATACTGTATAAAATCGTGAATATAAATAATTGGTAATCATGTAAAAAAAACATTTATCATTGATCTATTATAACTTTTATGTTGGTTTGGTCGTTTAGCTGTTTCCTTATAAAGGTCCAGATATTTGTGGGTTTTTTTGTGTAATTTGCCAAGTTTTTTTGCCAGGTGGCTTTTTAATTATATGTGATGTCATTACGTTGCTGTCTTGACGGCAGCCAATCGTTGCATTGCTGATCATGGTTTCGAGTATCGATGCATCTGCCCTCTTCAGGGAAAACAAGAACGCGCAGTGATCTTAGATCATTTAATCCAGATATTTAAATCCAATCCGCAAATTCGTTTGAAGAACCAAATTAGCCAGACATCAGTTATCACGATTAGAAGATCTGGGATCTGTCAAATCATCTCAGATGTATTAAGCGAGGTACGAAGAACGGACCCCAGAAGTAAAAAGCTAAAGGTAGGCTTTAAATGGACTACACCACGGTACGGTCCCGAGACAGTGTCACCATCACTAAGCTTCTGACAACTCAATCTCAAAACATTTTCCCAGAACGTTTGAGTTAAACTAGTTTATAAGAGCACACTTATGAGCATAATGAGGCTGTAAAAGAGAACTGAGTTTATCCGTTCGGCGTAATGACGTTTAATCTCCTCGACAGCCTCTGTAGACTCATTTAGCCACTTGTTAGCAACCGCCTTTTTCAAGACACGTAACAGCTTTAAAAAAATCACGAGTGGGGTAATACTGATATATTTTATGTCGTAAAATAATACGTGAACGTTTCTCGAGCTTGTTCACCACATACCTTATTTCAGCCGTTTAAACAAAAAAACCCATTGGAAAAAAACCCCTTCTAAAAGGACCAAATCTGAGATGTGGTCATATTTTGGCTTTTACCAAAGTCCCGAGTGAAATTTAATCGAGTATGGTCCCCCTGTCTGCAGAACATGCAAAAAGAAAGTCGCTGCAATAGCGGGAAACACTTCAAATCTGCTGAGTCGTCTTCAGTGTATAGCGAACGCAAGGCAAGTGGACTTTGACCTCACTACCAAAACTACGTCTGGGAAATAATCGGACACAACGTTTTGATTTTAAATATTTTATCTCACTCGCTTGAAATTAACGTGAAGCTTCCGCGAAGAAAGGTTTGCAGCAAGTGGCTCTGAGCCAAAGATGAACGGACAAGTTCAGACAAGACTAGGGTGACATTTAAGGGGTAATGTAAATTCATTGTCCACTTTTACACAGATTTTCTTTACCACATAAGTAATTATGGGAACATATTGAATTGAGTTGAACCTGTTTATAAATCCATTTTGTACAGCGTACAAAACAATCGCCCAGAAAAGATGATCACAAGAAGTTATAGTAGCATTAATAGTAAAGTCCTCTGATTTAATTTTCAGTACAATCAAAAACAGAGACACAAGAGAATGCCACAGAATATATTTAAAAAGTGCATAGAGCTGCTTGTTTTATTTGTTGTTTGTTGATTTTCAAATGTAAAACTTGTTGAAATGTTTTCAGTGTGTGCATGAGTTCTTTTTGAACACTTTAATCTCATTTGAACAAAACCGTGATATTAATAATCGTGATAATTTGAGTCACTATAATCGTGATATAAAATTTTCATACAGTCTAATAGAAAGGAATGACATAAATTTGACTTTTTGCTAAAAGTGTACACACTTGATCTCTTCTCCCAATAGCACCATAAACTAGAGTGCGAAAATTGTTACAACCAATTGCAGAAATATTGACGTGTTTAGTGGACTTAATTCAAATGACTTAAACGAAATGGCTTTTTAAGCCAAAAGACTATGACTAAAACTAAATGAAAATTTGCCGTCTTAATTAACTGCATCTGAGACAGATGCTAATACCATGTGTAAACTGGGCCTCCCTCTGACTCAGTTCATTTCACTAATTGTGTATCATAATCAATCACGTCACGCACACACACATATAACCACTAACATTCTTACTTAGGAACATTACACACATCACAACACTTGCATAGTTTTGTCTACTTGTGCCTCTCATTACTACGGAGGTTAACCAAATAATGTACAATCTTGTATTTGATCAGACCCGGCAAAGCAGCTCGTCTCCCACCAGTCTGTGTTTTGGGGACTCTGTGATTTCTTCTAGGCTGATGGCAGTCAAGAGTGTTCAGGTGGGACTGATCTTTAATGCACTTGCACTCAAGAAACAAGAATGTCATTGGCAGTCATCTTAAAATTAAACCGTCAGTAGATTACAACTATCAATTCATCTGATTATTTTTAGTAGTTAACGTGACACTCTCCTGGTTAAACAAGTATATTTGCTTTAGAAAAGACAGAGACTAATGTGTATTAAAACATTTCCTTGGTTTATTTTATATCTTCATATATCAAAAAGAAAAAAAGTGAAATCTGTTCTGATACAAATGAACATTGCAACTTCAAATGACTGTAGTTGAAGAAACACACATTTATAAAACATAATGAAAAGGTGTATTTGTTGAATTGTTTGTGTTGTTCTTCTGCAGACTGACCTGACGGTGGTCAAGCTGGCCACTATAGAGAGCAATAAGAACCTGGACCTGGAGAAGAAGGAGGGCAGGATAGACGATCTGCTGCGGGTGAGCAATAACATGAGACAAATCAATTCATCTCATCAAAAATGATTGTGTCATATTGTGTTTTTGTGACTTTTTATGAGAAATCTCTTTTTCCTAAAGCAGTTCAGTGTAGTTTTTTTTATTTTTTTATTTTTTTAAATAAACCTTCACATTCTAATCACCCAGTTTTAGCAACGTCTGAATATTTGCACTGTATTGATCCTTTTCACATACCAAAACGTATATAAATCTGATTGGCTGTAAAACATTTTAATGTGAAAAATACCTATTTGCAGCTGTATCATACAAATAAATAGTTAAAATATCATATATTGGGATTTCTGGATTATTTTTTTTTAGATTATGTCTCTCACAGTGGACATGCACCTACGATGGCAATTTCAGACCCCTCCATGATTTCCAAGTGGGAGAACTTGCAAAATGCATATTAGTGGTGGATCATTATCGGCGTTAACGTGAGACTCTTATCGGGCGATTAAAAAATTATCGCCGTTAATCTATTCTCAAAGTTGGGTTGGGAGCTGGGTCTATACTACGCAAGCTATGATGACTTTCACCTTGATGTTTTAGCGCGGATGTACACCTAGCTAAATTGCACTGTAGGGGCGAGAGAACGAGGCTTCGAACCTGTGTGTATGCCTACTAGTGTTGTCAAAAATATCCATACATTTTGCCATGTATCGATACTAGGGGTGTAAAGGTACACAAAACTGACGGTTCGGTACGTACTTCGGTTTTGAAGTTATAGCAGTTTTAAAAAATGGCTTTTTATTTATTTTTTTATTAAACAGTGGTTTACTGAAGTAGGAAAAAAAGTATCTGTCCTTGAATTAATTAAATTATAACTAAAAGTTTCTTAAAGATAATGCTGTACACTATATAGGGAGCCCTTACTTGCACATTATTACTATAATATTAAAGGTTAACAACAGAGCCCAAACTATGAGCCTATATTCAGCTGATATTCAAGTTTACTTATAGGATAATCAACACTCAAATAACACATTGTGTGCAAACATGTAAACTTCACATAAGGCAGTTTTTGCATTAACTGCTAAATCTATTTATAAAATAGTTTTTTCTCCAATTCGTTGTTGAAATATAATCTTAGTGACTGTCATTTTCATGACAGATTTATCTAAACATAGCATTAAATAATCAAGACATCACTAACAGGTTAAGTAGAATTTATATATATATATATATAGGCTAATGTAGTGCATATATTTAGTGAAAGAGTTGCTTTCTCTAGTGAATTAACAGCTGTGGACACTGAAGGACTTCTGACTCTGAGGTAAATGATGCTGCGTGACATTGTTTACAAGCTGTTTGACGTCTTTCCACGATTGAAACACTGAGCGATTACACGACATACGATGCGTTTCAGTAAGTGTTAATGTATCCTCAACATACCGTAAGATATTAATTCATGTTTATTATTCTGGAAGAGTTGACTCGCGCGTGCCCCAGCCGCTTGAATTGACGCGCCTATACAGTGATCAGTCGTCACATTAAAGAGCATCAAAACGGCATTTATCGTTTGAATTTCGTGATAAAATGGACTGAATACGTAATATGTTCGAGTGGGAACTAGGATTGCAGTGTTTTCCGCGCTTAAAACAAGCCGACTGTTAACTGTTAAAGATTGCATTCGGAACCGTTCGGTACACATGCGCACCGAACCGAAAGGCCTGTACCGAAACGGTTCGGTACGAATACGTGTACCGTTACACCCCTAATCGATACTGAAATATCTGAAACGATACGATACTCATTTTCTACAGTATTGAAATCAGCTGTGCTCTCCTCTCCGACCGACAGCGAGTGACACGCACCCGCTTCCTCTCATTCAGTCCGTTTAATCCTCTGAACATTGCGAACGAGTGTTCTGCTGGACTTTTGTTAGTATTGGTGTGACCGGTCTGAATTTCGCACGGGGTTGCACATAACGTTAATTCTACTAATTTCCGCAGATTTTGCGCTCGCATCTGAAGCGCACACACACATACCGTAATAACCTGCCTCTGACATACAAGTGCAAAAATGAGCTCCTTTAATGGCTTATTAATAGTCAAATACACTCAAAAATGTCTCAATGCCCATCTTGGTGAGTTTTAACGTAAACAGTCGTAACCAGCTCACAGGAACAGTGGGATCCATGTGTGCGTCAAGTCTTAAAGGGACAGAAGTTATTTATTATTCAAACTACAAAAAGACAAACGATCACTTACGAGCACACATATTCTGAATGCTTTCGGCAGAATTCAAATGACCCATTTTAATCTAGATTAATCTAGATTAATTCCAAGATTACAGCGAGATTAATCTAGATTAAAAAATGAATCTATGCCCACCACTAATATTTATACAAATAAAAAAAATCCATAAATGCTCAGTGTAAGGGTATTACATCTGTAAAAACAAACAGAATTTTTTTAAACAAACTGGATCAGTTTGATAAGATTTGGTTTCCCCTTCTCCATTACCTTGATAATGTACTTTGAGTAAATTTTCAACTAAATTACTGATCCGCCCGCATTGACACTTTATGATAATTGAGATGAGCTGATGACATCAGCATTGGATTCCACAATAAAAAATGGAAAAAAACATGAAAAACTATATTTTCTCATCCTCTTCTCCACAGGCAAACTGTGATCTAAGACGACAAATTGATGAACAACAAAAGCTTCTAGAAAAGTACAAAGAACGTTTAAACAAGTGCATCACCATGAGCAAGAAACTTCTGATTGAAAAGGTGACGAATCCTTGTGATTATTTAAGAAATCTGTGTTTCTAATGTAAGCATGACACTGCTGGCCTGTAAACGTGTAGAAATTATTTGATATGTTGGTGTGTATTTGCATGTCTTTCTACCTCTATCTAAAATGATTGTGTGTAACCTACAAGGTTGCTGTGTAACGCCATCATTTAACCACAAGCTTAAAAGTGTAATAAATGGTACAAAGAGTAAGAAGTGATTCAGATCTTTATAAAAATGTGTGCATTTGTCCAGAGCACACAAGAGAAGCAGGCGTGTCGGGAGAAGAGCATGCAGGATCGACTGCGATTGGGTCATTTTACCACTGTGAGACACGGAGCCTCATTTACAGAGCAGTGGACAGACGGATATGCCTTCCAGAACCTCGTCAAGTAAGACAGATACTGATGTTTGACCGCATAAGCACATATTCTAATGCTAGCATACCTTTATACAATACTTTACATGTGTGAACACAGGTGCGCTCTATGATAACTTGACTCGTAAAAAAAAAAGTAACTATTGTTGTCTGTCTTCACTGAGAATAGGAATACCCCAAAACTTTAACGATAACGGAAACTTTCGAAAATGCTGCAGACTCCAGGGTTGCGTTCAGTGGAAACGGACCAAAATGGAGTCTTTGGAAAACGATGGTGTGGCTGCCCACACTACGCTACCTAAACACGACAACAGCAGCCCAGGGCTGTGTTTCCCAAAAGCATTGTACACCTAAGTTGATCGTAGAGACCTTTGGTGGCTATTGCTACAATGCTTTTGGGAAGCACAGCCCTGGGCCGTCTCTCTCAACGGCTCTGTAACATACCAGCCTCAACAACCATATAAACAATAGCGCAGAGATGGAACCAAATGCTATGCTGACTTTGTGGGGCTTTTTAGCAGCCATTGTGCAGTTAAACGCTGTATTGTATAATACTGCAGCTGCCAACATACAAGAGGCAACTGTTTACACATGCCCAGTGTGCATGAACGGTCATGTGACATGTGTTTTCGGTCATGTAGTGTGGACGGAGATCGTTTCTGAAACGCCAGTATAGACTGAAAACGCACTAGTGTAAACGGGGCCACAGAGGAACAACATGGTTAGCATAATATTTTTTCAGCTGATTAACAATAAGAACATTGACCAATCAGAATCCACCTGACTTTAAAGAGCTCAAGCATTCCAAGCCACAAATGACACAACTGTTAAAATAAACAGAACATTATCGTTATATTACAATATAGTTATCCTTAATGTGAAACTCTCTTGTAGATCCGTGAGTCCATTACAGATTTCACTTGATTACAGAATTGGCTTTATGCACAGCTGCACTACTTCCTGAACTTCAGCCAGCTCCTTTGTTTCCTGTCTGCCATTATTGGACAAACTGATTAATCCAGGTGTGTCTGATTATTGTTGTTGCGACTACAGAGGTCAGGCACACCTGGATTAATCAGTTTGTCCAATAATGGCAGACAGGAAACAAAGGAGCTGGCTGAAGTTCAGGAAGTAGTGCAGCTGTGCATAAAGCCAATTGAAGTGTGTTATTGCCTAATATGAACCATTTTATTGCCTGTTTTATGCAGACAGCAGGAATGGATCATTCAACAACGTGAAGAAATCGAAAGACAGAGGAAACTGTTAGCTAAGAGAAAACCACCAGCAGCCAGCAGCTCACAGTCGCCCAGCACCAACTCTGAGCCGAAACAACGAAAGACCAAGGCTGTGAACGGCTCAGAGAACGACCCCTTCCTCAAACCCAGCCTTCCACAGCTGTGAGTGATGTAATAAAAGACCACAGTGTATCCACGCACAAAACGGCCTTCCATGTTTTACGTGCGTCACTAACAATCGCACTGACAAGTCTCTGATTTAATTTGCCGGAAATTATCCTTAAAGCTACACTGTGTAACTTTTTTAGTTTATTCTTAGCTAAAAACACTTGGTTCTTTCAAAAATATATGTGCTCATTAATGTATATTTACTTCTTTCAAGTAATAAAGTATTCTCGTAAGTTTATAATATGCCATTGAAAATACATACGGGTAAGGGGTTCGAATGGGGGTCGCCATGTTGCCCCTCCATCTTGAAAGTACATTAGCCAAAGAGGGACATACCCGTAAATTCAAGCTTCGCCTTTCGCGTTTTAACACTCGATGGCACCGTGTCGAATGTGAAGAGGGGGATTGCTTGAAACTGCTATATGAACTGGAAGCCATGTTAATCTTGGACTTAAAACGAAATCGGAATTGGGAGGAACAAAAACTAATATTTCCTGGATGGTCATATACCTTTTCACCGCTAGATGGGGGAAAATATCACACAGTGTAGCTTTAAGCAGATGTACCAAGAATATGCTAAAGTTTGGACACACTTGACTGACATATTTCTGATGATCTTTTGATCTAAATGATTCTGTTTAAATGCCTCAAAATAGTTTTGTAGATAAATGTAAATCAAGTTTAATTAATGATTTAATTTGAAATAAATAATATTTTTTTTATAGTTATAAAAATGGCAGGATTTGTTATGAGCCAAATGTAAGTTTGAAGACATTTCTTTCCACAATATGAAAAATGGCTTTTTGTCTGCCACACCGCACAAGTCTGTCAGTGAGCAGTGCAGCGAGATGCATAAGCTTCTTCAGAATCATGTGATTTGTTTTAAACTCTTTGACAGTCAGAGCATCCTAACCCAGTACATGTACGGAGGGTTTTTTTTTAGTCCTGTTCCTCTGATGTTCCTGCAGGCTAACATTAGCTGAGTACCATGAGCAGGAGGAGATCTTCAAACTGAGACTCGGCCATCTCAAAAAGGTCAGTGCACAAGCTCAGTGGCTCCTTCTTGAATGATTCAGATCCTCATGCATTTCAGAACATGTTAAAACTACGTCTGTCAAAAGTAACACGTTAACGCATGCAATTTCATTTTTTCAATTCAACCCATCTCCTCACCTTAGCCTGATTCACAACGGTAAGCTTGTAATAATGTGTTAGAATTTGAGTGGTACTGGTAGCTTTCTGCGGGAAATTCGAGCATCGCAGCGTTCGTCACATCTGTATACATAGAGGAGTCCAGCTAGGCTATCGCATGTGAGGATGCTGCAGGTGGAGGCTCATTTATAGTCTTTTCTCACATCAGCTGGAATAGTTAAATGTATCGTTTTGATGGCTGATTATAATCCAGAAAGGTCCAAATGACAATCATCAGTGACAACTGAAGTACAGTATCCACATACCGGTGCGGTGAATGACAGCCACACACACTCCTCAAAACATTAGATTCATCTAGGGCTGCAACAACTAATCAATAAAATCTATAATATTCGATAATGAAAATCATCGACAACGATTCTCATTATCGATTAGTCGGGTCTGCTCTCTGTACGCAAAGCTTCCACCAGTCGCGTCAAATTACAGCACGCATAACACATTTTTATAGACAAAATGTGCATCTAGAAATAGTGGAGTGGAAACAGAGTTAGCTAATGCAGGAAAGGTACGTGATCCAAGTGCCCAAAACATGAGAATTGTTTATTTTAAGCTTCAAGCGAAGGTATTAGCATTTAACACACCCTGTCATGACAGATGTGTGTATCCGTCTGCAGCCTCAGCGCAAAACGTTCATTTCACAGGTTATATCCACTGATCTATATAGAGAACTGCAGTTATATCCTCATCTGTAAATGTTACTAATTTACGCAAGTATTTCCATTTTGCATGAAAGAGCGTCCTGGTTCTGACGGTAACTTCACTGAACGAGCGCCGGCGCGGTGGGCATGCGCATCAAACAGAATATTTTAGAAAGGGTGACAATTAATATTCAGCGCAAAAACGTTCATGTAGCTGAAATATCTGCTTTGGGCGCTAAATTTAGTTTTAAAAGTCGACATGTAATTCAAGTATATTATGAGAGTAGGAACTGAAAAGGGATAACACTGTGTAATTGAATATAAATGTAAGAAGTTTCTACAGGATAAAGCTGTGTGTGTGTGTGTGTGTGTGTGTGTGTGTGTGTGTGTGTGTGTGTGTGTGTGTGTGTGTGTGTGTGTGTGTGTGTGTGTGTGTGTGTGTGTGTGTGTGTGTGTGTGTGTGTGTGTGTGTGTGTGTGTGTGTGTGTGTGTGTGTGTGTGTGTGTGTGTGTGTGTGTGTGTGTGTGTGTGTGTGTGTGTGTGTGTGTGTGTGTGTTTTTTCTTTAATATAATTTTAATGTAGGGATTTGCATAGTAAATTTACAAAAATTATGCGGTATTAATAACCATTTGTATAACCACACAAATACCATATAGTTAAACTATGGATTTGAAGCAAAACAATGGTTAATTTGTGGTTACCATTGAATAATTAAAATAACCCTGTTATTTTTATTGTTTGTTTTGTTCATTGTAAAACCAAGGGTAATTTATGCAATGGTAGATATATTCACTGTGTGTTTTCATAGCACGTTTGAAGAACAGGATGTGGAACAGTGTGTTTTGCCAATAAAATAAAGAAGCAGGCTTTTTATCCGATTAACCGAAAAAATAATCAACCAACTAATCGATTATCAAAATAATCGTTAGTTGCAGCCCTAGATTAATCTGTGCTGAGGAGTCGCCGATGCACAACCCACGTAAAGATGTTAATTCCACAAATAACTGCAATTGCAGGTTTCAAACAGAGATGGCGACAAAGAGGCATAACTTACGGGCTGCAGCTTTAAGGCAGCATCTGTTTTTACCGCCATCCTTTAGCTAGCTTTACATTTATCTGATCACGCTGTTATTTATGCAAATGTTTTTAAACCATTCAAGCGGAACGGACAAAAACACACAATTATGCCAAAATGCTCGTTTTGTCAAATATTTTTAAGTAAGTTACATGAATTCTTAAATGAACGTAAAGAGTTGTGAGAGATTGTGTGTCAGATCCAGGTCATGTGCATCGGCTCTTAAAGTGACAGTAGCCTAATAAACCTGCTGCTGTCTGTCAGTTAATCAAAGAACAAAAGAAGAGAAAATCACTCACTGCTTTTGACTGAATAACTTTTATAACTTTTATAACAATGAATCTATATTTAATTTTTAATGTATGCAGTGAAGACTGAAGCATTTGATAACTATTCATTTTCTTTATTTGTATTTCTGTATTTCCTTCCTGTTAGGTCTTTATGTTGTTTTTACACTAATTTGGAGATTAAATGTGAAATTTATTACAGTATAAAATTGTACAAACTTAAATGTTCGGTGCGATTAACCGCAATTAATTATAGAAAAATGTGCGATTTAATTAGTTTTTTTTTTTTTTTTCAATAGATTGACAGCACTAGTTTAAACATTTGAAAAAGAAAAGATGGCGTCTGTCTTTGTTTCTGCAGTGTAAAATAAAGACATTAGAAGTCATCTTTTAATGTGCAAGAATACCAGAATTTATTAATTTACTTAAGTTGCTTTTTAATGATAGGGATGAAAAAGAAGTTCCTTCATCCTAATATTGTTTGTTTAAATTGCACTGATGTTCAAAAGTCTGGGGTTGGTAAAATGTAGTGGTGGGCCGTTATCGGCGTTAACGTGCTGCGCTAACGTGAGACTCTTATCGGGCGATTAAAAAAAATATTGCCGTTAATCTATTCTCAAAGTTGGGTTGGGAGTTGGGTCTAGACTACGCAAGCTATGATGACTTTCACCTTGATGTTTTAGCGCGGATGTACACCTAGCCGTATTGCACTGTAGGGGGCGAGAGAACGAACCTGTGTGTATGCCTACTGGTGTTGTCAAAAATATCCATATTTCGCTATGTATCGATACTGAAATATGTAGTAGCTCACAGAAACGGTGTTTGGGATCCATGTGTGCGTCAGGTCTTAAAGGGACAGAAGTTATTTATTATTCAAACTACAAAAAGAACAACGATCACGTCCGAGCACATTTATTCCGAATGCCTTCGGCATAATTCAAATGAGCCATTTTAATCTAGATTATTTTTAAGATTAATTCCAAGATTACAGTGAGATTAATCTACAGGGAGTGCAGAATTATTAGGCAAATGAGTATTTTGACCACATCATCCTCGTTATGCATGTTGTCTTACTCCAAGCTGTATAGGCTGGAAAGCCTACTACCAATTAAGCATATTAGGTGATGTGCATCTCTGTAATGAGAAGGGGTGTGGTCTAATGACATCAACACCCTATATCAGGTGTGCATAATTATTAGGCAACTTCCTTTCCTTTGGCAAAATGGGTCAAAAGAAGGACTTGACAGGCTCAGAAAAGTCAAAAATAGTGAGATATATTGCAGAGGAATGCAGCAGTCTTAAAATAGCCAAGCTTCTGAAGCGTGATCATCGAACAATCAAGCGTTTCATTCAAAATAGTCAACAGGGTCGCAAGAAGCGTGTGGAAAAACCAAGGCGCAAAATAACTGCCCGTGAACTGAGAAAAGTCAAGCGTGCAGCTGCCAAGATGCCACTTGCCACCAGTTTGGCCATATTTCAGAGCTGCAACATCACTGGAGTGCCCAAAAGCACAAGGTGTGCAATACTCAGAGACATGGCCAAGGTAAGAAAGGCAGAAAGTCGACCACCACTGAACAAGACACACAAGCTGAAACGTCAAGACTGGGCCAAGAAATATCTCAAGACTGATTTTTCTAAGGTTTTATGGACTGATGAAATGAGAGTGAGTCTTGATGGGCCAGATGGATGGGCCCGTGGCTGGATTGGTAAAGGGCAGAGAGCTCCAGTCCGACTCAGACGCCAGCAAGGTGGAGGTGGAGTACTGGTTTGGGCTGGTATCATCAAAGATGAGCTTGTGGGGCCTTTTCGGGTTGAGGATGGAGTCAAGCTCAACTCCCAGTCCTACTGCCAGTTTCTGGAAGACACCTTCTTCAAGCAGTGGTACAGGAAGAAGTCTGCATCCTTCAAGAAAAACATGATTTTCATGCAGGACAATGCTCCATCACACGCGTCCAAGTACTCCACAGCGTGGCTGGCAAGAAAGGGTATAAAAGAAGAAAATCTAATGATATGGCCTCCTTGTTCACCTGATCTGAACCCCATTGAGAACCTGTGGTCCATCATCAAATGTGCGATTTACAAGGAGGGAAAACAGTACACCTCTCTGAACAGTGTCTGGGAGGCTGTGGTTGCTGCTGCACGCAATGTTGATGGTGAACAGATCAAAACACTGACAGAATCCATGGATGGCAGGCTTTTGAGTGTCCTTGCAAAGAAAGGTGGCTATATTGGTCACTGATTTGTTTTTGTTTGGTTTTTGAATGTCAGAAATGTATATTTGTGAATGTTGAGATGTTATATTGGTTTCACTGGTAAAAATAAATAATTGAAATGGGTATAAATTTGTTTTTTGTTAAGTTGCCTAATAATTATGCACAGTAATAGTCACCTGCACACACAGATATCCCCCTAAAATAGCTAAAACTAAAAACTACTTCCAAAAATATTCAGCTTTGATATTAATGAGTTTTTTGTGTTCATTGACAACATGGTTGTTGTTTAATTATTAATGTTGTAAAATTAATCCTCAAAAATACAACTTGCCTAATAATTCTGCACTCCCTGTAGATTAAAAAAATGTATCTATGCCCACCACTAATAAAATGTTTAATGTTTTTGAAAGAAGTCTCTAATGCTCACCAGGGCTGCATTTATTTGATCAAAATAACAGTAATATTGAGAACGGTTATTACTGTTTAAAAAATAATTTTCTATTGTAATATATTTTAAGATGTAATTTATTTCTGTGATCAAAGCTGAATTTTCAGCATCATTACTCCGGTCTTCAGTGTCTCATGATCCTTCAGAAATCATTCTGATATGATGATTTGGTGCTCAAGAAACATTTGACAAACAAAATGACACGCATGTTTTATATTTATGTATGTTTTCTTTTCTCTTGTATTTGTAGGAGGAAGCAGAGATTCAGGCCGAGCTGGAGAGGTTGGAGAGGGTGCGAAATCTTCACATCCGAGAGTTGAAAAGAATAAACAATGAGGACAGCTCACAGTATGTACCGACATTGATGACATCAGCCTCTGATCTTTTCTTTTTCTTTTCATTTTATTTGGCGTCATTTGAACTGGACATTGACTCCTCATATTAACAGTGGTTTCATCATTTTACTGACTATAAAGGACCCATATTCTACACTTTTGTAACGTTATGTAAAATGTTGACCATTATTACTGAAAACATAAATGAGTTTAACATGATTATTTTCCACCCACCCTCCCTTTTTCTCCTGTTTTTCTCTGTTTTTTTCAAACCTTTCTCAGATTCAAGGACCATCCCACCCTGAATGAACGCTATCTGCTGTTACATCTGCTTGGGCGGGGTGGTTTCAGTGAGGTCTACAAGGTATCTTTACCCCTCATTTATAACAGAGCCTGATTCATGCTGACCTTTGAGAAAGAAACGGATCATTTGATTCATCATTCTGCTCTTCAGGCGTTTGACTTAATTGAGCAACGGTACGCTGCTGTGAAGATTCATCAGCTCAACAAAAACTGGAGAGAGGAGAAGAAAGAAAATTACCACAAGTACGTTCGTCCTCTTTGATGCTGTTCAGGGAAATGTTCGTGATAAATACATCAGTGGCATGTTGTGCATCACTGCAAGATTGTGAAAGTGAAGTATGCATTTCATAACTTTATAGACAGGGTTGACATGTATGATTTGATGGAAAGGAAAATACACGTACAAACTTTTCAGTATGTTCAGCCTACAGAACATCTTTCCAAAACATTCTCAAAAGACAAAACAATCTGTTGTGAAACGACATTGACAGTGCATCCTTCTAGCCCTCACAGCCTCACTTTCATTCAAATATGCCATCCACCCTGACTGTGCTGTCAACAGAGCTCTATTTAAAGGGATAGATCACCCAAAAAGTAAAAGTATGTCATCATTTACTCACCATTATGTTGTTCCAAACCTGGTTTCTGCAGGTCTTAAAAAGTCTTAATTTGACTTTAAAATTAAATGTCTTAAATTGGAGCAGAAAGTCTTAAATTCACTATTTTGGCATTAAATTAGGGCCCTATGATTTCTGTGATGTGGAAAATGGGTACAGAAACGCATAATCCATTCATAAAAATGGAATATAATGTATAATGCAATGTCATGGAAATTGTCAACTTTTGGATGAATAAATCAAAGTAGGACGGCTCAGGACACTTAAAGAGAGAGTTCACCCGTCATCATTTTCACATCCTCATGTGAGTAAATAGTTCACCCAAAAAAAAACAGAATTTGTTAAAAATAAAACAAAAAATGTAATGTATTTCATAGGCCCTGAAAATGTATTTCAATAAATTAAATTATTGGTTTCATGATTTCAATTAAGTAGACTAATCAAATTTAAGATTTCATTGGGCTCTAAATTAAATTCTAAAATTAAATTGCATGAACTGCAAAAAACAGTTTTTTTTTTGTCCCCTAGCACAAATTTTGAAACATCCTTAAAGGGTTACTTCAGCGATTAGCATTAAGCTTTGTATTAGTAGAAACCCTGTAGTACATTCGAATGACCGTGTTTCCCTCCCTCATGTCCCCCTGAGACGAGAGATTTCTGTATTTTATGTCTGGAAAAAAGCCTCAGATCACGCAAATATCGTCATAAGGCTCTGGCCAAAAAATCCTCAGATGACGCTAAATGACGATTTTTGCGTCATCGGAGACTTTTTTTTAGCCAGAGGCTAGAGACTACAGCCAGTAGTAGGAGCTAGTTCTGCATGTTTTCAACCCGCCCATAGGGGTGGGGTCTCACTCACAGAATGTAAATGCGCACGTCGCTCTGGCATTCATAACGGAGAGGTGCGGAGCAAAGCGAAAGGCCTGTGAAAGTTAAGCTTCCATAGGCATGAACTGAAAATACGCCAGACTGGACACGCACCCTGAATGCCCGTGAGGCCGTGAATGAATGACAATGTGGCCATGAATGAATGCCCGTGAGGCCGTGAATGAATGACAATGTGGCCATGAATGAATGCCCGTGAGGCCGTGAATGAATGCCGGGCGGCAGTGCTCATTTTAGTTTCGGTTTAGAATTAGCGCCAATTCGGGGGCGGGTTGCATGAATTGTAGGTTCATTAGCCTATGATTCTTAATGAAAAACACAACAACAAAACGGTACAATGACAGACTCACTTAAAGCTACACTGTGTGATATTTTCCCCCATCTAGCGGTGAAAGGGTATATGACCATCCAGTAAATATTAGTTTCTGTTCCTCCCAATTCCGATTTCGTTTTAACTCCTACGGTGGCCGATTTAGTCCAAGATTAACATGGCTTCCAGTTCAATCCAGCAATCCCCCTCTTCACATTCGCCATCGAGTTGTAACACGTGTGTCCGGGTGAAAAATACGGATAGCTCACTCAACGCAACTGGAGTCGATGCAAACACGGAGGCGATTGACATCAAACAGCCCGCACTTTATTTCCCGCGGAACCCCCACAAGAGTCCGGCACAAACTCCACTTCCGTCCACAGCATTACCCAACAAAACAACAATAAATGAATGTTAGCAACAGAAGACAGAAAATAATCCGCACACATGGGAGCTCGAGGCGCAGTACACACACACACACACACACACACACACACACACACACACACACACACACACACACACACACACAGAACGCAGGCGCTCCAACCGGGGCGAACGCTCTTAAAGGGGCCACACTATTTTCCTACTCGTTACAGAGTGTTAAAACGCGAAAGGCGAAGCTTGAATTTACGGGCATGTCCCTCTTTGGCTAATGTACTTTCAAGATGGAGGGGCAACATGGCGACCCCCATTCGAACCCCTTACCCGTATGTATTTTCAATGGCATATTATAAATTTACGAGAATACTTTATTACTTGAAAGAAGTAAATCTACATTAATGAGCACATATATTTTTGAAAGAACTAAGTGTTTTTAGCTAAGAATAAACTAAAAAAGTTACACAGTGTAGCTTTAAATAGGCGCATTTCGCTTTGAAACCAAATCTTCCTGTATTGAGCAGACACGTTCAATTTTTAGTTGTAGTGTCTGTTCTCTAACTGAACTAAAAGATTATATTACTATAACGACGGTGGGGTGTTGCCGCGGTGGGCAAGTGATATAACCGGTAGGCGTGGCTTGGGAGTGACCTCGTAGGGCAGTGAGGCAAATGCATTCTGGGAGTGTTGTCTTTCATCCACATGAGCCAAAAATACATTTTCTGGCTTTTCTCAGTCTAGAAGGCACCGACTTCTAAAATAACTTCACATTTCTACTACATAAATGACCCAATTTAAATACACATTCATCTTTCCAGCGGTGAAGTATCCCTTTAAGTCAAGATACATTTACTTCAGATTCAAGTCTTTTTTTCTGAGAAACTGAACAAGGTTAATTGATTTTATGCTTAAAACAAGAACAAGTATTTGTCAGTGGGTTTGAAAATGACTGAATGAGTTGATTTTTAATGAATCAATTTGACTCAAGTTTGAATTAAGTTGACTCAAGTAACTGTATCTTGATTTAATAATCTTTTAGATCTTTGCAATGGAAAACCAGACATAATACTGAAGAAGAAGAAGGTTATTTCCATGAAAGTGTTTTGTTTGGGAACAGAGCTATTCAAATATTTAAGCAATTTTCTTTGTAAAATTAATTAAAAAGTAATAGAAAATTTTGGGAAATTGTATTTTCAAACTTTGAAGTGTTGCTAATACAACTCATTTTGTGCTTCCTAGACATTTACCTTTAGACAACAAAAAAGTCTTAAAAAGGTCTTAAATGTACCTTCATAAAACCTGCAGAAACCCAGTGTATGTTTGTTCTTTCCTCTGCTGAACACAAAAGAAGATATTTTGAAGAATGTTGGTAATCAAACAGTTGACAGTAGCCATTGACTTCTGTAGTATTTTTTTTCCTACTATGGAAGGCAATGGCTACCGCGACTGCTTGATTACCAATAGGGATGTGACGGTGAGGAAATTTTCCCACCAGTTAATTGACGTGTGACAACACCGGTAATACCGGTATCACCGACCGGTATTACCACACGTGCACATTTTACTTTCGGTTTTGTATTAGTGCCAATTCGGCTGTGGGTTGCTTGAATTGGGGGTTCATTAGCCTATTATTTTTAATGAAAAACACAACAACAAAACAAATTACAAACTCCCTTTAATAGGCGCTTTTACGTTTCGCTTTGAAACCAAATGAAGTCAGCTCCTCACTCTCTAACGAATGACTCCTGCCTCTGCGAGACTCACGGTCAGATCATGCTTTATTAAGCAGACACGTTCAGTTTTTATTTTTATTGTCTGTTCTCTAACTGAACTCAATTATTTTATTACTATTAAAAAAAAAAACGGTGGGCAAGTGATGTGTAACCAGTGTTGAGTCTGAACACCGGCAACACCGACTATCGTAGCAAGCCTAATTACCAACATTCTTCAAAATATCTTTTGTTTTCAGCAGAAGAAAGAAACTCATACAGGTTTGGAACTACTTGATTGTGAGTAAATGATGACATTAATAAAACTTTTTGGGTGAACTATCCCTTTAACCCAAAAAAATCCGGTTAAGGTCTAAGCTCTTTATTTTTAGAGCCAATTCTCTCTTTTTTTTTTTATGTGCGATTGATATGTGGCAGGCTTTCAGGCTCACATTGTGGTGTGGGGACATTGTTATGTAAGGGTGTATTTCCATGCCAATTGGTATTCTGTACAGAACTTGAAATGTCTGGAAATGTAGCCGTCTGTCTCTCATGACGCTGGTCGCCTGGGTCTCACCTCTGTTGCCCATGGTAACCTGTGCCTCTCTTCTCTGCAGACACGCCTGTCGGGAATACCGAATACATAAACAGTTGGATCATCCCAGAATAGTTAAACTGTACGATTACTTTTCACTGGACACAGACACGTGAGTTCCAGCCATACAAATGTCACCAATCAACTATCAAAACACATCAGTGAGGTGGACGCATGTTACATTAGGGTGTCTGTTTCCTGCAGGTTTTGTACGGTTTTGGAATACTGTGAAGGAAACGACCTGGATTTCTACTTGAAACAGCACAAGCTGATGTCTGAGAAAGAAGCTCGCTCTATCGTCATGCAGATCGTCAATGCTTTACGATACCTGAACGAGATCAAGCCACCCATAATACACTATGACCTCAAACCTGGTGAACACACATTCTCCCTCTTTCTCTTTTCACAGCTTTCTAACACTCAAATGTGCAACTTTTTGCCTGTATATAACATCACTAGGGGTGGGCGAAAAAATCGGTTCACATTAATTTGCGATTCTATCTTCTAACGATTCGAATCGATTCACACATTTCATGGGGCTAAATCACAAAATATTGAGAATGGAACAGCGTGTATTATATTTTTCTAACTCCAAATGATCTGAACTAGTTGATGATCACATATTTTGATGCAAAAGACGTGAGAGACAGATATGAAAGGCTGAGGAACAATGGTGTCTCCAGCGGGCTTGAGTGAAATAATAATGAGGTTACAAGGTGTGCACAATTTAAACTACGATAGATAGATAGATAGATAGATAGATAGATAGATAGATAGATAGATAGATAGATAGATAGATAGATAGATAGATAGATAGATAGATAGATAGATAGATAGATAGATAGATAGATAGATAGATAGATAGATAGATAGATAGATAGATAGATAGATAGATAGATAGATAGATAGATAGATAGATAGATAGATAGATAGATAGATAGATAGATAGATGTAAACATGAGATTGAAAAATAATAATTCAACAAAACATTAATTAAAGTTGAATTACACCTATGAGTTGTATTTATTATCAATCAATTGGGGGCACAGGTGCTCTTAGGAGGGATTCAAGGACAAAAAAATAAATGAAATTCAAAAACAAGTTTAGAGTCAAATTTTAAAAAAATCTATGCATATCAAATAGAAATTTGAATCAATATCCAATATTGATTTTGATTAAATTGTGAGATTCCAAAAGATTCCCACCCCTACACATCCCACACATTTCTTATCATCAATGTTGAAAACGTTTTATTTAATATTTTTTGTGGAAATCATGATACATTTTTTTCAGGATTATTTGATGAGTAATCAAGTTTGAAAAAAATTATATTTCAATTAAATTTGGTTCTTTTAATGTCTTTTCTGTCACTTTTGATCAATTTAAGGTCAAGCTTTTAAACCGCATACGTGAAGGGTATAACAAAGATAATCCAGTACAAGGAATGCATGTTCTTGTGTTGATTTCTGTGTGTGTGTGGTTGTGTACAGGGAATATTTTGCTGGTAGATGGAACTGCATGTGGAGAGATAAAGATCACAGATTTCGGCCTGTCTAAAATCATGGACGACGACAACTACGGAGTAGATGGAATGGACCTGACATCACAAGGGGCAGGCACTTACTGGTAACACACTCGCAAATACACTCATATTTTGGCTTTTGCCTTTTAAAGCATGTAGCTCAGTTGTGTCTTGTTGTGGCTGTAAGGTACCTACCCCCTGAGTGTTTTGTGGTGGGTAAAGAGCCTCCAAAGATCTCCAATAAGGTGGACGTCTGGTCTGTCGGGGTCATATTTTTCCAGTGCCTCTATGGAAGAAAGGTGAGGAGCAGTTCTCGTAAATGGTACTGATAATATTCCCATTTATTTCAAGTTACAGGGTTAATAGGGGAATATCTGTCATTTTCCTCATTTCTATTTCACAAGCTAGAATAACCATGCAATTTCTGATTTGTTTTTCTAGCCATTTGGCCACAATCAGTCCCAGCAGGACATCCTGCAGGAGAACACCATCCTGAAAGCCACAGAGGTTCAGTTCCCTTCCAAACCTGTTGCCAGCAACGAAGCCAAGGTAATCAGGAATATAATACTGATTAAAGATTGATGGGTGTTTGACATGATGTATCAGAGCATTTTCTGCAGTGTGACATGCTAAACTTCATCTGGAACAGTGTCTCTCAGCCTTTATGACTCCAGTGCCTCCCCCACTGTCCACAACAATATTCAAAAGCCTGACACTGCTAGTTTGTGTAAATTGAATGTTCTTCAGGGGTTCTGCTCTTTTTAACCTATGAATTTCCTTTTCCAGTCTTTCGTGACCAAGACATTTTTAAATATGATTTACTCAATTTGTATACCCTTTATAAAAATGCCCATAGAGTTTTAAGATTTCATTAATCTCTGTACAGGGAGTGCAGAATTATTAGGCAAATGAGTATTTTGACCACATCATCCTCGTTATGCATGTTGTCTTACTCCAAGCTGTATAGGCTGGAAAGCCTACTACCAATTAAGCATATTAGGTGATGTGCATCTCTGTAATGAGAAGGGGTGTGGTCTAATGACATCAACACCCTATATCAGGTGTGCATAATTATTAGGCAACTTCCTTTCCTTTGGCAAAATGGGTCAAAAGAAGGACTTGACAGGCTCAGAAAAGTCAAAAATAGTGAGATATATTGCAGAGGGATGCAGCAGTCTTAAAATAGCCAAGCTTCTGAAGCGTGATCATCGAACAATCAAGCGTTTCATTCAAAATAGTCAACAGGGTCGCAAGAAGTGTGTGGAAAAACCAAGGCGCAAAATAACTGCCCGTGAACTGAGAAAAGTCAAGCGTGCAGCTGCCAAGATGCCACTTGCCACCAGTTTGGCCATATTTCAGAGCTGCAACATCACTGGAGTGCCCAAAAGCACAAGGTGTGCAATACTCAGAGACATGGCCAAGGTAAGAAAGGCAGAAAGTCGACCACCACTGAACAAGACACACAAGCTGAAACGTCAAGACTGGGCCAAGAAATATCTCAAGACTGATTTTTCTAAGGTTTTATGGACTGATGAAATGAGAGTGAGTCTTGATGGGCCAGATGGATGGGCCCGTGGCTAGATTGGTAAAGGGCAGAGAGCTCCAGTCTGACTCAGACGCCAGCAAGGTGGAGGTGGAGTACTGGTTTGGCCTGGTATCATCAAAGATGAGCTTGTGGGGCCTTTTCGGGTTGAGGATGGAGTCAAGCTCAACTCCCAGTCCTACTGCCAGTTTCTGGAAGACACCTTCTTCAAGCAGTGGTACAGGAAGAAGTCTGCATCCTTCAAGAAAAACATGATTTTCATGCAGGACAATGCTCCATCACACGCGTCCAAGTACTCCACAGCGTGGCTGGCAAGAAAGGGTATAAAAGAAGAAAATCTAATGATATGGCCTCCTTGTTCACCTGATCTGAACCCCATTGAGAACCTGTGGTCCATCATCAAATGTGCGATTTACAAGGAGGGAAAACAGTACACCTCTCTGAACAGTGTCTGGGAGGCTGTGGTTGCTGCTGCACGCAATGTTGATGGTGAACAGATCAAAACACTGACAGAATCCATGGATGGCAGGCTTTTGAGTGTCTTGCAAAGAAAGGTGGCTATATTGGTCACTGATTTGTTTTTGTTTGGTTTTTGAATGTCAGAAATGTATATTTGTGAATGTTGAGATGTTATATTGGTTTCACTGGAAAAAATA
Organism: Romanogobio albipinnatus; assembly: GCA_023566225.1. NCBI lineage: Eukaryota > Metazoa > Chordata > Actinopteri > Cypriniformes > Gobionidae > Romanogobio > Romanogobio albipinnatus. The sequence goes on from CM042243.1 coordinate 56,491,805, forward strand.
AATAATTGAAATGGGTATAAATTTGTTTTTTGTTAAGTTGCCTAATAATTATGCACAGTAATAGTCACCTGCACACACAGATATCCCCCTAAAATAGCTAAAACTAAAAACTACTTCCAAAAATATTCAGCTTTGATATTAATGAGTTTTTTGTGTTCATTGACAACATGGTTGTTGTTTAATTATTAATGTTGTAAAATTAATCCTCAAAAATACCACTTGCCTAATAATTCTGCACTCCCTGTATATCCAGGTTTTCCAAGAACTGAGCGATTCCTGGTTCTTCAGAGTGGTTGAAGGGGTGAATCAAAATAAGAAACATTTATTTTAGCCTATTTTATTGCTTGTTTTGTCTTGTTTAAAGGTGCCCTAGAATGATTTTAAACAACATTTTAAATTGTTCTCTGGTATCTACATAGAGGGTATATGGCTTATTTAAGGTCAATAATTGTCCAGCTACTGTTTTTTCAGGTCCATTTACAACTCTAGAAATCTTCCCCAGGATGAAATGGTCTATTTTTGCCTAATTTGGAAGGGTCATGAATATTAATGCAGAGTTCTGCTCTGATTGGCTGTTTCACTGCGGCTCAATGATAGCAGGCACAACTTTACTGACCGTCTTGACGATGGAGAGATTAGGCATTCAACCTTATATATATCAATCAGTATATAATCATACTTCAGTTGTCAAAAATATAAATAAATAAATATCAAATTACTATCGTTTCAACTTAAATGGTGGAGGTGTTGACGTTAGCTAGAAGGATCGAGCGAGCTATGTGTAAGCAACTAAACTAACATAGTATGTTACGTATCTATGGTTGCATTTACTAATTTATGACAACACTGGCATGAAATAATATTAACCTTTGTCATTAGACATACTATTTAGTTATGTAAGCTACTTGGATTATCCTATTCTTACCGTATAGCATCTTGCGTTGGATATAGACAACAACAGGAATATTATCGTTAATGTTGTCTCTAAGAAACTTTCGATTTAATCAGAAATGGTTCAGACAGTCAAGAAGTGGATAAAATCACTGCTGGCAGGAATATGGTTGGAATTGCCCCTTTCTTCAGTGTCAGACGCTGAGCAAAGCCTGCTTGATATTGTCCCAGGTTTGAAAAACTGTCCGTGGTGAAATGGGCTGAGCAAACTAACAACTTTGAATTAAATTGTTGCGATATCCGATTATAAATAAACATCAACCATGCCTGTTGACATGTTTTATCTGTGGGAAGAGTATGAAACGTCTTCACATCCCCTGCACAGCCTGGAACATAACATTTGTTTCCATGATCTGCCATGTTCGCTGTCCTCACGTGATGCTTGTTTGCCTGCAGAGATGATACGGATGCCCAGTTCCGCCTGACAGTGAACATGTGCGGCATATGCAAATGTTGGGGGCGTACATATTAATGATCCCGACGATTGCATCACTGCTGGTGTTATGTTGAGATTCGCCTATTTTTCCGTGGTGTTTTTCACAAACGAGATTTACATATGAAGGAGGAGGCAATGGTGTTTGAGACTCACTGTATGTGATTTACATGTCCTGAACTCCTGTTATTCAACTATGGCAAGGTTCATTCAATTTTTCATTCTAGGGCACCTTTAAATCACTTGAGGCCTCATAGTAAACCCCTGATCTAGAACCATTTTAAACTGTTTATGCTATTTCCTTTATAAATTACTATGCTTGCAGTTGTTATGAGCTGACATTTATTGAGAGACTATATGGAATATTTGTGCTTTTAATAATTTGTCTTCACTGTAGGGGATTTAATAATGCTGAGAAATGGTTAGCAGTTACAGCACCTAAAATATCTACTTTCCCTTAAACATAAATGGTACTCAAATCTTGATGAAATTTCCATATCTCTGTTACTTGTCAATTCTCCACATGCAGTAGTGCTAGATTAGTAAAGCCCCATTCACCAGCCCCGTCAGTACACGACTGCTCATCACATAATCAACAAGAATGATCAATATATGAATCTAACTCACAGAATTTTTTAATATTATACCCATCTGTTTGGTTTCAGATAAATCATATAGAACTGTGACTCATAAATTCTGTACTGTCTCGTCTGCACTCATGATGGGTGAAGTTTAAGCTCCACTGACACATTCTTCTTCCCTATTGGCTGTTGCTCCCAAAGGTCGTTCTTCAACTTTCTCAACTTTGTGTCACTCGACTTGCCTTCATCCTGTCACATGCAGTCACTAGCTGCGTTTCCATTACAGATTTGCGCAAAACATTTGCGATATTTTCTAAATGTCGATAAAAAAAATATTGCGAAATGACGTTGTTTCCATTTACCGATGTTATGCGACGTTACGTCCACCTGGCTCAAGGTGAAGCAACATAAGACAAGGGGAGGCCACACATGGAACTCAATTTAACAAATAAACATTTAATAGAAAATAAGTCAAAGTAATAATACAACAACTCAGTTAAATAAAAAAAAGAAAACAATCTAGAACTGAAGAGGAAAAGATGAACGCCCCCCCACAGTCCAACTCCGCCATTCCTTTTGTACTCGGCCTCTTGACTCCAGCGCAATCACTGATAATGCACCACACCTGTTCTTGACGCTCCCTCTAGAACATGGACCAACGCCACCTGGTGGAAAAACACTGTAGGCCGTGACATGCGACTAAAACCTTTTTTTTTTATATATATATATATCAATTTTATATAAATCGCGATAAGTCATTCCAAAAATTATGCCACGTATGTTGGGTTTATGTATATCCCATCCACTGTACTGGCCGTTATTGTTAATGGAAGGAGACGTAGGGCGTGTTATCCAAGCATTAATGGCAAGGAAAGCCCCCTACTTGGGAGCGGCCATATAAGAGGTGTTTCTCCCTCATATCTGCTTCAAGGTCTGGAAAAAATTGTGGCATTTCTTTGTTTAGAATCCAGTATTCCTGTAATTCTATTGTCTTTGAGTTCAATAAAGGTCTCGTCTTTTGTCTGCGTCATCTGTAAAGAATGTTCGTCTTTTTCGTATGCCAGGTGACCTGTAAATGCGGAAAAACGGTTTCCAATGCAGTTTTGCGAAAATGTCCTTTTTCGAATTGCATAAAAAAACCACCTCATGCGAGCGTAACATATGGGAGTTTTTGCGAAATTGGTGCGTTTCCATTGGGCGTATTTTCAATTCACAATTTCAATTTGCGCATTTTGAAGGGTAATGGAAACGTGGCTACTGTCACCCATACAGCCGGAATTCACCATTTCTCCGTTGAAATTGAACGAGATATCCTTTATAAAAATGCCCATGGAGTTTTAAGATTTAATTAATCACTCTTTTAAATGTAGGATTTGGCTTTTTCGCTGTATGTCGCTGCAGATGTAAACAGGGCTTAAAATTCAGGGTTTCCGCGGAGTCATAAAAAGTAATAAAAAGTCTTAAATTTAATAATACAAATTTTAGGCCTTAAAAAGTCATAAAAACATCCGGATTTCCCATACATGGTCATAAATTACATTTAGCCACGTCTTAAATTGATATGCTCATTCATTGGTTTGGCCTGTTGTAGTTCTGTCTGAGGAGTCTGGGTGGTATCACAGCGGTCCAGGTGCGGCAGTGCAGCAAACAGACTTGTCGGAATGGACTTTCACAGAAACCCGCGCAAACTCACAAGAGTCTCCTCAGCTTATTACTGTATATGTCGTTGAGTCACTGCTTAGTTTTACTGAAATTATGGCTGGGCATTAAACGATACCGGAGCAAAACTCATTTGAACCGTGCGCCACATGGACCATTTATTCGCTCGGCTCAAAGTCCAAACGGCAGCGCAGCGTTTACTCTGATCGGTCTCGGTCACAAGATCCAGTGAGAATCGCTTGAATTCAGCGAAGAACACAAACGTCTCAGTGATTTAAACCAGTTTAAAGGCAGATGAACCAGCGCTGACAAACAGGAGAAACGCTGTGCGTAACAATACAGTCAGAAGCGTTTCCATCAACACATCCCATCATTTACCATGGGTTTACTGTAACGCTAGCCTAGTAATAACTCCACCGTGAAATGTGGGATATACATATTGAATTGAATCGTATTTTATTATTAATGTAGACAATGTATTAAAGGACTAATGGAATATAATTAAAGTATTTAATGTATTTAGGATACTATTGTTTTTCATACATTTCATGAAGATACGTGCCATCAAAGTCAGGCAACACAAACCTGTTTCAACACTTGAAACAATATCCTCCATTAGCACATGCAGAAAATAAGACATTAATTTTCCAATAAAGGTATTTATTTTGTTATGACAAATGACAAATGTTTGAATGTTTTGCCTCAGATTTGTGAAATGTTCACCTGTTTGGCATGATATGTTCTGACAATAAAGAGTAGTTTAAAACCACAATTAATGCTCTGGTTTCTACAACTTTCAGTTACGAACAAAAATCTGCCTTTAAACTTGAAAGAAATAAAGATTTGACATTTATGGTGATAATTATCGATATTGACAGATATATTATGATAATTGTTTAGTGTTGTTCCTGTTATTGATTCTTAGGAAAAGGGAGCCTTCAGTTTGTTACTCTTAAGAAAATGGAACCTTTTAAATAATGAAACTTGTTACTTTTAAAGAAAGTCAATAAAAAAAAGACTTTTTTGAAAGGAAGTTATTTTTCGTAATTCGTTTAGGTCATAAATTTAAATCATAATGGTCATAAAAAGGTCTTAAAAAGTCTTAAATTTGACTGACTAAACCCTGCAGAAACCCTGAAATTGTCATGAAATCAGTATGGAAAATATACACTGATGATGAGCCAAAACATGACCACCTGCATAATATACTGTTGGTCCAATGCCACGTAGAATTAAGGCAGTTCTGAAGGCGAAAGGGGGTCAAACACAGTATTAGTATGGTGTTCCTAATAATCCTTTAGGTGAGTGTATAACAGACTGGTATAATAAATACATTAGTATATTTGATACCAATATAGCAGACAATAGCCTTAGCCCTGGCTCATGCATCTCACGTGTTTCTGACTGAAGCTCGAAATGATATTTGAGTAGTGTGTGTATATGATCCTTTACAAATGATTCAGAAATGATTTGCCATTGAAATGAGCGAGCCAGTGTTCAGTGTCACAATATTAGTTTTTTCTTCTTTCAAAAACATTTCTGATTGAAATTTTGT